>JARFXV010001392.1:0-560750 GCA_031761425.1 Cosmopolites sordidus
CACGTCGAGACAAGTACCTCCCAGGACCGCTCCCAGGACCGGTTTCTGGCCTCACAGCCGTCGTCAGCTGGGCTCGAGCCCAACGCAGGGAAACAGCTGAATCGAAACGAACAGAGGAAGACCAAGTCAACTGGTATATATATATATATATATATATATATATATATATATATATATATATATATATATATATATATATATATATATATATATATATATATATATATATATATATATATATATACATATATATATATATATATATATATATATATATATATATATATATATATATATACAGGATGTATATATAAGGTGGAGTAAGTAGGAAATGTGCCCTGGGTGCCATTAAAAGGGGGACGCAAACATATATAATCATTAAACAAGTTTAAAACTATTAAAGTGCACTTTTACAAACTAATTTTCGTTCTAAAATAGAAAATACGAATGTTTGGTAAGGTTTATGACTGTTTTATTTATTGTAGCTGTTTATTTTAAATTTAGATAATTTTCGAAGGGGTGCAACTTTGATGCTTGCTCTTGGCGCCATTTCCGATTAGTACGCCCTATATATATATATATATATATATATATATATATATATATATATATATATATATATATATATATATTAGGGTGAGCCAAAAACCTAACCTATTTACTGATAAAAAATTTTCTGATTCGGAAACATTTTTAGTTCAATTTTAAAGGGTGTCGGTGGCCATTTGAAATTTTCCATTTAAATAACACGCAAAAAAATGTTTTCCTCATTAAAAATGCTATAACATTTAAACCGTTTGAGATACAAAAATGTCCTAGGCATATTCTTGTAGGGTATTAAATTCTCTAAAAAATGACGAATGAGAAAATTTTTTAGATCCAAAAATTACAGTTCATTTTAACAGTAACAAAACTTACAGTTAATTATTGTTAATTAACATTCTACCTACATTTTATTTACACAAATAGCCTTACAACCTAGTCTATTTAATCTTTTACACACTATATTACTAAGTTTTGAACTGTAATTAATAAATTTAAATGATTTGTCATTTTGTTTCTTAATGTTATATAATTCTTGTAAATTCAACTTTCTTTATACAATTAGAAAAATCAACGTGCAAATAAACACAGAGAAAACGATGGTAATGTTTCCACAAATACCAAACACAACAGATGATGTATATGTGACAACACATCAAGTTAAACTAGAATGGAAATATTTATAAACCTATTCGACTCTTTCTATTATTCTAACATAATAATTCAAAGCATAAACATCAGAGTCATAATGAGAAAAACACCCAGAATAGAATCAAAAGAGTAACTTAGAAAATGCCTAGGAATGAAACCAAGGGCACTAAAAAAGAGGCAGAAATGAGATGTTTCTAATACATAATGACGATAAGAGAAGAGAGAACCCTAGTACAGATCTTTGAAGATCGGACCTATAGAAAGAAAGAGGGAGAAGGGAAAAGAGGGTAAAGGTGGGATATTGAAGAAATAAAAATGGTAGCCGAAAAACAAAACATAAGCTAACAGAAGATTTAACAAAGGCCTCATGCTCTCATGCCTAACAGCCGAAAAGGTAGAAGATGGATAGTCTGATACTGTCATGGTGAAATACAACACCTCTTCTGTTTTTTTTGTCAACTGCATCATATTCATTTTCATAAGACATAGTTCTGTATTGTATTTTGGGAGCAGGAATGTCTCCTTTATGATGATATATTGGAACCAAATGAAGAGGCATTAAACAAACTGCAGTGCATTTTAAGTACCTGTTTTACTGCTGCAGATAACTGCATTAAAACATTAATTACATTAAACATTGTACTTAAAGAATACATCACCATGACAGTGCGCGACCATATATTGTAAAAACTGTTAAGAAGGGTGTTGAGCTCGAACATAGTTTTTCCGCATTCAGCTTATTTTCCAGACGAGGTGCTATTAAATTTTTCCCACTAATGCAATATACTTTTATTGACCCATATTTGAATTTGAATGAATTATTTCCCAAGATAAATCATTCCTTCACCGGAAATAAGGATAAAAACTATATAAAGCAATGAAAAATACTTTAACATTTTAAATTTTTTTAAAAATAAATTAGAGCATTTTTCAAATATATTTAGTTAACAATAAAGATACATTTATGATAAATATAACTGGTGCTATCTACATGTGAAAACACTGTGAAACTGCCCTGGTAACTCAGTCAATAAAATCTGATAACCTTCAGTTTTTCTTCTCCCCGGGCGCGCTGCCAGATGGGAAAAATGGAAAGGCGGCCTTTCGCAGGTCTCATCCCGCAGGGGCTTTGGAAAAATACGTCTTTTGAGTCGGACAAAGCCGACGCAATGTTCCCTTCGCTTCTTCTCTCCTTCTTTCGCTCCGTTCCGATTACCCGGCGAGAAACGAAGAGAAGCGACGGTGGCGGCTGTTGTATCCTTTTTGTTATTAAATTGGAGATATACTGTCAGTGGGAAAAGGTCCCCCGGAAATGATTAGTGCCAGTCAAAGTACAATAAAAAAGTAATACCACTTAAGCTGGGCCGAGCTTCGTCATGGACGGAAAGGAGATGAGGGAAGAGGGTGGGTGTGGAAAAGATTCCTTCGGTGAAAATCAATTCCAATTGATTTTCGGAGGGAGCTCAAGAAAAAAAAATGATTTCATTTCAAAGATTAACAAACATTATATATATATATATATATATATATATATATATATATATATATATATATATATATATGTGTGTGTGTGTGTGTGTGTGTGTGTGTGTGTGTGTGATTTGTAAAATCTCGAAGTTTCGGCTTTCACTTTGAAGCCATTTTCAAGAGAATCTGTTGATTTACTCCGAGGCCTCAATCTACCTACTCCCCAGAGTTCACAACTAGAACAGAACGTGGACGGCGCGATCTTTGTATTAATAGGTGAGGTTGTGGGTGGGGTTCTCGGTTAAGAGGTGGGAATGAGACGGGATGTGGACGTTTGACTAGAATGGTTTGGGGGGGGCCATTAGGAAATAAGCGGTTTCCATGTATTTGAAACTCTAAGACCGTCGTCCCTCTGGTTTAAGCATTCTGGACGTTTTTCGATCTCAATTGCTTCACGAATTATGCAGGGTTTGTAGGATATACTGTTGCGATTACTTTGACCTTGTCGAAATCTATTTTGTGACCCATTTGGATATAATGTTCTGCTAAAGTCGAGGAGAGAGCCGGTTTTCGGACGGCGAGAGAATGCTCGTATATGCGATTTTGGATATGTCTATTAGTTGGTCCGATATATGATTAGGAGCAGCCAGAACAAGGAATCTTATAGACACCATGTGACTCTTATGGAATATTATCCTTCACTGGTCTAAGGAAACTGGATATATTTCTTTCTGTTGTAAATATCGTTTCTATATTACGGGATCTGAATACGTGGCAAATTTTATCAGTAACTCCCTTGATGTATGGTAGAAGAACTTTGCGGTTTTTGGACAATTCTCTAGTAGATTGGTTGGTATGACCAGTTACCAGAACTTTATTAATATGCTTTTTTATTTGACGCATGTCATATCCGTTTTGAATTAGTGCCGTTTCTAGGGAATCATGTTATGTTTGCCTATGTTTCCTATCCGACAATCTTAGTGATCTCGTGACTAAAGTTTTGACTACTGAATTTAATTGGGATAGATGATGATGTGAGTTCGCATTTAGATAACGGTTTGTGTGGGAGACAGAATGGGAGAAGCTTTGGTCTGACCTTTTTGATATTAGATCGTCAATAAATGGGAGAGCAGAATTATTTTCAGTCTCCATTGTAAATTGGAGATCTGCGGATATATATATATATATATATATATATATATATATATATATATATATATATATATATATATATATATATATATATATATATATATATATATATATATATATATAATGATTATTTTTTTCTAACTCGATAATATTGATTCTACTTTATTCAAATAAATATACTGTATTTATATTTTCAAAATAGTTTTGTAATTGTTTACCAAAGATAAGAAGAAAAATAACTAATGCAACCAAATTCTCGTGTTTACTTTATTCTATCACGTCAATGTCTTATTTGTTTATCATTATTCAGCATCAGTTTGTGTCGTATTGTTCCTGATAAAAATATGATTTATTATAAAAAATATATTGTCTTTAATTTTAAGGCACACAGTGTCTTTTGTAAAAAAATGTCATAAACATGACGAAGAGGATACAAATAAACGTCGAAAATCGCTCAGCGATTCTTATATAGTATATAGGGTAGGCAGATCCCAAAAAAAGGTTGAGTTCACGAAACCATAAATAAATTTCAAGAAACTGGCTCGAACCTGAACAACCTCTAAACAGCAAGACAAGCTAATTATACTACAAAGCAAAAGAAACAGGAAGTAGACTGCACCACGAATAAGAGCTAATATTAATGATCAACGAGGAAATCGGTACCTTAACAACTGTAAAAAGGCATCAGCAATAAACAAATATGCAGAAGCAGAGTTACAGTGTTTAAACCATTATTACAGCAACAAAATAGAAAAGGATTTCCATCGAAGGGTGGAAAAACATTCAGTGGATCGATGTTTTCAAATTCCAAGTCTTCGGGTTCAATCGTCGGATACTTGTTCGTTGTGGTCCACATGAAAAAATAAGTAAGAGCAACCTGCCGCTGCTGTGTCAAAACCACGCTGAGCGGTAATTGGTTCGATTCCAGCGCTCGGATGTTTGTTTTTCTTTCTTTCTTCTGCCTGTTTACTTCTTAAATGTTTGTGATTGTTTCTAGGCAAGAGTGTAAAATCCAACAACGATTTACCGCCTCAGTCACGCCAGTTAAACGCTGGGTAAGGCCGGATGTCTTCTGAGAAGTGTTCTACGTTGGTCACTCGCCAGTCGGTAGGTTTCCTGATAGACTTATGGGTAGGCACATAACCAAGGGTTTATATCCTGAGGGGGGTACTGGCCTGGGTTTGTCGGAAGCTGATGACCGTGGTTGGGAACTCACGTTAAGCTGTAGGTCCAGTCTCTAAATAGCCTAGTTGCTGATGCGCCTCTAACCCTAACACTTTACCCTACCTTTTTTTATTTTTTTTAAAACCTGACATAGGCAATTTTGAATACAAAGAAGAATATTTTCTTCAGTAACAACATTTTTGCCCCTTTTGCGGATCTTTGGGCACACACTACCACTAAGTTATTTGTTAAAAACTCCGAATTTGAAAGAGACTTATCGGGATGTCCTGCATGAAATTCAGCGCACGCATCGTGTGGACTTAAGCCACCAACATGAAGAAAAATTAATTTAACTTTCTCTTTTTGATTAAATAACTGATTCATCTTAGAAACTGAATTAAAACGTTATTTTTATATGCATTCAAATAGAACAGCTTTCAAATAACAGGGCAATAATGATGGCTCCTTTCAAACAACACAATTTTTGTTTAATTTCTCCACTATAGTTCACTATAATTTTCACACTATCTGCTATTGCTAATTTAGCTTTTTTTTAGTTCCTGCCGACTACATATTATTTTAGTTATTTTTGCTAATTGTTCTAAAACGCCTACTCCAATAAGGAAATGTGACATAACATTTTTTATTTCGAATTTTAAGATTTGCCAAATTATGTTACGTAAAATTAACGGTGTTGCAATTAAAAAATATATTGTTTTAGTAGCTACTGGAGAAATCTAACAACATCGGAAAGCATTATTTGTACATTTTTCTTAGTCAAGTTATTTCCTACATTTTGCATTTGGAAATACTAGTCTCTCACTTCAAATAAAAAAGTTAGCCTATCTCAGGTTTACAAAAATACATTGTATGTATATATATTTTTTCTAATGTTTTCACGGATAGTAGATAATGTTTCTAAATCATTTCGGGCCAATCAGCTCGTTTGATGAATTTTCATATTTTTGACTACGTTTCGAAAAAATCCCACTTGGCATTTTCAAGTCTTTACTCTTTTGACAGCTGCTAAAGGCATTAAATCACATGATCTTGGTAGTCAATTAACAGGTTCGTTTCTCGGAATAATTTTCTCATCGAATTGTTCCCTCAATAAATCAATGTTCCTGTTGGAACCACATCTCCACCAGATCAACATCATTCAAATTCTGAATCAGATAATCATTGATCATGTAATAATCTCCATTATTGAATTGATAAATTTTGATTTTCATCAATATCGCCAGCAACAGAGGCGATATTTTTTTGGAATGCACAGTTTTTGAAGTGAAACTTCTTAGGCGGCGATTCGATAGTCGATAATTGGACGAGAATTGAGAGTGAAATTTCAAGGACGCGTTACGTTTAGGCACATTTCGTTACATGTGAGAGAAGAAATATATAACGTAGTGAGAAGGAGAAAGAGAGCTATACATTCCGACGCCACGGGAGTGGAGCAAAAGAGAGAGACGTATACATAATGATACAAAGCTATAGATTAAGATAGTGTAGCGCATGCGCGCGTTGTAGATGTACGCGTCAGACGCTATATATGAACAGCTGAGGTACCACGTGTTGATAATTAATATTTTTCATTGTGTTTTGTGATTATTTGAGAAGTTTCACTTCTATGACGTGTACGGTACTGCATGTGCAAATTTGTTTTGTCTTGTTTTTGTTTTGCTTGCAAGCATTGCTCTAATATTAAACGTTCTACGATGATTTGCCAGCCGTTTAATGTTTCATAATGATGATGACAGCCACCTCTACCGAAAGTTCGAACACTTTATATTTGAGGTTATGTTCCTAAAAATAAATTTGTTTTTTCACTTAAGTTAGTTTAAATAATAACTTACATAATGTCTGAATGATTGTGGCGTGTTCATATATATATATATATATATATATATATATATATATATATATATATATATATATATATATATATATATATATATATATATATATATATATTCCTTTATTTGGGTTTTTCGCCACTATTTAAAACCCAAAAAATATGTAAAGGTTCTTATTTTTACATACAAGAATCACCGGGTAAAAATAAAAAACCAAACGGAGACAAATTTCTCAGTGATTCTTTTTTGTAATAAATTTGCCTAACGAACAAAATTTTAAAGATATAAAAATATTATAAAAAATTTTACAAACTTTTAACGTTTTGATATTTTTTCAGTTTTAGATAATGGCGAAAAACTCAAATAAAGGGAAAAAAAAAAAATATATATATATATATATATATATATATATATATATATATATATATATATATATATATATATATATATATATATATATATATAATAACCTGCATACGATACAAAACTATTGAATTCACGTTACGAATAAAAAACATATTTTTTCGAAATAAGACACTGCAAAATAATAATTTCAAAAGGGATACTTTTAAGACGAACCGCCGCTGTGGTCGTTTAGGGAGGACCCAGGTGCAGAAGCGAGAGCGTACGACACTTGCCCTTCAAGTTCCGCTTTCGAGAATATAAATTAATTTCTTATTTGGCGTGGGGCTCCATTTTCGGCCATTCGCCGAAATTCGGGACCCGACGTATAGTCGTTCGGATGAGAAATTTTTAACTTTATTAAACCTCAGCAAAGATTTATTATTCGACTTTTTATCAACGATGGTGTTTGGTTCGAACATATATCGCATTTGTTTCTCTTTAACGTTAAAGTAAAGGATTATGTGAAGATTGTTTAGTGAAAAACGAATTTAAAGTTCGAGTTTTTCAGTTCAAATTTGGATGCATCTATCTATACAAGGTAATTCACGATGAATGATACATCAGACGTTTACGGAGAACTACTTAAAGTAAAAAATTGAAATTTTAGATACTTATGTAAATAATCATAAGCTTTCCAATTAAAATATTTTCTGCGCTGCGCTTTTGCCAAATCTACTCGTAGCTAACATCAACTTTGTTTTAAACAGCATACCCTATATAATATAACATTTTTGAGATTCGGTGAGGCATTTTGAAACTTTTTTATGTAAATATGCTATACCCATCTTGTGCCGTTTCTAAATTAAAAAAAAAGAAATTTGGCAAGAAACATCCCTAAACTTAAAAATATTTTTTTTTACACCCAGCATAGTTAGATGCTCGAATTTTTTAATACAGTTCCTTAATAGGTTGCTTTATGATAATATGACATGAGAATTAATTTATAGCATACAGAACATTTACAAAATAGTGCGCTTTTGATAGAAATTAATAATTCATGTTATGTAGGAATTTAAAATGGAACACCCTGTATTTTATAGTGGAGCACAAAAGAGCAATAGATTCTGTATCTAAAAGTTTTAAGTGACCATAAAACAATTTTTAGCGGTTTTCGACTTAAGCAAAAAACCAAAATAATGAAAAAAGATAATACTTTATTTAGTAGTCGGCCATTTTAGTAGTGACACATTAGTTCTAATACAAATATAATGAAAATGTTTGTCTTTGGCATTATTAGTTTGATAATTCATTATTAACGTATTTAAGTAAGTAATTGTCTCAGTAAATAATGGAAGAATTTAACTCTTCGAAAACAGTGATCGTGAATTTATTAAACGGATTCAAACAAATTTAATAAATTTTAGTTTTTCGAAGGCACTCCGGAATTTGACCAAGCCAGTAACATCCGATGATAATTACGAGATTAACATTCTGGCTTATTTCCATGCGTATCCACAATCTTTTATTGGAAGAGCTGAAGACGAGCAACATTCTCCTCAATACAAGAAATACTGAAAAAATATGGCATGCGCCTTTACAAATTCTCTAAAGCTCAGTTTCTCAAACCAGACGACTGCCCACAAAGAGTGGAATTAGGTAAAAATTTATTAAGTCGTTTCCAGGAAGAACCACATTTTTTACAAAAAATAATCTGGACTGAAAAATCCAAATTTTCCAGAAAGCAGGTTTTAATAGACGAAATAGTCATATCTGGGTCAATACTTAGATAAAATCTTTATTTTATCAGGGATTCCGCATACCAAGAGAAATTTAGTTTTAATGTTTTTTATTTAATCATGGACAAACAAATTCGATACTTTATTTACGATGATGTGACCTGATGTTAACTTCAGGAAAGTATCTAGAAATAGTAACAATAGTAGTAGAGGATTTGACAGAAAACTCTCACTGGCAGTGTATCGAAGCAGCTGGTACCAACTTGATGGTCGTCCGACACACTGTAAAAAAATAATGAACTATTCCAAGATATGTAGTTTAGACGTTTGGGTCCGTCGAGTTTACCAGATTTAACTCCTTTTGGTTTCTGTAAAAGATATTATCTATAAAACACCAGTAAACACTAGAGAGGAGTTAGAACATCAGGTGAATCAGGCATTCGCAACCTTAGATCCTATTGAGATAAGAAGAGCTGTCACGGAAAGGGTCCATATTAGAATGTTGAAGTGTTTGAAGGTAAACGGTCAACATTTCGAATATTTGCTATAAAAATAGTTTTTTACATAGTATTATGTTTCTAATTTTAATTTTGTTTTATTGTTTATTAAAATAAAATAAACCATTATCTTTGCTTTAATTACATTATTTTGGATGTTTTGTTTTTAAGTCGAAAACCATTAAAAATAGGTATATCATCACTTAATACTTTTAGATACAGAATTTATTGCGGTTTTGTGCTCCAGTATAAAATACAGGGTGTTCTATTAAAAATTAAATAAACTAACAATAATTATTCAACTTTCATTTAAAGACGACTCAATAAGAAAATAATTATTAATTTATCTTGACAAAATGACGAAGGCAAGAAAAATAGGAGGTAAAAAATATATAGCTCCCTTTCACCTCTCTACGTTATATCTTTCTTCTCTTTCGTGTAACGAAATGTACCTAAACGTGACGCTTCTTTGAAATTTAACTCTCATTAAGTTTCATTTTAAAGAATATTTTTTTATTCAGGGATGTTTGTTAACAGAATATAGAAATGTAATAACATATGTGATATTCCATTTAAAAAAAAAACCAAGTTGCAATCAGCTTTGAGTAGATCTGGTAACACTGCAGCGTAGAAAATATATTAAATAGAGTTGTTCATTAAACTTGAAGAGATTTACCACTAAACACCAAATCACTTTTTTAAACTTCTCGACACACCTTTCGCTAACCATGTTAGCATAATCAGATTAAATTTTAGTTTTTCACACTAAAGGTACCAATAGAAGAATTGAGAGTTGTTCATGTTCATTTACGTAAGCACCCAAAGTTTATAATCATTACCCCAAGTTGTTCTCCGTAGACGTCTAATGTACCATTCTCCGTGAATCACCCTATATATTAGTATGTTTTAATTCTGAAGAGTAAGGAGGTATGCGTTTGGTGTTCGTATATGGTGCTGGTATATGTATAAGTATACATCAAAAGTATTCAACACAATAACATTTCAGAATCTTGAGAATTAGAGTTACTTGCTATTTTAAATCTTATATTACAGGATTATAATAGGTTCAATGTTGTATTCTTGCCAACAGGGAATACTGGGATCTTTATGAGTTTCTGCATATACCAGGTGTGGCGGTTAATAATTCTTAATTTTTTCCAAAAAAAAAAAAATAGGTTTAATTTGAGAGAAAGATAAGAAATGTTTTATTCAAAGTATGCGCTTTAGCTATCTGTACATGTTTCCTATCTCTCTGGTAATTTGTGGGTGCGTTCCCAGAAAAACTATACATCTTTGGAGGTGGTCCAAGTCATCAAGGCATTTTTTGACATCTCCGTAATTGTTTTAAAACAAATGGTAATCGGAAGGAGCCAAGTCTGGTGAGTACGGCAGGTGTAGCAAGAGTTCCCAGCCAAGTGCACAAATTTTGTCTCTCACTGCTTTCACTGTGTGTGATGGGGCCTTGTCGTGCTACAAAATCACTTTTCCGTCTCTTACAGTCCATTCCGGTCGCTTTTCGATCAATGCATGGTTCAAATTGATCAATTGTTAACGGTAGCGAACGGTATTAACTCTTTCACTTTTTTTCAGAAGGTTTCAGAAGCTCACGGTACACAACACTTTTCTAATCCCATCAAATGCATAATATTCTCTTCTCAAGCGATTCGGTCTTGCGATCGATATTGATGGCTGTCTTGGGTCAATCCATGAATTTTTGCGTTTTTGGTTTTCGAAATATATCCATTTTTTGTCTCCAGTCACGTCCCGATGCAAAAAATTTTTCTTTCATGCTGAGAAATTAAAACTTCGCAAACTGTTTTTCGTAGCATCTGATCACAAATGGTTCGGTGCGCCTTACGCGTCTTACGCGTCTTACGTTGGAACAATATCACTGGGGACTTTCACTCGTGTTTTTCTAATTAAACAAGAAAACTCTCGCAATGCCGCAATGTAAAGAAGAATATGAAGGAGAGAAAATTTTACAGTTGCCTGAGAGGTGGCGAATGTGAATAGAATGTGAGGGAGATTATTTCGAAGATTGAGATTAAATTACATTACTTTAATTATAAATAGTATATCTTAAAGGTACTAAAAAAAAAACAGTTAATTTGAGCATCTAACATTATCAATTTCCACAGGTATTACAAAACCAGAATACGCCAACACATCCTTGATGTTGTAGTTGAAGTTCTGTTCTCGTCACATCGGCCTAACGACACCATCGTAGCGCCAATTGCCGGTTCGCGAGCACCAAAATCAATTAGGGCGTCCGCATTCCTCGTCCCGTTCGGCCTTTGTGCTCCGTAATCCGGTTATAGAAATCGAATGAGCGGCTCGTTACCGGAACGATCGGTCGGTCAATAAGTTCGGCCTGTCCGTACGGTGCGTGACTTCCTGCGCCCCGTGCTTAACGAAATCCGCGTCCTGCTTTAATCTGCAGGGGCCCTTCAAGGGGTTGTACAGGGTGGCTCAACTATTATTGTATAATAATTAATGATATATTTAATTGAGGTAGTTGATACTTCATTGAAATTCATTTTAAATAAACAAACTAAAATTTATATTGAAATATCCACTATATTTATAGCTTGTAAGTGTTACAATTGTTTCGACACAATACCACCAAATGAAGGAATATAATTAGTTGGAATTACTTCTAAAAAATAATGTTAAGAATATTAATGATATTTTAGAGCTACTTTCAATTACGCTGGATCAGAATTATTTTGAATTTGATAATACGTTCTATTTCTCGAATGACGGCTTGATAATGGGGAACCCTTTATTAAGTCCTTTACTGGTTGACATTTTATAGATAATTTAGAAAATAAAATAAATCAACATCAGGTATTTAAATCATCACTATACTGGTACAGATATGTTGAGGACATTTTAATTTGCTTTACAGGTATTGATAGACAATTAAATCAATTCTTAACTCGTATACATTTTTTACATGAGAACGTTACATTCATGCTTGAAGAGTATTTAACTTTTTAACAATTGAAATACAATAAACATGATTTTACTATTTTTCATAAACCATCTCATACAAATCTGATATACCAGGTCTGTAAATATGTACCCGGAATTTGCCCATAGATGGCTCTAGCTATCAATGTAGTTACCGACAAACCGAGTCATTGGCGCCATTTTCTTGTTAACATCTGATAAAGATTTTCAATTCACAAAACTACAAGTTTCAAATAACAGTATAGTTTGTAACAGTGTTGAAGATTTTGTATCTGGAAACTACGATTTGTAGCCAGCATTGATTTTCTGTTACTATTTGAAGAAAACTGCTGCAGAATCGCATCGAATATTTGTCGAAACTTACGGTGAGCATGCTCTTGATAAATCAGTGCTTTGAGTGGATAAAAACATTCAAAAGTAGTGATTTTGACGTGAGAAACGAAGGACGCGGAAAACCACCGAAAAAGTTTGAAGAGAGCGAATTGCAAGCATTGTTGGATGAAGATGACGCTCAAACGCAACAACAACTCGCAACAATCCAGAAGATGGGAAAATGGGTTCCACATAAACTGAATGAAATACAGCAGGAAAACCGAAATACCAATTGCGAAATGTTACTCGCCAACGCGGTACAAAAGTAACTAATTTCTCCATCGAATTGTGACTGGCGATGAAAAGTGGATATATTTTAAGAATCTTACGCGTAATAGATCATGAGTAACTCCAGGCAAATCATCGACATTCACTCCAAGGCCAAATTGCTATGGATTGAAGACAATGCTCTGTGTTTGGTGATATCAGAAGAGTGTGATCTATAATGAGCTGCTAAAACCTGGCGAAACCATTAATACTAAACTCTACTGCCAACAAATGATCGATTTGTATCAAGCTTTGCGTAAAAAAAAACAGAATATCAAAGAAGGCAACACAAATGTAGTTATAGTAATGCACCATCACACACAGCAAAACTGGTCAAGGAAACGATTGAGGCGTTTAGTTGGAAAATACTTTCGTATGGGGCTTACTCACCAGACTTGACTCCGACCGATTACTACTTATTCGCATCGATGGGACACGTATTTGCTGAGCAACGCTTCACTTCTTACGAAAATCGTTCGATAACTGGTGTACCTCAAAAAAGCAACAGTTTTTTTGGCGTGACATTCACAAATTGCCAGACAGGTCATTTTCATACAATAAACCTGTATTTTCTATGCAAAAAATCCTGTTTCGTATTTACATACTTGGGATATACAGATTATAAAACATCCCAATGTCGAAAAATTCGATGTTATTCATATTGTTGTTTCCTAATGTTTACATGTAAATGCTTTGACGAGTTAGGTTCACCAGAATTTCGTAATCAAGTATAATTCTGATCTTTAAACCACCTAATTCATGTCTTCATAATTGTAGAGGTAGCAATGTCTACTTGTCTTACTACTTCACGAAAATTTAAACCTTCTTTGGAACCAATACTTTATGTATTTTCAAATTCAGATATTTGCCTGAAACTACGTGGTGTTCGAACTTATGGTATTTTAATAGAAGCATAAGAAGACTTCTTAGCTGAGTAATATCTATAAAGAAATAATCTATTTAAATATCTTGTTCACCAAAGACATGATGGCAGAACAATGAAAAAAGAGGTGCTGAAGAACTACTGCACATCAAAAACTGGCAAGAAACTGCTGGAGATTGATCCTGATGGAAGCGAAAGTTACAGGAAATTAAAGCTCACCGACGAACTATAGCGCAACAGGAAGAAGAATAAGAAGTAACCTGTTCAATGACAGTTAAAAAACTGTTTTTTAAGTTATACTCACATTACAAAACAATTATAAATATTTTCATAAAAATTTAACAAAACGCTTCATTTAATATTCGTCATATAGTAAAAATTACTGAACCAACCAAGCTGAAATTTTAATGGTCCCCAGGATTCAGTTTTATCACAAAACTTTTACGATAGAATGCTAGTATAATCAATAAATATTTTATGATGCCTGTGGATTTTATGTAGAGATATATATTCCATAGACGCTACAAATATTTTATTAGTATCAATATTTTTGATGTTAAAGAAAAGTAATTTGAATGGATTATAAAGTAATAATTTAATTACAGATGTCAAGCTGGAACTGGAAGATGTATTGTGGACAAAGCTCATAGAAATCAATGTCAGGCATGTAGACTGAAAAAATGTTTGGCGATGGGTATGAACAAAGATGGTGAGTATCACATTTTTTCCTCAGCTTTTCCCCTAATTGTATATGTAATTAAATTATTTTGTCCGGAAAGTACCTTCAGTACATTCAAGGTTAAACATATGGCGCTAATTGGTTTTTTGTATATACAATATTTACATATGTAAAGGGTCTTTCGAAATGAGCGGTTTTTTAATTTTTTTTTTATAAAACACAGAACTTGCATTGATTTCAAAAAACTTTTCATTGATAAATGAAGCATAGTGTATGACATTTAAGCACGAAAGACAATATCTGCGAAATGACCACTTGGCAGCTCGTCTATCTCATCAAGGACTCGAATAATTTCATCCTTTAGTTCAGGAATCGATTGTGGATTGTTCTTATAGACCTGGCTTTTCACGTAACTTCAAAGAAAATAGTCCAACGGGGACAAATCACTCATCATCTTGTTGGCCAATTAACATTATCGTTTCTTGCAATAACTGGTTCAGGTTCTCCCAGTAAATCAATTGTTTCATTAGCAGAATGAGGTGTAGCGCCATCATGTTGGATCCACATATCATCCAGACCAATATTTTTCAATTCAATCCACAAAAGTCCATTTATCATCTCACGATATCGAACACTGAAATTACACTTTGAACACTGAAATTACAATTACACCTTCAATTACATCTTCTGACCATAATGTATACCAAACAGTGACTTGTTTAGTATGTACAGGTTTCTCATGAATCAATCGTGGATTTTTCCCATTCTAAAGGCAGCAATTTTGTTTGTTAACATAGCCACCAATTTCAAAAAGTGCTTTATCTGAAAAGCTGATCGTTTGATCTTTGAAGATTGAAGATTTGATGAAGTTCTTTAATCCAGTTGACAAATGCTCGACGTTTTGAATAATCAAGCAGCTTTAGTTGCTGTGATATTTGAACCTTATATGCCTTCATATACGGTTTGTGGATTGACTGAGTCAAAATTATTGTGAATATCAACTAATAAAAATTTCTAGGTCTTCACCAACACTTTCACGTACCAAATTCATATGCTCTTGACGATTTAGGTTTGTATCAGCTAGAGGAGTTCCTATATATTTAACCCTCAAATTTATTTGTTAGATTCTCCACTTAATTCTGGGCCTTTTCTTTGATTATCTTTAACATTTTCTTATGGAAAAAATAATTCAAATTTATTCTTCGAAGTCATATTCCTCAATTTAGATACACTTTCACCTTCTTTTAGACTACTGACAAATCCTAGATCGAAAAAAAATTTGGATTTTTTGATGTAAAAAAGTCATTGAGGCTTCTCTTCGATTTTCTTAAGAGATATGAAGGTGCTATCGACCAAGTGATGTTGCAGGGATTGGAAGAAATGAAAATCCAAAGGAGTCAGGTCTGGAGAAAACGCTGCTCTTCTTTCCTTGTCAGTATAAAGTATCTTTGAAGTTATATTTCTTATGACGCGTTTGGGAAAACAGTTCAAAGTGTATTTTTACACGGGGGACGAAGTTACGCGCGCCGATGTAACACATAATTTATTATTTTCTTTTTAAAATTATGACGTTTTTATTAATTGCGCCAAAGAAGTATAACTTTTTACGTGCGTACATAAGTACACACACGCTTTTTGATCCTAGAGAGTCACTATCATGAATCAGTTGTTGCTATATATACCGCTATACTTTTTTGACGTGAAAAACAATTCGGAATTTTTTTAAACACATAAAGCATTCTTAAACTGATTTTTGTGATGACGATGAGTCATTTTTAGTTAAATAGCTTATTTAACAAGCTGCTGATGAGGCAGATGAAAACAATCTACCTCTGAGTGTATAGTTAACTTAAACAATTGAGACTTAAGGTTATTTAATTTCACTACAACATACAATTTTGTGGAAGCAAAAATGATCTTACGAAAAATTATATACCTACACATCATCAGATTGTTATACCGATTCTTAATATTTAACAAGTTGATTTAGAAAAAATGGATTCTATTTTTGATAAAACCATTGAAACCATAAAATATGTAAAGTGATTTTTAGAAAATAGTAGCAACAATGGTGTTTCTAGGCGCCATCTGACATTTCGTACATCGTGAATTCGTACATTCGTACATCGTGAAGTTTGACATTGTTGGCTGTATACGTACTCAGAACGTTTTATCATACGGACGTTATTTGTGCTGTTTAGTGATTTGAAATTTTCATCTCAGCCAAAAATGGAATTAACTCGTGAGAATTTTCGTGCGATCATTTACTATGCCTTTCGACGTGGATTATCTCAACAACAGTGCATCGATTAACTCACTTCGATTTTTGGCTATGAAGCACCATCTAAAACAGTCAGTGTATATCACTTATTAGTAGTATAGTTAGTATATCACTCATTTAGTAAATTTAATCGTGGCCGTCGTTCGCTCACGGACGAATTTCAAGAAGGTCGTTTAAAATCGGTTGTTATAAAGCGATATCGTCATGTGACATACCGTGAGGTTAAGGCATCCCTAGGCACTAATATGACTAGCATACACAAGATTTTACACGGACATTTAGCCGGAAAAAATATTTGTGCGCGTTGGATTCTGTATAATTTGACAATCACTCAAAAAAAGACACATGCCGATTGGCGTAAATAAATGCTCAAAAAATACAATCGTGGTGCGTCAAAATCTTGGATCTATACGTATGAACCCTAAAATAAATAGCAATCGATTGCATGGGTTTTTCAAAATAAGCCAAACCCAACAAAGGTATTCGCGCAAGAAGTACTTCGAAACAAATGGTCGCCTGTTTTTTTGAGATAAATGGGCATGTGGCTACAGTGCCACTAGAGAATCGTAGAACGGTCAGTTCGGAATGATACACAACCCTTTGTTTGCCTGAAGTCTTTGAAGAAATAAGAAAAAAGAACCAGCGACGCAGGATCAATATTTACCATGACAACGCGACCTTTCACACATCGGACCGAACAACTCAATATTTAACTTCTCAAAACATCGAATTGATGGGTCATCTGCCTTACAGTCCTGATTTGGCATCCAATAATTTATTTTTGTTCCCGTCCGTGAAAAATAAGCTACGTAGAAAACGATTTTCAACGCCAGAAGAAACGGTTGATGCGTTCAAAATGCATGTTTGGAGATACCTCAATCGGACTGGAAAAAGTATTATGAAAATTAGTTCAAATGTGTATGCAAAAGTGTATTGATCATCGCGAAGAATATTTTGAAAAACAATTAAACAATTTTCAATGATAAATATTTGTTTTCATTTATTATTTCGGATACATAAATAACAAACCTCGTATACTTAATTATGAGTTGTTGAAGTCAAATTTAACGATTGCTGCGATGCTACATACGTTCATCAAGCCTCCTGCACGCGCCAATCGCAAAAACCTCATTTATTTACAGGAGAATGCGGGACCACATACAGCAAGGGTGATTCAAGAAAAAAATTTTGAACTTTGTTGGTCTGTTTTACTACTCCATCTTAATTCCAGGACATTGGTCCGACAGACTACCCCCTTTTCTGTTCCTTACAAAACTTTGTGAATGGAAAAGCTTTCAATTCTGAAGATCAAGTTAAGCAGGCTGTAGAAAATTTCTTCCAGTCCAAACCAACAACTAAATTTTGCAAGGAATGAATTTATAAGCTGCTAGGAAGATGGAAGAAGGTCATACATGATAGTGGTGAATACATCATAAATTAATATAATTTTGTTATTTAATGAAAGCAAAATAAATGTATGATAAAAAAAACAGAAATGACTCGATCTAATAAGAAAAAAAATCATCTTATGCTTCTTAATGTAACATGAATAAATTAAAAAATGGAATACTGTGAAATCGTACTGCTAGTAATTTCAGCTCTGATACTGAAAACGAAAATCAACGAAGACTTGCTGTTATTAATAATTTTTATGCAGAAAATCTAAGAAACTTTAATGTATACCTTATATTAAACCACCAACTGGAAACTTCAAAGTTACTAATTAAACGAAAAGCAAAAAATAAACACAAAACAGAACAGATACATTATTAAAGTTTACTAAAACTCCCGTGGTTGTAGTTATCGCCCGCCGAGAAACCAAACCCTCGCGTAATTCGATTCACCCTCGCCATTTTGTAGTCGACAAGAATGAAGGATGAACAACGATAGAGCCGAGAAAAGTGAGAAACTCTCGATGAACATTACCGAAGCTGTGAAGTTTTTCATCCTGGACGTAAGCTGAATACTAAACAGATGCGGGACCACGGTCCCTGAATATCAAGATGATTGAGAACGCGCTGTTCGAAGCTCGAGCTTTCGGGTGTTTTGGCAACGATACAGGCAGCGAGAATTACCACCGAAATCAAAAAATTTCAAAATTGACTCTTTTAAATAACCCGCTTTAATTATATCCAAAAATGATTCATAAATGATTCATAAATGATTCATACTGTGTCAAAATTAATAAAACAATTGTTTATACCGGGTGTCCCATAACTTATCCGCCATAGAGCAACTGGTGATTGTAGAGATCAAAATAAGAGGATTTAATCAATAAATGTGTTGGCAAATGTTACTTATTTAAAAGATACAGGATGTTGAAAGTGAAACTAAATTTTCAAAAAAAATTTCATTGCTCATCTTGCTCTCATTGCTCTCACAAAGTGTGCGAGCAAATACGAGCAAAAAAAAACATTATGATGTCAAAAATACAACGGAAGTTATTTAAAATAACAATTTTTTGAAAATTATTTCAGTAGGTGTTGAAAGTGTCCACCGTTTACCTCAATACACTTTGGCAGGCTCTTTGTTAAATGACGCCTCACATTTGAGAAGATATTTTCTTCATTTCCAATAACATTGGCCGCTTGTTGAATTTTGTGTAAAAGTTCATCTCGGGTATTGATTTCATCATGGTAAACTAAAGACTTCATGTGATTCTACAAATAAAAGTCTAATGGATTAATATCTCGGCTACAAGGTGGCCAAGAAAACTCACTACCGCGCCAATCCATCGACGTTGAAAACGTTGATTTAAATGATTTCGCACTGCAACAGTAAACTGCAACTGCCACTGCGGTGGCGCCCCATCTTGCATGAACCACATGTCTTGTCTTAAGTTTAAAGGTATACTTTTCAAAAAGTCTAATAAATCTTTTTCTAAAAACTACACCTATTGATCTCTATTCAGTCTTTGCGGAAACTCAAATGGGCCGATTAAAAAATTGTCGATAATGCCGCACCAAATGTTAACTGAAAATTCGTGCTGGATACGTGGCTCTCTTGGTAGGTTGCCTAGTCAGTTGCCTCGTCAGTAAACAATATCTTTTTCCGGAACATGGGGTCTTTGTTTTTTTTAATAGATTTTGACAAAATTCTGATCTAGCCGGAAATCTTGTGATAATAAATTTTAAACAGGCGAAAAATTGTAAGGAGACAATTTTTATTTTATGAAACGGTAGATTTGCTAATTTCTGTAGATGCCTCCAAATGCCTAGTGTTTCGTTCAGGATTTTCCGCAATACTAACCAAAATATTCTACTCTTGTTCTACCGTTATACGTTTCGGTTGTCCGCCAGGATTGTTGTAATAAAATGAACCTGTTTCGCCTAATTGATTGAAAATTCTTTGAAAAATTTGTCGATCTGGGATGATTCTGGTTGGGTAGAGAGAGCTTTTCATAGCTTATAACTGCAGCACGATTATTGTAATTTACTTGTGCATAAACGCAGAGCATATCCCTTAAATCACTGTTAGGAAACTGATTAAGTCTGGGCATTTTTTACAAATTATTTAATACCAACTCAAGATTGGAGAAACTTGTTTCCATATGCATTTAATAGGAGAGATAGAAAACAATGACAGTTGTCATCGAGACGTAATAATTGGTATGCAACATTCAAGGCACACTTTGTGAATTGCATATTTTTCACCCATCGACAGGATGGCAATGGAATATTCGAACATGAATACAAAAAGATTTGGTGCTGCAGATTTTCGCTGCAAGTTAGTAAAGGACTTACACATTGTATCGGCAGACGTGCCCTTTTTTTCATATTCTATTTTACTAATCGTAGTGGGCGGATCTTTGGCTATTATGGCCAGCACGATGCCGGTCTTCCAGGTCAAAATTTCCACCTCTGAACCATTTCAACCTGAATTAGCTTGATTAAACCAGATTAACTGAAGGTGGATAAAACTGAATCTGAATGTAAACATTGCAAATGCCACAGGAATTAACCATCAAGAGAAGCATTGGTTATGGGATACCCAGGGGTGAAATAAAAGTGTTTTCCCTTTATAAATGGTCACGTTGAGGGGATGACTTTGAGTGGGAAAATTGTTTACTATTCCCACTACAGATCCTCCACCATAGCCATCTTAAGATGTGAATACTAACAAAAATATAAGCGACAGTAAATTGGATAATTTAATCAAAAGATATTAATAATTAAAGACATATGCTCCTGAATCGGGAACCGCCGAACAGCTTCTCTTGTGGGTTTGATACATAAATAATCATTATCATTTCAACATAGATTTTTGTTTACAAGCGTTAAAAGAGAAACTAATAGAACAATCGCCACGAACTTTCCGGAGAAGTATAGCTATTTACTAGTACTATTAAGTTTGAAGACATCTAGCTAATTATTGGAAGCTTCAACCACGCAGGAATGGTAAAGGTGAAAGTTTAATGGCGCTAATTTTGAGCAGTATGCTGGATGTGATGTAAGTTCAATTGTGTTTTTTTGTTTCCGAAGTTTTTCTTAGAATTAACTACGTGTTGATCAAAGCTTTGTTGATCAAAGTTGATTTTTGGTGCAGTATACATTCTATCGAGTTCTGATTTATAGAAGTTCGCGTTTATGATATAGATAATGGTATAGATCAGGGATGGCGAACCTTTATCAATTTACTTGCCATTTTTTCTAATGAAATATAAAAAAACTATATTTTTTTGGTAGAGTTGAAATGATGTACTCAAAAGAAATTATAGCTGCAGAACCTCATAGTCGTTTGTTATATTTTTTTGTCTAGTGCCTTGATGATTTGAAATATCCCTTAAAATGAAACTTTTTTTCTTCTGTTAGGAAAAAGTAACTGGTCGTTTTTCACCATTGTATCGACGAAACTGTAGATGAAACTTATGATGAATACTCCACTACATTCCTAAAACCAAGGCAAGGTCGAAATAGTGGACTGCAAAGGGTTAATCGACTCCGGAAAAATCGAAGACTGTTCCATTGGCCGGGAAGGTGATGCCGACTATTTTTTTGGGATAGTCATGGAGTTATATTAATAGACTATATTGAAAAGGGAAAAACAATAACAGGGGCATACTGCGCATCATTACTTGACAAGCTGAAGGCACAAAATGCGGAAAAATGGCCGCATTTGAAGAAAAAGAAAGTTTTTTTCCACCAAAACAACGCACCATCTCACACTATTGTGGTTGTCGGCATGTAAAAGATTCACAAATTGGGATTTGAATTAACCACCATATTCACCAGATCTGCCTCCCAGCGACTTTCTTCTCTTTCCTAAGAAGAAAGTTTCGCTCTGACGGCACAGATTTTGATCGAGTGAGGATTACATTCGTAAACCAGGATTTTGCAGAACAAGATATCAACTAATATTTGGATGGATCAAAGAGATGGGGGCATTGCTGGGAAAAGTATATAGAATTACAAAAAGACTGTTGAGAAATAAAACTGAATTTGACAAAAAAATTGACAATAGAATTCAAGCAATTGTACGACGATTTGGATATTGTAGATTATGTGAGGGTTCAGCGACTCAGATAGGCAGGACATGTGGCGAAAGTGTCAGAAAACCGAATACCAACGATAATCATGGAGGGGCGAATAGGAACAGAAAAAGAGGTAGATCAATGACACGATGGCACGCGAGTGTAGGAAGAGATGCTAAAGAACTGCCTATCAAAAACTGGTAAGAGGCTGTTGGAGATTGATCCGCTTGAAAACGACGGTTAAAGGAAGTCAAGGTTCACTGACAACCTGTAGCACTGTAGGAAGAAAAAGAATCAAGGAAAGTATTCCTTGACATGAACAGAAATAATATAAAACTTTTAACAATTAACACCGTAGAGACAGCAATTGCAAATGTAGAAGATACATGCAATTATAAGTAAAGTGGGTTTTAAGATATATCGTTGACCAATTGGCTGCAATAAACTCTTAACAACTCCTGCCGTAACGCAACCCGGCAAAGTTGCAAAAAACGTAAACAGGGGCCTAATAAAACAACACGTAAAAAGATAAAATTATTTTATACCTGGTTTAGTAGTTTCTAAATATTTTAGTTTAGTTCGCATTCTTTCTTAAACAGTGCAGTTCTATAATTTCCATCGTATTTTTTGTTATTCCAAACGTGCTAAAAATGTGGCCTTCTTGTCAAGATAATGATCATTGTGGCCCCGGTAGTGTTAATTTTTAGGTTAAAAATGTGAATGCAGCTGCAGCAGAAAAGTCTTCATTAACGAAAACTTTGTTGTCTATAGTTAAAGATATTGTAATAAAGTCGATTAAAGCCAAAAAAGTCCGTAGTGATTCTAATAAAAGCAAATGGGTTGACGAAAGCGACAAATAATTAATTTGAAGCAAAATTTATGCTATGTATGAAGAGCAAACTGTATCTAGATTGCATTCATTGTAACAGCGACTAAGGAAAGATGAAACCTCCATTCTTTGTAGCAGAACTAGCCTCCGGAGAATATTATATCGAATGGGTTTTGCATATCGGACAATTAATAAAAGATAAATATTAAGGGAATCACAACAATTGTGACGATGGCGGTTTGACTACTTAAACTCTATAAAAAAATACAGATTAGAAGATCGCCCTATTATCTACCTTGATGAAACATGGTTCGATACACATGAGACGCCAGCAAAAGGATGGGTAGATACATTAAAAAAATGCCAAACCAAAGCCCCAGCGAACAAAGGAAAAATAATTACAATTTTACATGCTGGTTCCGAGGATGGCTGGGTTCCAAATTGTTTACGGTTGTCTTCCAAAAATATTAAACAATTATGTTTGGACTATCATCACGACACCACAGTAGAACTTTCTGAAGATTGGTTTATAAAGAGCCTTTTGCCCAATGTACCTAAGGAAAGCGTAATTGTAATGGACAATGCTAGTTATCATAACCGCCAAAAAAATAAAGTTCCTAATACAAATAACATTAAATTGGAAATTTAGAACAATATGTTCAAAAACGATATATAATTTAAGAATAGATATAAAAATATGATCTAGAAATATTAAGGACACACGGGGACATACGGTTTTACGCTTTCCCCCGTATTACTGTATTTTTAATCCAATTGAGTATATGTGGCTCCAAGTAAAATCCAATGTTAGAGCAGAAATCATTTATCCGACTCTAAGGGTAAGTGCTGCAACATTAATTAGGAAGGTTGTAGATAGTATTCCCAAAGAAAGTTGGATACATTCGATTAACCATGTTATTAAAATAGAAGATTCCTATGTATCATTTACTAATAATATAGAACCACTTATTATTAATGTAGATCAAAGTGACAGTGAGAGCGAAACCGAATTAAATATATAATTAAATTTAAGTTCTAACTTTTATTGTACTAATAGATAAATTTATTTATTTATTTTTATTGTATTGATAAATTCAAAATAGACAAACCAATAAACAATGTTTTAGTCATACATAATAATAATTTAATCATAATTTAACAATATTTTATTTTTCCCAAAATTATTCAGAAGTTATTCAGAAGTAACCACTCCGGCTCTTGAATGAACAACTTGCAAAATTGTGCAACTTCGAAAGATACTCCCGTCACCAGGGAGTATTACTGTTCCCTAGTAGACCAGATGAAAGGTACTGTTTAGGCTAAACGTCCAGATTTAGTCCAAGAGAGGAAAATGCTTTTTCAGCACGATGATACACCTTCACACATATCTCTTGGTGCTGCAAAATTCTATTCTATGCATACTGATTGCATTCTATCTACTGCTGCAAAATTCCATGACCTAACGCTTTGACATGCTTCCGCATACACAGTATTTACCGGATTTGGCACCCAACAATTTTTTACCACTCGAAAAGAGGAGGTGAAAGCTGAGTCAGCCACTTATTTTGCAGAAAAACAAAAAATCTCAAAACCCTTGTGAGGCTTCGTACATTACTTTAAAAAATGATTCTACTTTATACTGGATGAGTTTCAACGCAGTTTTAGTCGAATTGTAATTTTGTCATATACTCTTCGTTTCGCACCGACACGTTTCGATTTTGAATTGACGAGAAATAATTGAACGTCCAAAGACAAAACGCAATTCGAATTGATGATCGTCAAATTGTAAAAGCGAGCGTCCGGAGGCGTTTTAATTTTCCTGTAGCAAACGAAGCCAATCGTGTGGTGGCAGTGGAGTCTGGAAGGGAACGACCGGGGGAGTCGATATGATGGAGAGCGAAGCTCTTTGTCGTAGCGATTCAGCGCGTCATCTTCGTTTTGACTTAGCGAAGTAGAAATTGGTGTTCGAGGCACGATGAAAAGACGATTAAATAGAAGAGGAGTGTCGATAATTCCACGGTGGTTATATAAATTTAAAGATGTGTACGGTTGTCTAAATTTACAGGTGAGGGATTTCTTTCAGTGAAACAAGATTATAATTGATTATAATTCGGATTTTTTGGTGATTAATGTAGAGATTTATTTGAGAACATAGAAACTGCCTTATGTTATTTCAGCCAAAAATTATAGCTTTAGATTTGCTAGGTTTCAAATGTAAGCAATGGTTTGCAGAAAATGCAGAAGTGTTGCAAAGATCTTCATTAATGGTCTTGGCTGCGCGTTCATAATCAACGTACACAAACTCCTTGTACAGCCATGTGTCATCCGCAAAAAATGTGGATTTTCAATTTACAATAACTGCCGGTAAATCGAAGGTGTAAATTAAGAAAAGCAAGGGACCCATTACGGATCCTTGAGATACACCAGAACTTGTATTCAAACTTGAAGATAGCAGGTTATTTAAAAATGTCTTTTGAGCACGATTGCTCAATATAAAGAAAATTAACTGATGTTTCAGTAAAGCCAAAATATCAACATTTAGCAATCAATAGAGCATGATTAACTGTATCAAATGCCTTACTAAAATCCAACAAAACAGGAGCGGTCACTTTTCCATCGTCCATAGAACGACAAACATCGTCACATAAAGAAAGCAAGGAAGTTTCCGTACTAAAACCCTTTCTAAAACCAAATTGAGTATCAGAAAGTATTTTAATATCAATTAAATACTCATCAATTTGGTTATACACAGCCTTCTACAGAATCTTTTACAAAGTCGACAACAAGCTTATTGGGTGTAGATCACCAAACTCAGACGGATTAGATTTTTAGGAAGAGAAATTACAAGAGCCTCTTTCCACATTAAAGGGAACATAAACACTTGTCAATAGCAAGCATGCATAGTTTCATCATCTGCAGAGTCAAATCATCAGATCCTTTGGTATTAGATTTCATCTCATGTATAATATTTAATGAATCAGATATTTCGACTTACTTAAAAGTAAAGGCTTCTTTTTTTATATGAGTGTTATAAAAATTTAGGGTAGTAATTGATGGATTACTTGATTCAAAGCCTCATTATGATGGCAATGAACCTGATGGTAAATTATAATAATATTTTAATGCAAAAACATCACAATCACTACAGTCAACGGTTATTTTGATGTAGATGGCTTCATAAAGTCAACAAAGTCGTCTTTTTTCTTCTCAAAAAAAAATTCTTCATAGCACGCTAATATTTTTTTAGACAGTTTTTTCCAGACGGCATTTAAAGTTGGTTGTAAAATTTTATCCCAAGATTTTCCAGTGATTTTCACGGCATTTAAAACATAAAATTATTTTAAGTCTATAACAGAGTTCATAAAACAGAGCTCATTGTTTTGCCTTATAGCTTCATGGAGATGTGCAAAAGATCGTCTCGTGTAATAAGCTTTAAATGTTTTGATGACACCCTGGTCCATCGGTTGAAGCAAGCTGGTTGTATTTGGTGACAAAAATTAAATTTTTATACGTTGGTTGACATTGTCGATTAATAACATCACCTTAAATGGGATATGTCTTTAGGATTTGGCTTCTATATCACGGGCAAATCAGTTTTAGATTTATTTTTTAAATCTCTTGGATTTTCCGAGCGATTAACTAAGAGAAGTTTTAACTGTAACTGCATTCCCGCCAACCATCACTGTCAATTTACCTTTGGAGACCTTAAAACGTGGAAAAGTTGAACGTTAAACGTGGAAAAGTCACGCGGGATAAAAATTCTTTTCCAGCTCATCTACTCATCCAGCTCATTCTCGTTATATACGGTCCACGATAATACCATGACGTTTACGAATGATGCTTGAATTTATAGTTTGAGCATTTTTCACAGTTTCGAGAACGTTTTTTTATTTTTTATAATTTTTCTGACTGTCGATTCTAGTAAATCAAACTTTTTTGCCTATTCACAGACTTTTAGTTTGTTATCGAAATCCTTATAATATTTATTATATTATGTATAGTTTACATTCAAAAGATAATGTTATTCTTTTCTGATTTGATGCAGAAGAAAGAGTTTTACTTCGTCTAGATGACATAGTTGTTTTTAAATGATATAATAAAGAATACAATTTGTAAATTGTGGGCGAAGCGGGATGGGGAGCGGGTGTTGTGCCGCCTTATTAAAAAATCAGCCTATTTTCCCAAACGCGTTGAAAAAGCCCCCAAATGCCTCTAATCTGGTTGGCAGTAGTTTCTCCGTAAGTAAGAAAGATATCCTGATATTCGCATACAGAATGAAATTTAGATTTTAAATGGAATTTAAATGTATACACTGAAATAATTTTTGTTGCCAACGCCCTTTGTCGTGGGATGATAATCACGTCAATTAGTCAATGCGACGTTACTACTTCCATTCTGGCTGATGTACAACAATGCTAGAGGAAAGCGTGATTCTTAATTAAAAAAAAAATGGGTTAACAATGTTCATTCTTTATTTCTTGTTTATTCTTAAAATAATAACCAAGTATTAGTTAAAACTTTTCAATTTTTTGTCGCGAAAACTCTTAGGCTTTTCACTCTCATTTTTCAAAAGATATGAAGATTGTTTGTTTTGCTAACGAAACAGGCCCCGTTCGGTGGACTGGTACCGGTTTATCTCCCGCCGTTTCGAAAATAGACGCAAATATACGAAAAAATTTTGGAAAAAGTATCTGCAACTGCGAAAGATGGCTTGTTATTGAAGCAAATGACACTGTTTCGAACGTAATAGACCCCGTTCAGTTCGGGGTCTATTACGTCGGTCGCCGTTTCGGGGATAAACGCATTTGAAAAATGAAAAAATGAAACTAAAGCATTTGAAAAATTGAACTGCAACTCCGAAAGATGACTTGTTATTGAAGTAACAGGCACAATTCCTAACGAAACAAATCCCGTTCGATCGACTGATATCGGTTTCGCGGCTTTGTCTCCCGAGATTTCGGAGATAAACTCAAATAAATGAAAAAAATTGAAACAAAAAAACTACAATTCCGAAGCAGAATTTGTTATTGTAGTAGAAGTCATTTTTCCTAACAAAACAAACGCCGTTCTATCGAGTGGCACTGTTTCGTAGCGTTATCATTTTCGGAAATAAACGCAAATATACAAAAAAATTACTGCAAATACGAAACAATTACTGCAACAAACAATGTATATACCATCATCATCGTCACTCAGCCATTTTCCATCCATTGCAGTCTCTTCTGTATCAGTCAGTCCATCGTGTTTTCGGTTTTCTTCTTGGACGTTTATGGTCAGGCGGTATCCCACTTCAGAACTGCTTTGGTCCATCTGTCATCACATTGCCTCGCTATATGGCGATCATCATTTAATTCCTTTACTATTTCAGTAATGTCACATTTTTGGAATAATCTTCATTCACTTTTCGTCATCTTCGTTTATTCGCTGATCCATGGATGGAAGAAATGGAAATATACTCATTGTATAACATATATTAAAATAACTAATACACTTTTTGCTTTCTATATGTGATTGCATAAAATGTGGCAAAATAAATAAACTTTTGGTTCGTCTGAATCTGTTAAAATGCCACAACTTCATACACTACGGCATTGCAGACAACTATCGGAATTTGAAGAGAAACGACTTATTTGCTCAAGTCTAATACAAAACTTGATAGCGCACCGCTGCTGGAAATGGTCGTCATCCATTTCCAGAAGAAACCCGTAAAATCCGGTTAAAATAATTACTACGGATCACCATGTGACTCTAGTGAGTTCAAACTCGAACTGGAGATGCATCAGATGTTGGCAACTCTCCTCTATAGAGGGAAAGTCTACAGTGTTGCCAAATCGAACAGTACGTCACTAGTCTCATTATTTTATTTACACACCTGGTAGTTCGTCGTCACATTTATTACTGTGTTTTTTTAACGAATGCATAATAAACATAATTCAAGAAGTTCTTTATTCCATTAATGTAGCATTCATAGCCTCAAAATTATATAAAAACTCAAGCATTATTATGTCACAGTTTGGTAAAGAAGAATAAACAGAAGAGATTCTCAGAATTGTAGGATTTTGGTTTATTTTTGTCATATTAGAAAAAAAAAATTCTCAACATAGTACTAATATAATCACAGGCCTCAATATTTAAGATGAACACAAGTAAGATAAAATATTTGCACGTTCTAATGCTTCTCACCCCTTTTAACAACAAATTATTCGAGAGCGAGCGCCTTAAAGGCACTTTGACACTTCGTCCTCCCTTTTCTTCCCCATTCGTCGACCTCAAAACCGACAAAAACCAATTTACCGAACAATCCTTTGATCATTGCGCGTTCTTTGCACGTTCCACGAGCAAAGATACAAAAGTGACGGATCCGTTATTTAAATGTAACGCTCAATTATTTTGCATACGTCGCACGCGAGGGTTAAGGACACGTGCGTACCCCGTCCACGAACGGCGCCCTCTCGAGGCCAATTTGTCAAGCAAACGAGCATCCTGCTGCGCTCCAAGAAAAAAAAAGTACCGCGCAAACCACGGTCACGTTCCGGTATTTAACGACTGTCGGTCAGATAACGAGCCTAATGTGGTCTAATTTAGTTTTCGGGTCGTGATTTGGCGTTGGCGGCGTTCTAAGATGAGTTTCATGATATATAAACATAATTAGATATATACAATTTCCCATCGATTTTGGACTGGAGAATATATATATATATATATATATATATATATATATATATATATATATATATATATATATATATATATATATATATATACATATATATATATATATATATATATATATATATATATATATATATATATATATATATATATATATATATATAATATAGTATATATGAATTCTGTATTATGAATATCTAGGTACATATTAATTTTGCTACAGAGATATAACTTATTTTCGAAAATAATCCAACTGTTGGCTGTTTAATTTTTTGTTACCTTGTTTTGGATTTTCCTATAAGGTTGTAGTAGCCGATTCAAACCATTTGAAAACTGTAGGCTTTTTTTTAGTGAAGGGTCTTCATCATAGACCAAATCTTATAACTGTTGTACGGCTAATAAAATTTTTCGTGAACTACTTAAAGTTAGGAATGTAATAGTCATCTTAGTAGTCGTTGTCTCGTCGGGGATCTTATCGACTGTATTGTCTTCGACATCGGATGTATTTTCCAGAATTTTAAGCAGTTCTGATAGTTCATTGTCGTGAGAAGCTATAACTTTTTCAACATCACTTGGTTGCAACTCGTCAAAACCATCACCATAAATTTGGTGTAAGATTTTTACAATGTCTTTAATTTATTTTGCTTTGTCAGGAACTGCGGATGTATCAACCACAATCTCTGCCCATAACTTTCTCCAACAAGAATTCAATGTTGATGAACAACTTTCAGTAACAGTGAGAACAAGATTTTGTTCCATGATATTCAATACATAACTGAAAGTTCGAAAGTTCATCAACGGTAGGTCGCTGCTCTTACCGTCCACACCAACGCGACCGGCGATTTAAACATTAAGGTATTCCACCTGCAAAACCATCGAGATTGAAAAGACCGGAGCAGTTTCAAACAGAACATTAATTGTTTCGTATTATCTGAGAAGATGACAATAAATACTACTAAGACCACTAGTATCTGATTTGAAATTCATCGTGGTTTTATTTTATCTTATATGACACATCTCCAAAAACAGTATTTTTTTGTAGTTGTTCCCTGTTGTATGACTCTTACAATGTCAAAATCCATACTATGTCCAATACTGAGGAAATGGTCAACCAGAACACATCTGTTCTTATAGTTATGACAGTCACTCTTGTGCAATATCATTCTCTGTTTAAGCCACTGATTTACAAGTCAGTTTATAAACTACATTTGATTGTAGACCGATTGGAATGGCGTCTTTGGTTTTAGTGAACAGATTGGCGACCTTTAGTTGGTTATAATGACTGATTTTTATGTGAGTAAAGTCCGTGAATACTTTTGTCACCGCTTGGAATAGACCATTTACTTGTAGGATTTTTTTGTAAACTGCTTCTGGCTTGATATCTCCTAAAGGGTCATCATAGAATTGTGTGCTGTATATCAACCGTTTCAATATAATTTTCGATTATTTTGATCTTCTTTAAACATTTTTTTAGAAACAATTTAATCACTGCGCGATTTTCAATATTTTCCATTTTAAAAAATAACAGTAATACGTTTACTTTAAGCTGCTGTTTTAGTACAAATGAATTGACAGATCGACTTGAAACTTCACATATGTTCATATGAAGGATGAAACTTCAAAATATAGTACATTATATATTCTTTTACTGCTCCATAGGTATCGCTCCGCGAAGTTTTCAATTAGCCTAGTATTGTATTACATACAATGGGTCGCCTCATCTGATGCGTGTTTTCAAAATACAAAAAAAATAATTCGAATGATGGGTGGGGTGTCACTACTGGCAACATGTCGACCAATTTTTAAACAATGCAGGATTTTGACTCTACCATCACTATATATTTTGGAGATTATCATCTTTGTTAGGCGAAATATTGTAGCATTAGTAAAAAATAGTGATTTTCATCACTAGGACACACGAGGCTCTGATGAACTTGTTTTACCAATACATTCATGTAAGTTAGTTGAACATAAAGTTTACTATAGGGATGTGAAGCTGTATAATAAGTTGCCACAACGATTTAAGCATGTTCAGAATGACAACGAATTTAAAAAATTTGCCCGCGAATTTCTTATAAGTCAAAGTTTTTATAGTTTAGAAGAATATATGTCGTATCAATAATTCGATTCAATGCTTATTTATGTATACAATGTTTATTTGTGCAAGATTATCATTTCATGTATTATTTCTGAGATCGTGTCACTGAACATTCTGTCAATTCTGTAAATCCATCTTAATCATGGATAGTTTTATTGTTGTGGGGATTGAATAAATACTTTATTAAATTATTAAATTATATACCTTATCAAGAATAAAATATTTATATGCAGGTTTAAATGTTATATATTCTTTGTATGCACAGAAGTGTGGCTATGTGAGTGCTCTTGTTTTGACTTGATCCATGCATATTTGTATTGCCTTGAGGATTCAATAAATTATTATTATTATTATTATATATATATATATATATATATATATATATATATATATATATATATATATATATATATATATATGCCCACAAGGTAGCGTAACGGAACCATGGAGGGAAAATATTACAGAAAACTTTCACCCTTTCTCCACGTGGTGCCACCGATCGCCTTCGCCGAACTGTCAACCATGCGACGTCACGTGTCTCTCGGGACCGGTTTCTAGCCTTTCAGCCGTCATCAGCCGAGCTCTAGACGAACGCAAGGAAAGCAGTTCGGAGAGGCAATCGGGGCCAGACCAGATCAACTGGCCATTTTAATGACGGGTCGTGATCGCACACAACTCACGCCATCATACGGCGAATGCTCGTAGCAGTCGGGACCGCTCGTAACATTCTGCCTGGAACCTCGGGTATAGTACCAGGTATGTCCACAAGGTAGCGTAACGGAACCATGGAGGGAAAATATTACAGAAAACGTTCACCCTTTCTCCACGTGGAGCTCGGCTGATGACGGCTGAAAGGCTAGAAACCGGTCCCGAGAGACAGGTGACGTCGCATGGTTGACAGTTCGGCGAAGGCGATCGGTGGCACCACGTGGAGAAAGGGTGAAAGTTTTCTGTAATATATATATATATATATATATATATATATATATATATATATATATATATATATATATATATATATATATATATATATATATATATATATTTATTTATTTATTTTAAGATGGTTTAATTTGTTTCTTGCGATTGGCTGAAAATTAGGAAAATAGTTTTATTGCTTATCTATCATTCTGGACTACAATGGCAAATATGTCAAATATGATCAACTCTCTTGTTCTTATTTTTCTTCTATTTCTAGTCTTGTTTTATGTTGCTCTTTCTATCTGATTGTTCCATTTCTTTTTGCACTGTCGTATGAAGCGAACGATGTCTGATATATTTCATTGCAACTTTGTTTCTAACTTTGTCTGCTCTATTTTTTAACGACTATCATTCTTAAGATGTTCATTTCAGTATTGCGGAGAAATGTTTTGTTCTTTTGCTTGTTTCTGCCTCATTACATCGGGTAGGACGTATTAGTGTTTTAAAAACTTTCTGGTTATGTTTATATAATAATTTATTGTTACTATTATACATTAAATTCATGAAAATAATATAACCTTAAAGTATTAATTACATGTAAGAGATATCTGTCAAAATGACAACTGAGAGATTTCTTTTGTCGGAATAACAGCCATCAACTCTTTTAGATGTAAAGAATATGTCCGTTTTGATTAGTGTTAACTCTGTTCGCATAAAGAATGATCAATGTTTGTTTAAAGTGTTTTTATGTTGGTGACTTGAAGTTGACTAAGACGAATTGTTTTACTATTTTGCCTTAAGAATCTTGTGTTATTTAAAACTGTTTTCAATAAGCATCATCAAATTAATTTACTTTAATTCGATATACGCTAAAAAATATGCAAATTGTTTCAACTGTGACGATATCAAAAGCGGATGTGAAAAAGAACATCCCCTATTTCAATTATCATTACTCCCTCTACTTCCGCCCTCATGATCCTCTTCTCCCCAACCCCCAGCCTTCCATCGCATTTCAAACCCCCAAAAAACTGCGAGTTATACGCGTTTAAATTCCAGATTAATGGCGAACGGGCTAATCCCGCGCCTCGCCGACGAGACCATCAAAAACAATCGCCTCCCGAGCGACTCCATGACCGTTCCACGGCCATCTATTCAAGATTGTAAATTGCCGCCGCCCGTATACGTCGCATGCGTCGACGTCGTCCGCACTGAATGTTACTCGATCCATTATCGTTGCGTACCATTACGAGCCTAGTCTAAACGCCGGTCCCGGGAGTTTTGGCACAGCGTTTGGTGGGAATTAAGCGGCTTCGAATCGCATTAATCAGCGTCTCTTAAATCCGGGATATAACTGTTTGTTACGGGTACCAGGGGCTGGTTTGGATTTCCGAGCTCGCACTGTCGCCGCTCTGTTGCCGGGGGCGGGAGTGGGGCTGGTTGGGATGATGAGGAGAGGGGGTGGTTGTGGCGGCGGCAGCAATGGCGGCCATGTTGCCGTTCAGATGGGACGACATTGATTGACAATATATATCGGGTATCTGTTATAGATTGCGTCGTATGTTAGAATGAAGGGATTTGATGGGTTTGAACTACTTAAAAAGCATTCTTCTTTATTTTATTTGGATTTCTTCTCATTCTAACAAAATCGTGAATATCAGAAACTTAACGTAGTAATAATTTATTATACAGAGCTTTCATTTAATCATGTAACACATGTGACTAATGATTTAGGAACTTTACATTAGGAACTTTAATAGTTTTGTATTGAATTATTTAAGGTGTTATCCTTTGTCACCAAAAGTATTACTAAAATGTCCACTATATAAATTTTAAACGCTTCTCTTAAACATCCGTGATTATTTTTATTTTGTTCTCTTCTTTTTTCTTTCCGTTGGATCTGCGGCGATGGAATTCTTTAACTTCTTTTTTTGCTTTAGGTTCAAAATATTGTAGGACTGATCAAATGTTATTTTTATTGTCGCTGTTAGCACTAAACTGTGTAGACGGTGTAATTTTTTTTTAAACCCGACATAGGCCAACTTTTTTATTTGACTAGTACTTTCAAATGCAAAGTTGTAGAAAATTACTTAACTAAGAAAAATTTACAAACAATGCTTTCCGGCATTGCCAGATTTCTTCAGTAGCTGCTAAAACAATATTGTTTTAAACGACAACACTGTATTTTTTTAACACAATTTGCTAAGATGAATCACTTATTTAATCAAAAAGAAAAAGTTGAATTAATTTTTCTATATGTTGGTGGCTTAAGTCTAGGCGATGCGTGCGCTAACTTCCACGCAAGACATCCCGATACATCTCTTCCAAATCCCGAGTTTTAAAATATAACTTAGTAAAACTAAAAACAACTGGTAGTGTGTGCCCAAGGGTCCGCAAAGGCTAAAAAATGTTGTTACTGAAGAAAATATTCTTCTTTGTAATGTGGAAAACCCTGAGAAGTCAACGCACAAACGCACTAAACTGTGTAGACGGTGTAATTTTTTTTTTAAACCCGACATGAGCCAACTTTTTGATTTGACTAGTACTTTCAATGCAAAGTTGTAGAAAATTACTTAACTAAGAAAAATTTACAAACAATGTTTTGCGGTGTTGCCAGATTTCTTCAGTAGCTACTAAAATAATATTTTTTAAATGACAACACCGTATTTTTTAGCATAATTTACAAATCTTAAAATTCGAAATAAAACATGTTATGTCACATTTCTTTATTGGGGTAACCGTTTTAGAACAATCAATTATTATTAAGATCTAAAGGTGTGAGGTCAGGCGACCTAGCAGGTCACTCAACTGAACCCCCTCTTCCTTCATATTTCTGACAGCAGTTCATAAAGATAATCTCGCACATTTCGGGTAAAATGAGGTAGTGCTCCATCCTGTTCGAAGTAGCTCAGCCTTCTTTCTGCTAACGGTAGTTCATCAATAAACAACTCAAGTTCGTTTCTCAATAACTCTAAACAACGTTCACCATTTAAATTTTGTTCTATTTTGTTCTACTATGTTCTATATGAAGACAGGTCCATAAGTTAACTCTTGGATTATTTTGTCTTCTTCTTTCTTCAGCCTAACAAGGATTACTGTCAGACTAATATCTGTAATTTTGTCTTTTGACCATGCCAGTTAAATAAAAACTTGTTTTGTCGTTATAAAAAATGTGCTTTTCGAAATTGCAATTGAATTTGAATTGAAATGAAATTGTAATGTAATTCTTGTACCCTTCTCATTTTGTATGGATGATAATTGTTCCCCTGTAACGTCGTTCACTCCTTTGAATGAGAACAACCTACCTTTTGGGTAATTTTGTGCGTTGACTTGTCAGGGTTTTCCACATTGCAAAGAAGAATATTTTCTTCAGTAACAACATTTTTGAGCCTTTGCGAACTCTTGGCCACACACTACCAGTTGTTTTTAGTTTAACTAAGTTATTTTTTAAAACTCGTGATTTGGAAGAGATGTATCGGGATGTCTTGCGTGGAAATTAGCGCACGCATCGCCTAGACTTAAGCCACCAACATGTAGAAAAATTAATTCAACTTTTTCTTTTTGATTAAATAAGTGATTCATGTTAGCAAATTATGTTAAAAAAATACGGTGTTGTCGTTTAAAACAATATTGTTTTAGCAGCTACTGAAGAAATCTGGCAATACCGGAAAGCATTGATTGTACATTTTTCTTAGTCAAGTTATTTTCTACAACTTTGTATTTGAAAGTAGTAGTCAATCTTTTCAAATAATAAGTTAGCCCATGTCACATTTAAAAAGAAAATTACACTGCATATTTCAAAGAAAAATTGAAAAATTGAAAACTGAAACTTAAACGTAGTTTAAGAAATTTATTGATTTCGTGTTAATCATTGTCAACTTATCGTGTTGGTTATCCACATTTATAGGTTACGTTGGTTTTGGGAATAAATGAAAGCTCTGAATATAATAACAAAGGAAAACTTACAAAAACATTTTTTATTTGTAGCAGCTGTTGGGTGTTCGAACGTTTGAAATGTCGGGCTGTATTATTGTATGATAGTTGGTAATTTATAATTATCAGTTAATACAAGCTTGATGTTTGGATACCACAATAGAAAATTATTTAGGAAAAATTAAAAAAAAACACTTAACTTCGTTTTAGTTCGTGTTAAAACGCAAATAAACCACTTTAAATTATCAATTCTTCTTTTGGAACCTTTGGCATGAAACATTAAACTCACGGAGATTTACCACTAAACATCAAATCACTTATTTATAATTTTTTTTCGATGCGAGTTTCGCTAACCCTGTAGCATCATCAGGAGATTAAATTGAAAAGATGTATGAGGCTGATTAAAAATAAATCCTCTTAATCGCAACGTTGTTTTTAATCGAATTCAGATAGTTCTCTATCTAAAATGATTGTCAGTTTATTATTTATTTATTTATTACGGTGTTATTTACCAAGTTGAAAATTTTAACAGCACCCCTAAATTTTTGGTTGATGACCCAAAAAAATATACAAAATATACAAACTGAAATAAGTTCTTAATATTAATATTAAACTTTGTCGAATACACGATACATTTTTCAACTAAATTACATAGGATTTTTACATTTAATTCAATTTCTCTTGATTATTATTTATGTTATTTGTTTTTCCTTTCAACAAATATACAGCATATATCTAATTGCAGCATATCTAATATACAGCATAACAAAAATCAACATTTTTGTAAGGAATTGAACGTTCTATAAAAGAGCTCTCTTTTCAATTTACGATAAAATTAGTTTTTCAAAAGTTATTCAAGGTTAAAGTTGAGTTCATCCTCAATTTCATGATTATTTTATTTTCGCTACGAAATTATTGGTTAAAAGAAAAATAATTGTCATCAATAGACTGTTCGTTATTAACCAAGTTGATATTTATCAACAGAGCTCCCAAAATATTCAGCTTATGTCCTAAAAAAAATATATCAAACTAAAAAAGTTCTTAACATATTTATATATATATATATATATATATATATATATATATATATATATATATATATATATATATATATATATATATATATATATATATGAAAATAGGAGTAGAGCTAAAGTAGAAATAATTGTATGGATTGCTGCAATTAAAGAGGACCAAAGATCAGCAAATATTACACAAAGTGAAATTCAGGATAGAGGCTGTTTCAGACACAAGGTTAACGTTTGGAAGGTTGGCCAGAGAGAAAAATGTAGAAAGACTGGAACAACTTGGTCTGACGAAAGGAAAAAAGCTCATAGCGAAAGAATGAAATTAGTATGGGCGCAAAGGCAGGCTAACAACAACAAACGCCATGTTTGTGTGTGTGTGTGAAATTTCTTTCTTATACTGGCTTACAACTTCAACATATTATTTTTCATCTTCCTGTTTAGCGAGAATATTAATATATTCTGCAATCAATTTTACAGTCCTTTCTGCGGTATCATTGACTATTTTTAAATTTTCAACAATTCTCAAGCCTCTTAAAAAATCTTGATTGTTCGACCACTTATCAACATCATTCTGTAGAAAATTTGTATCGATATTGAATCTTTCAAAAAATTTTAGTCAGTTCATATAATACTGAATGTTTTTACTTGTTCACCTAAATTTATATTAATCATTGTAATCGCCTAAAATATAGATGATCGTTGTAAAAGTAAAAAACAATATCCACTACGTTTTGATGAAATATTTGATAGAATACAATTTTAAACGCAATGCACTATGCTTTATGTTTTTAGAAAAATAATATAGATGTCAGTAAGCTATAATTATGTGATTCATAAAAAATTAATTGTATTTTTGGTATACTAGTTTAAATTTGGTGCACAAGCAGGCATATTGACTATAAAATCAAGTTTGACCACGAATAACTTTTGAATAAGTATTTTTATCGTAAATTGGTAAGAGAGCTATACTCTGGTTTTTTGGCTTACCCTAATATATATATATATATATATATATATATATATATATATATATATATATATATATATATATATATATATATATATATATATATATATATGTATACCCAAAAAAAGAAACGAAAAACCAATTTTACTGTTTAGATTGCCTTATTTGTCTTTGATATGATGCAACTTTTAAGCCAGTTATACTTTTAGCTGTACAAAACGAACGTCAGCCAAGAAATACAGCCACCATACGACCAGAAACACTGAGAGACATGAGCGCCGAACAAGAGAGAGCTTTAAGAGAAGCAGCAGTCGCAGTAGGCGTCTTTGGGTAAGTAGCAAAAATCTCATCATTTGTCTATGACTATGTCATCATCGTCAGCATATATATTTAATACTATTTAGAGATAGGGTATAATAAATGATGACATATGCTTGACATCATGAAATCTCATATTCATTAACAAATTGTTACAAATGTAAGCAAAATACGTTAATTTGTGGAAAAATTGAAGCTGTTTAAATGCAATATTTATAAGTTAAAATATTGAGAAACTTCAGAGAAATTCAAAAGAACTGCTTGATTTGTAGTTCAGAAACCAGCAGAATTATAGAAAACCATACAAAAAAATTTGAGGTGACCAAAATGCTGGCATGGGGAGAGTTGATATTCACAAGAGAGCTGAGGGCTCTCTGACAACAGATATAGAGAGACGATGAATTAATATGGTATAGCCATGTCTAAATGCATGAGAGCATACAAAGGCATGTTGTATGATAATACACAACATAACAAGGGTATCATCAGATCATTGAATTGAATATCAAATAAATTACATCGTAATATCCAGAAATTTCCATAACTTTTGTCAACATATCTAATGTTAATGTAGCAATTTTAGCACAGATATTGTCATTGAATTGCTGTATAGTTTAAGGGCTTAATCATACCAGGCTAACTGAAAAGTTTACGGAGCGACACCTGTAGAGGAGTAAATGAACTATATAATCTACTACAAGTAAACGCATGAGTGGTATTTTTAAGATAGAAAATATTGATTTTTTTTTTGAAAAGGGTGATTAAATTCTTTGTAAAAAAGGGTTTAAAGGCAATGGAAATTCATAGTGAAATGGTTAAGATATTAGGGAAGTCTGCTCCTTTAAAAACAATGGTTTGTAAGTGGGCAGGTAAGTTTCAATGTGGTCGTACAAGCCTGGATGATGATCCTCGTTCTGGACGTCCAATAAGTGCAACTTCTGAACAAATCCAGTTCATGGTTAATATATCCAGTTCATGGTTATGGATAATAGATAATCGATTTTGAGAGGAATTGCTATGGCCATGGACATCTCAACTGAACGGATGTTTCATATTTTGAAAAAAAATGGATTTGAGAAAGCTATGTGCAAGATAGGTGCCGCATTTGTTAAATTCTGATCAAAAACAGAGTGGCAGACTGGACTAAGCTCAGCTGAGTGGTTCAGCTCCGAAGCAGCCAAAGTGTCTTTAAAGCCTTTTGTCTTTAAGATGTGCTATATTTTCAGCTAATGCAAAGTCTTGATACTTTTCATAAGAAAAAAATTGTATTTTTGGTGCGAAATTTGCAACTTTCACGACAAAAATATCCCAGCGCGTTAGCTGGCCTCTATTTTTAGCTCACTCACGCCATCTACAAGGCTGTTTTACCTTCAACGACCTATTTACAGTTGATCACGTAATTTTTCGACGCGAGACCGATCACTTTGAAACCTCAACGTTTTTGATCGAAAAGCGATTGGATACATTTGCAGAGCAACCGTTTGTCATACGTTAAAACATCTCGCTTTTAATCGCGCTCGCGTTCATTGTAGCATGACTAACGACGGGTCATAATCTTTTTAATTATTGCTCATTGATTCGTTATTGTTCGTTATAGTGTTGCATGTTCGCTCTTTCAAAAAGGACGTAGTTTCTGATATTAAAAAATAACAGAAAAAAAGATGATAAGATGAAATTGGAAAACTGCAGAGGAATTAGCTTATAAAGTAACACATCGGTCGATAAGCCCCCGGACAGACAAATAAAACACACTTTTTTTGCGAATTTCGACCTTATTCATTAATATATTCTTTTTGAAGAGCAATAGAATGATTCCAATGCGTTTCTAACATTTCTACACCTTTTTTATTGAACGATTTCTCTTTGCCTTAGCGAAATATCAGTTTCTGCTATTACCTCTTCAGTGGAACGAAATTTCTTTCTAGGGAGCATTATTTCAGGCTTGAAAACAGGATATAGTTACTGGGGGGTTAGATCTGGACAATACACTAGATGAGGAGTTATTCGCAGTGCAGTTTAGCCATCGTTGACATCTATCTTGGTAACATAGTACTTTTTTGTGTTAATTTGGCGCCTTTTTTGCGATCTCGTTAGAAGAAGAAGAAAGAGGGAAAATCCCACCATATTCCTCTCCACCGCCAATTCCTGAAAGGAAAGGACGGTATCCCTCTTGACGATATCTTTTTATTACGATCTCGTTAATCAAACGCACCAATAACGCTATGTAATATTCACTATTGATGGTTTTACCTTTCTCGAGATAACTCATGAGCAATATCCTATGCGCAACCCAAAATACAGAGGCCATAACCTTGCCTGCCGATAATTCGGTTTTTGGTCGCTTTGGACGACTTTTATCGGCTGCTATTCACTCAGCTGATTGCCGATTTGACTCAGGAGTATAGTTATGGATCTATATTTCATCCTTCTGTCTACTGCAATGCAAACACGGTTCCCATTTCGCACTCCCAAATATCCATATAAAATGGTGTAAACACTTTCTTTCGATATCTTCATGATATCAGCTATTTCCTGCAGCTTTACTTTACGGTTTTGCGAAATAATTTGATGAATTTTTCTGATGTTCTCTGGTGTAACCACCTCATTTGGAAGTCCAGAGCGTTCAGTACCATCGGTCTTTGTACGGCCACGTTTGAATTCATCATATGCAGGCAGTATTTTTCTTTATCAAAAAACAATGCTTAATCTTCACACGAAGTTCTTTTTTTTCTATTGTCTTTAAAATAACAAAAATAACCTCACAGCATAACAACTCAGAAACTAGTCGACAGATTGTCATGAAATTTTGACACATGACGTTTGAATGTTCCCATCTATATGTCAGACCGGTGACTTATTGACCGATGTGTTACCATGTTGTAACATACTACGAAAAATATATGGAACTGTATTTGACCACATATCCAAAGTTGGTGCATAAGGAGGAATCGTAAATTGAGACCTATAGTAGAACTGAACATAATAGGATATATAAAACACCAATAGATAAAATCGATCGAATATATCTGGATAATGCCCAATGAACATGTTGCAAAGAAATCCTTTGTACAAACCCCATTTGGTGATTGCTCAAGAGGAAGGCCAAAGTTGAGATGGTGAGGTGTTGTAGTATAGAAATAGCTCTACAAAACTGGATGATAAAAATTGCAGGGAATATAGAAAGCTGGAAGACAGTTGTAAAAAAAGGTCAAGCCTCTTCTGGAGCTATAGAGAAGTGTGTGAATATTGTAGACTATGTGAGGATTTAGCGACTCAGATGACCGAGACACGTGGTACAAATGAATCGTGAAAGGACGAATAGGGACTAATAAAAAGATAGATAGACCGAAGACACGATGGTAGAATAAGAGTTGGAGAGATGCTGAAGAAATGCATCTGCTGCTGACCACTCTGGATGGAGGCGAAGGTTGAAGGACATCAAGACTCGCTGACGGGCTGTACCACTACCGGAAGAAGAAGAAGATAAATCAAATATGAAGCAAATTGTCTAATAGAAAGGAAGAAGAATAAATAATAGAAAGTACTTCTTTTGCACTAGCTTAGTAAACATGTTGCAATGATCCAGCACAGTTTGATTTTAGTAAACACTAAAGTCATTAATAAAGTCTTAAAAATTCTCATCTTGAAATTCCTCGGCTTTAAGATTTAAAAATTCAAAAACAGCTGGAAATGTAAAATATTCAACAACGGCACTTGTTATTCTAGTTTTGTAAGACCAATCCTGTAAAGGTAGTTCTTGTCGGGCTATTTAGGCCCTTAGTATTTTTTTTACCGCTTTCTGTCCTTTGCTCTTCATCTCCACTCTGTTATCTGTCTCGTGTCCAAATCGTGCTTGATCGCTTCTTTCTGTATCCTTCTGGAACAACCTCTGATCTATATTTTTTTCTATTTTTGGGTTTTTCGCCACAATCTAAAACTCAAGAAATTATCAAAAATATCTGTTCTTATGTAAATAAAGAATTACTGGGTAAAAAAGTATTACTGGGTACAACAGAGACAAATTTCTCAGTGGCTCTTTTCTGTAATAAATTTACCTAACCAACAAAATTTAAAAAAATAAAAAATTGTTCTAAAATAAATACAAACTTTTGAACGTTAACATTTCGGGAAGTCTTCTCCCGTTTTCAAAACGAATCTAAAAACTAAATTATATTAATTTCTATATATAATGCAAAGATAGAAAGTTTATATTTTTTTTGTGTATATCTATGATACTTACATTGACAATAATAAATATTATTATTGCCAGTTAAAAATAATTAATAATAATAGTAAGTATTATTGACATACACAAAAAATATATATTTACTTCCTATCTTTGCATTGTATATAGAAATATACATTGTATAAATAAATAATTTATTTTTTAGATTCGTTTTGAAAACGGAAGGAGAAGGACGAGAGGACCTCCCGAAACGTTAATGTTAAAAAATTTGTATTTATTTTTGAACATTTTTATATTTTTTTAAATTTTGTTCGTTAGGCAAATTTATTACAGAAAAGAATCATTGAGAAATTTGCCTCCGTTTGGTTTTTTGTTTTTACCCAGTGACACTTTATTTACATAAGAACAGATATTTTTGAAATTTTAGAACGTTTGAGTTCTGAACGTGGCGAAAAACCCAAAAAAATATACGAACACGCCACAATCATTCAGACATAACCTCTTCTCTGTTTTACGTTTGATTCTTTCCATCTAACATCCTCCATGAGTCTTTCTTTACTCATTCTCTGCAAGGACTTGCCCATTCTAATTGTTTAGATTTTATTACATTGCTTATTAAAGTTTCAGAAATATATAACAATCATATGGGGCTAAATCAGGAAAATATTATGTACGACTGATAACTTCAAACCCTGTTTCAATAAATATAACAACTCTTAACTAGAAATTTTTTTTTATCATAAAATTTTATGGTGAATTGAATCTGATTGTATTATAGGATCATAATTAATTTATTTGCAGACCCCCACTAACGATGGCATTGTCACCTGCCAGATACGGACACGCCTTGCTTCCTCCTCTGCATCAACCAACCAGTCTACCAAGAGAATCTGCAAGAGAACCCAGCCCCGGTAAAGATAACACCAACAGTGATAACGATGGTATGAATAGTCAAACATTTTCAAGTCATTACAAATAATAAATCGCAAATTTAAACATAGACAATATACGAATTAATTCGGTAATAATTTTTTGAAAACTCAAAATTTATTCACCTAAAATAACTTGAATAATTTTGTATGATTTGGTTCCATATTTTGAGAAACTACTCTTCGGATTTTCACCTCTTTCAATTCCTTAAAATCACCTAATTAATAGCCGTTGATCACATTAGTTTTTTTATCTAAAATTCGACAGTTGAGGATTAAGTTTAAATCATTCATTTCTATTTTCTCATAATTCCCTCTCTTCATTAAACTCGAAGAGATTTACCACTAAACACCAAATCACTATTTGAACCTTCTGGACGCTCGTTCCGCTAACCATGTTAGCATCATCAGAAGATGATTAAATCTCCTCCATCAGATTGAGGAAAATGAATCAGCAGCTCCTCAGCTTTTTCTCGACTTTTTTCTTTTTTGTGATGCCCACATTAGAATTGTGTTGTCGTATTCTGCTTTCCAGCACATTCTCATGTGGCTATATCATCTTCTACTTATCATACGAGGATCGTTCAATAAGTCCTTAGAAAAAGATAGAAAAACAAATTATTTTAAGTAGTTTTTTTTTATTTTTCAACATAATCTCCTTTTAGCTCTATAAACTTTTCCAAGCGTTTCTCCAACTTTTTTTAAGCCGTCTCAAAAGTAAGATTTCGGAAGGTTCTCAAAATAGTTATCTGTTTGGGCGAAGACTTCCTCGTTGGATGTGAACCGTTGTCCGCTGAGTCATTTTTTTTAAGTTCGGAAATAAAAAAAGTCACTGGAGGCCAAGTCCGGCGAATACGATGGATGTTGTAATAATTCGAATTTTAATTCCATGATTTTGGCCATTGAAATTATACAAGTGTGCACCCGTGCATTGTCTTGATGGAAGGGGATTGTTTTCTTTTTCAAATGAGGACGATTTTTCTTGATTTCTTCGCTCAACCGATGCAATAACGACGCATAATACTTTCCAGTTATTTTTTTTTAAGTAATCGGTGTAGATGATTCAGCGTGCATCCCAGAGAACTGTGGCTATAACCTTGGCGGTCGATTTCACCGTCTTTGTCTTCTTCGGAGCCCGTTCATCTTTAAAAGCCCACTATTTTGATTGCTCTTTTATCTCTGGAGTGTAGTAGTGTATCCATGTCATCCAGAGTTACGTATCGATGCAGAAAATCATCAGGATTACGACGAAAAAGCGTTTAAACAAACCAATGCGTTTATTCTTCTCTGAGAGCAAACGCGGCACCCATCTTGCCGAAATTTTTTTCACACCCAATTTTTCGTGCAAAACTGAAAACAATGCATTTGATTCGTCGATCACTTAAAAACATGTCGTGGATTTTGCAATCATTTCGGGAGTAGTCACTTCCACTGGACGTCCGAAACGATGTCCATCTTTTATGGATATACGGCCACGTTTAAACTCATCTACCCAATTATAAACAGTTGCAAACACAGAAGCAGACGTGCCATGAACTTCATCCAACTCAGCTTTGATCTCTTTCGGTGTTAAGCCTTTTAAATATAAAGGTTTAATTACTACTTGAAATTCACTTTTTTCCATTTTTCCAAATACACAAAAGTTTCTTGCTTTAATCGACAATAAGAATGAAACCATGTGATGAATATATCTGAAACTTTGACAGCTATCTGGTGAATGATGCTTACTAAAAACAAACCATTTCCGATGCTACGAGCGCCATCTCTTGGATTTTATAAGGACTTATTGAACGACCCTCATAGTATCTTCGTTCTTATACTCTCCCTTGAAGTATGGGAAACCCATAGTGTTTCCCTGATTCGTTTGCTGGTAATTATTTGTCTTATTGATTTTTCCTGTGTTCGTCTCCAGACGTCCATTTCTGTTGTATTTAGTGTGTTTTCGACTTTTTAATTTTAGTTATTACGTTTCGCTGCTTTAAATAATTATACTTTGCATGTTGATGTTCTACAAGATGCCATCACTGATGGTATAATGTTTGTTCATCCCTAGTAGTGTCTTATTTTTTGTCCATTCTTGAGCTTTCGGTTTTTTTGCTTTCCTTTGACACATATACTTATATTTATTTCTAGTACAGCCTCCTGCATTCTTCGAAATAAATTGATTGATATAAAGAGTTTTCCTATAAAAGTGTGTCAGAACTTGGAAACGTAATAGCGGCAACACTGTTTGAAATGTAAATGGCACTCATAGGCTGCTGTGCTCAGTACATTAAGCATTCACCAATATGTATTTACCATAGAGAGATTGACGGTATATGAATTGATCTCTAGAGGAGTTCGAAGGAGACCCTCACTTTAGGAAAAAAATAATCTTTTCAGACGAAGCTTCTAGTACTGTACTTGTTGTGTACCTCTTCATTCTCAGAACGTCACTTTTTGGTGAGGTTTTTTGTTCCTAGGGAGTGATGATATCTAATTTTTTCAAAGACGATGATGGAAATTGAGTTATTGCTAATGGTGAACGCTATAGGATTTTTTTTGGTCTGAATTGATAAAAACAATAGATTGGATACAAACAATGTTTTCTTTCAACAAGATGGTGCAATTTGTCACACATCTCTCAATAGTTTTCATGACGTGTTATATCTTGAAATGGTAATATCATCTGGCCATCAAGTTATTTAATCTCACGCCTTCGGAATATTTTTTTGTAGGGTTATATTAAATTTCTGGTTTACAAAAATCAACCCACCTATCACCTTATCACCTTCAATATACACCCCTCCTCTATCCCTACAATGCTCTATGCGAATGTTTCATTGTTCGAAACAGTGCTAGAAGTCTTCTTCTGTCAGCTCCTCGGAACGCGTGTCGCTTTCTCTTTCACAGCTTCAACGGATCAAATATTGTTCCTTTTAATGCAGATTTCAACATAGGAAACAGATAGTAAAAGTCACACGGTGCAAGATCCAGCGATTAAAGCGGATGGTCTCACACTGGGATGTTGTATTTGGCTAGAAACATCTTGACAGACAATGCGGAATGAGTCGGCGGGTCGTTTTTTCTATATTCTTTCACGGAGTTCAGCAAGAACGTGAAGGTAGTAATGTTTATTAATAGTTTGACGTTCAAGAACCCAGTAAAGGTACACAATTCCATGAATATAAAAAAAAACACTCCTCATTGCTTTGAATTTTGATTTGCTCATTCTAGCTTTTTTGGCTCTCGGTTCGTCACAACCTCGATTCGTCACATGTTATTGTCCTTTCGAATAAGTTTGGGTCGTTTTCAATGGCATTCAAAGTATCAGTTCAAATATTATTGCCAGCTTCTTGTTGTTTAAACGTAAGAATCTTGGGCACCATTTTGTCACACACTTTTTGCATGTTTAAATTGTTATGTAAAATTTACCGTACATATTCTTTGTCAATTCCTACAGTTTCAGCAATCGCACGAATACTTAACCGACGGTCAGATCGAACCAGATTACCGATTTTTTCGATATTGTCATCCGTTTTTGATGTGGAAGGGCGACTCGGGCGTAGATCATCTTCAACGTCTCCTCGGTCATCTTGAAAGCGCTTAAACTACTCAAAAACACGTGCACGCGATAACATTCATTGCCATACACATCTTTCAATAAATTATAAGTTTCAGTAGTGGTATTTCCAAGTTTCAAGTGAAACTTCATAACAGTTCGTTGCTCTATTGTTACACTTAACATTTTTCCGCCGAAATAAAAAACAACTCTAATACAAACGAAGGTTGTTTACAGAACTGAGAGGTACTGCATTCGAAAGAGAAGGCTTCACTCTAAATAGCTGTTGGTCGTTTAGCGCAAACGTACTTCTTCTGTAGTAGTCTCGTTATTTAATAGCCGTACCTCCTATACCACGCAATAAGTGTGAAAGAGTAATCGAAAATTGGGTCTCCAGATGCATTTCATCAAACGAAGCTGAGAGGGATCAGGAGGGAGGGAGGCTTTTGATCGGCATTATTTTCAGAACATAATGCCATTATTTCTTTTACAAGATTAAATAACAATTACCGGATTATCACTTGTAGTTACCATTGTGTCTGTTTTTAAAGTTCTAACGCTCTTATTAGAAAACACTATTAAATACATTTCTTACCGGAACTAATACATTTTTAAGCAAAATGGCTGACGGCAAATGGCTAATACAGTCGTATATAAAGAAAATCCTCAAAAACGTGTATCTCTGTCATTTATTGGTGCAGTCCTTACATATACGGAACTGTAAACTTTTTTATTTAATAAATTAATATTTTTTAGAACTTGTAAAAAAAGCATAAACATTGAGTTTAAGATTCTTTTAATAATCTTTATAGTTTAAGATTTAAGCACCATTTTACTTGTTTCATGTCCTTGATGAGATATTGATTAATTTAAGGTGAGGTAATTTACGAAAACAACATCCCGTTCCAAATAAAAAAAGGGTTAATTTTTTTCGTCACCCCCGAAGGGCGAAAAAGTTTCTAACTCTCAGTCACAACCCCTAAATCGGCTCGTTCCCCAAAGAATAATTAGGCAAACGCCGTAGGATGCAGGGATTCCCTACGGATTAAAACTCCAGATCCATCTTTACAACAAAGGATACGTTCTCTGCATAATTTCTACAGGAAAAAACCCTAACTACACCATAACAATGAACTTAATGAAAGAAACAAGTTTAAACATGTTTAGTTTTGTTTTATATAATGTTGCTTTGTTTTATATTTTAAAAGGGGTTATTGTTCTTTAAATTTTCCATATCGTCTTCTGTTTTGTCGGGTTATTTTTTTTATTTTCCACAGTTTTACAAGTTTTTTGTAGTTTAGTTTACGTAGCATATTTTTTAGTAAACAGTTTACGAAGCATATTGTTTCTAATATAGAGAGCCTTCGTTTAATGTCAAAATCCACGCGATATATAAAATATAGACAACCAACACGACAAGTTGGTAATGATTAAGACAAAATCAGTAATTTTCTAACTACGACATACGTTTATAATTTTTTCAGTTTTCTTTTCAGTTTTTATAAATAATCGTTATCTTTCAATTTTATACACAGTTTAGCACTAATGGCGAAAATAAACAAATGATTTGACCAGTCCTACATTATTTGCCATGGAAAGGAAAAAGAAACGCATGTCAGATTTTTTATGGAAAATATTGTTGATGAAATGCAAACAACTAAAATTATTTCTTTAAATAGTCAAATATGTTTGAGAGGCAATATTAAAATATTTTTTGTTGCTCAAAAATCTTAAAGAAAAAAAGCAGTAAATTGAAAACACACGGTGTTGCCTTTTTTAGAAAAAAATTGTAATATAAGTAAAAAAAGAAGTTAAATAACTCCATCGGGGCAGATGCCATAGAAGGAAAAAAGAAGAAGAAACAAAATGAAAATAATCAACTTTTTAATTAAAAAAAAAAAAACTGCTAGCGCTATCTATTGAACTAATATATAATCTGAATGCTGTATATCTCCTCTATAAAACGAGGTTGCCATCATTAGATCAAGGTTTGATAAATTAATTTTCTAAAACTCACGGCAACTAAAATTGAATTTTGCTACATAAGCAAACGTCAACAGACATAAGTCAGTGGATAGACAGTCAAGTAATAACGCTTAACGCGACAGTACCTTTTGTCACCTCATCACAAAAACACGATGGAACAAAAATCTAATATTAAACTATCTTTCAATGTCGATAAAACGTTTACAAAAACATTTCAATTGATGAAAAAAGTTTATGGTGATGATTGCTTATCCCGTACAGGTGTGTTATAGTTGCACACGCGATTCCAGGACAGTTGTGATGCTTTGGAAGACAACCCCAAACCAGGCCGGTCAAAAAATAAAAATTGCGATGAGTTAGTGGAAAGTGTACGTGAAGTGAATACCTACAATGAGAAATTGACTGTGAGATGGATTAAATACGACCAAAGGTTGTGGTTTATTTATCCCTTACGCCTTAAATGAGGACCAAGAAATTGCGCACGTTAAACATTTCAAAGAAAAACAGTCAGACGAAACTGCACATTCATGGAATCGATTGTAAATGGTGATAAGGGTTTGGTACTCCAAGCACGATTGTCAAACAAAACGCCAAAGTGCGGCGTGGAAGTTCCCAGACTCTCCAAAATAAAAAAAATGGTTTCCAGAAATGACGAGAGAAGACAATGATAATTTGTTTTTATGACTCTGAATTTATTATACTTTAGGAATTCAATCCATAGGGTCAAAATGTCACTAGTGAATATTATCTAGGTGTTATGGAGCATTTGTGGAAGAGAATGGTTCGAGTGAGAACCGAATATCAAGCAAGGGGAAGTTGGTTTTTGCTGCACGGTAATGCATCATCTCACAGGACTTTCACCGTCCATGAATTTTTACAAAAAACAAGCATTTAACCTTCAACATTCTCGTCTTCGCCTGATTTATCTCCATGTTACTAGTATATTATTTATTGAAAAATTTGTCTGATTTAGATTGCAGTAAGAGAAAGAGCTGTAAAAGTCTTCTTTACAAGTCTTTATACTGTGTAATGTCAATAGCAGAACATGTTTGTTTCTTACGAGGGTTAATCAATAAGCACCCGTGTTTGATAACAGATGACGTTGACGAGTGAAACTGACGTGTACTGCAGACTGTTAAACGAACTCATGCTGAATTTCAGATAAATTCATAGGTTAGTTTTTTTTGACAGCGAGTTGTATCATTCGTGTTTTGTATTTCTCGATAAAATGGAAAAAGAGCAATGTCGATCCGTAATTTCTATTTTATTTGTGGATGGAAAAACATGCCAAGAAATAAAAGTGAAGTTGGATGGTGTCTAAGGGGACCCTTCACCATCTATGATAACCGTGAGATATTAATTTAACGACTTTAAGCGTGGTCGTATAATTGTTTTCGATGAAGAATGGCCAAGACGTCAGTCAGACGTTGTTACGTGGTTACGTTGTTACGTTGTTACGTTGTTAAGTAGCTGAGGCCGTAAATGTCTCGTACGGAACGGCAATCAAGATCTTAAATGATAAGGTAGGTGTGAGGAAAGTGTTGGCCGGATGGGTGCCGCGATTGTTCACTGTGGACAACAAGCGGGTAAGACTAACAATGTCAAAACAGTATTTGGGCCGCTTTAAGCGAAATCCGCAGGACTTTTTACGTCGAGTCGTCACCGTTGATGAAATCTGGATATATTATTATATGCCAGAGACCAAGAGACAATGGATTTTTCCGGGTGAATCTGTTCCGAGGAAGGCAAAAACGGTTCCATCCGTGCGAAAGGTTATGGCCACGATTTTTTGGGATTCCAAAGGAATTATCCTCATGGATGCCTTAGGACAGTACTCTAGTGAGTTGTTAGACAAATTCGATAAGAAATTGGAGACACGGCCCCATTTGGTTAAGAAATAAGTGCTCTTCCATCGCGACAACGCACCGGCACATTCATCTTTAATTGTCGCGATCAAATTGCACGAACTGCGCTACGAATTTCTTCCGCACCCACCTTACTCGCCCGACCTGGCACCCAACGACTTTTTTCTGTTCGCTAACTTGAAAACATGGCTCGTAGGAAAAAAAATAGCTCAAATGAAGAGGTTATCGCCGAGACAGAAGCGTATTTTGGAGAGTTTAAAAAATCGTATTCTTTAAACGGCTTAAAAAAGTTGGAGAAACGCTTGGAAAAGTGTATAGACCTAAAAGGAGGCTACGTTCGTTGAAAAATAAAAATAAACTTGTGAAAAAAGTACGTCTTTATTTCAAACACGGGTACTGATTGATCAACCCTCGTATTAGTGTTATTTAATTTATTTTGTTTACTTAAAATTAATATGTCATCATAGTTGAGATAATTTATTTACTATAGAAGAAAGTATAGATGTAACCAACGAAGAGGACGACACTCCATCATCTGGATGCGGAGTATCCTCCAGTAGCGGACCAGTTCGACCGGAGCCTCAACCTGCAACTTTATCTACCGGCCTCTATCCATCTTCCCACGAAACGATTTATGAAACATCAGCACGTTTGTTATTTATGGCTGTCAAATGGGCAAAGAACTTACCTAGTTTTGCAAGTCTACCGTTCAGAGATCAGGTAATTTTTCTTTTATTACCAAAATTGTATCAGTAAGTATTTCTTGTGTTGTTTTTCCAGGTTATATTGCTTGAGGAAGCTTGGAGCGAGTTGTTTCTACTCAACGCGATCCAGTGGTGTATGCCGTTAGATGTCTCTGCCAGTCCTCTGTTCAATTTAAACGAGCACAGCAAAAATGGGAGTTCAACAACTGATGTTAGGATTTTAGCGGATACTTTGATGCGTTACAAGTCTATACATGTGGATCCGGCAGAGTTTGCCTGTTTGAAAGCAATTGTTCTTTTCAGGGCAGGTAATTATAATAACTTAATAACAATCTAGATTAGGTCATCTCCTGATGATGCTAACATGGTTAGCGATACGCGTGTCGAGACATTTAAAAAGTGATTTGGTGTTTAGCGGCAAATCTCTTTGAGTTTAATGCTCCATTCCAAAGAATTGATATATTCTATTGATTTAGCTTCGGTTGACATCTGATTTGATTGTTGTTTTGCAGAAACCAAAGGACTAAAAGATCCAAGCCAAATCGAGAACCTTCAAGACCAAGCCCAGGTGATGTTGTGGCAACACTGTCGAACTCAATTGCCGGGTCAAGTAGCTCGATTTGGTCGATTGTTGTTGATGCTGCCACTCCTGCGACTGGTACCAGCTTCCAGAATCGAAGCTGTCTTCTTTCAGAAGACCATCGGAAACACGCCGATGGAGAAAGTGCTTTGCGACATGTACAAGAACTGACTGTTAAACATGATCGAGAGCATGATGTAAATTCGGTAATGTTGGACAATAGCTGAATTGGAAACGAACATGTTTTTTATGGCATTACTATCCTAGATCATATAAATTAACAGATCTAATAAATATTTCTTACAAAACATTCAATTATATTATGAGGCCAACATGCAACTCAATTAAAAATTTGATAAAATAATTTTCTGAAACTCATGGCATCTAAAGATCGAATTTGACCATATATGCAAACGTTAAATTTAACAACGCCAAATAAATTAAACATAATCGAGAGAAAATGTCACCATTAAAATAGAATTGACAACCAAAAACTATTTTTAATCATTCTAATTTGAATACTTACATTAACATCCTACTAGATCCATCTATTTGTGAACATAGAAATTACTCCTCAGGCAACCCAATAAACACTGAATGTAATATTTGGTTGATGTGAAATATTATTTTATTTTATTAATATATATATATATATATATATACAGACGAGCTCCATCCATCTTTTCAACTGGAAAGCATATGTTTCTTCTCTTGATGTTTAGAGTCTTCAGGACACCAACATATGCTTCCCATGGAAGAATAGGGAGACCCTATTCTTGATGGGGCCAACAACAAATAAGACTCATTGATCCGGAATGTATGATAACATTCAACTACTGTTCTCATTGGACGCATTCCAGACTAACACTGCATATTTTAATTTTTTTGGTTTATTTGTTTATTTATGTTAATCTATATGATCTAGATTTTCAATGAATGGAAAAAACATATATAATCGCCTAAAAAAACCGATTGCTATATCGTTTGTACAGACATAACTAACAATTGTAAATATTTTTTTAAGAAAAAATCTAGTTATTGTTTCAGGAAAAAATATAGAATAAGCCTAAAATTTTCAGAAGACGATATAAAATTAATATTAAAAGATGATGTTTCGGTTACCATTTAATCTCTTTTTAATCATCGTAATTGATTTTAAAGAGACAATATACGATATAAAAACACAATTATTATATATAAATGTAACAAAAAAAATATTAAGTGGTTTACAGTGACATTTATCTTAAATGTATCTTGTGTAATATTGAATAATGACAATGTGATGTTCTAGTCCTATAAAATAAAGAATATATAACAACTGATTATTTGTTTTTTAGATTTATTATATTGGTTATTTAATTCAAAAAATGATATTAAAAACTTTTAATTTGTGTTTTGTGGCGCCATCTCTGAGCCATAAGTTAAATGTCTCATCAATGCCGAGAAGATAGGATTTTGAACTGTGGTACAGTGATAAAGCGCTCTGTAGAAAAAATGGTTTAGTTTAGAGAACCAGTCGTTAGATAGCGCCACATATATAGTATGAATTAATTTAAATTGATTTATATTCCATTTCGTTTTTACTTTTATTATTCAAAATCTACTGTAGTCGACTTGTAATCAATTGTAAATTAGAAAAGGTTTTATCTGATGTAGTTATTAATATTTATACTTAAAAGGGCTAGAACGTAGATATTTCGTACGTCCTTAGATATTTTCTGCGCGTTACTATAAGGCAATGTACCATCGCATTAAAGGAATCGTCAATTTATTGCTGTAAAATATATTATATCGTTTAGTACCTGGCTTACTCGGTTAATCTAAACTGTTTTAGCTCCCGTATATTAAAATGAGTCAAGTAAAAGTACTAAATGAAGTACCAAAGCAAAAGAGTAATTTAAAATGTTCAATATCATATACTCTGTAACAAAAAAATCTACAGGTAACAGAACATATACTGCTACTGGGTATAATGAGTAATAAGTTAACTTTTAAGAACGTTTATCTTAGGTCACTAGTATTTCGTGGCTGTTGTAAATTATTTGGAGTTAAGACATATGTAACACCAACGATTTATTATATCTCCTTTATATATTTTTATGGACAATGGCTGTTGCCAATGCCAATTCCAATGAGGCATATTGATGTTAGTCACTTGCAAGAGGAGAGAGGGGCGTTTCAAAACTGTATCAAAATGCCAGTATATTTTTAAATACTTCAAGCAATACTAAACGGTTTTTTTCTTTATATTTCCTTCCATTTTCAGATTTCTATGCTTTTGTTTGTATTTTCGTATTGTTATATAAATATCGTTTTGCGTTCTCCAGCAATCTCTAACAACCGTCCTTCAACAAGAAACCTTCGTCTTCTGTCTACTACGTAAATGGTTCTTTTTTATCCACGGTTTCTTCTGTGGTGGTGGCTACATCCTTCATATATACATCCGGAATGTCTCATTTACAAAGTCCGGCGTAAAATATTCTTTAATGTTCTCTTCTGCTGTAAGATGGCAGCACTGTACCTTGTTACGATATCTAATTTGAGCGCGATAGGTAAACTAGTTTGTTTACATCAGCTGGTTTTGTTAGTTGACGTCAAGTATGTGTTACGATTTAACTATGAATACAAATATTGAGTAATAAATTTGCCTTACATTTTGTGTGTTAAACGAAATTTCATGTGCCGAATCGCTGAAAGCATCGATAAATCCAAAAAACTAGTGATCTAACCATATACACAGGAGCGCTTTTTGGTGTGGATATTTGGTTTTGCGAAAAAAATTATTAGATGAAATTCCATCATACTGTGAATCTGAAGTGTGTGATGTAGATGAAGATAATTTAATGGAAATCGCTTCAGAAGGAATTTATTTAGGCCTGTGGTACTGTAAGGGCCAATAGAAAAGGCCTTCCAAATAATACAAAAACTGACAAATTATAGACAAGAGGCCGATTTGACTGGAGAGTTAGTAAAGATGGACTTGCGTTTACAACTTAGTAATTTGCCTGTAGTTATTGAAGATATACATCCGGTAGATAACAGAACAGAAATGTTGAAAATGTTATGACTGATGATGGCGCCTGGAAGGAGGAAGACAATATTCCTCTGTTTGTGGATAGGAACAGAAAACTTGCTAAAAAAACTATCTAGATGCAATCCTGATAACGCAATCCTAAAACTTTGATTGGTAAAATCGTAGTCCAAACAAACTGATCTGCGCTCCAGAGGCGTGGAGGTGACTCTTCGTTTATACCAACAAATGCTAAGGAAATTGAGACTTTCATTGGCATAATCATTTTGATGGGATAAAACAATTACCCAGTTATTGTGACTAGTGGTCAGCAAAACCAAAATTAAGAGATCTTTACATTAGTTCAGTAATGACTAGAGAATGACTAAGGGTATAAAGTTCGATTATTATTGAATACATTATCTGAAACTTTTCACATATCATAAAACCCATCAAAATACCAATCAATTGATGAAGGTATAATCCGATTTAAAAGTCGCAGCTTTGTAAAACAATATATGCCCCTCAAACGTATCAAGCGACGGTATAAAGTTTGGATACGCGCTGACGAGCATGGATACGTTTGCCAATTCCAAATATATGTGGGCAAAATCAATAATCAACTCAAGAAAGATTAGGGATGCAGGGTAGTTTTAGATTTAACAAGAGATTTGGTAGGGAAAGGCTAACACATATATTTTGATAATTTTTTTTAATTCTATATAGTTGCAAATGGTTTCAGAAGGAATTTATTTAGGCTTGTGGTGCTGTAAGGGCCAATAGAAAAGACCTTCCAAATAATACAAAAACTGACAAAGAATTTCAGATAAGAGGCCGATCGCATATCCGACTGAAGAGTCAGTAAAGATGGACTTGCGTTTACAAAATGGAGAGATCGCAAATTAGTTCTTTTTCTTGGAAATTATCATGATCCTTCAAATGAGGTCACTGTCACCCGTAAATAAAAAGATGGGAGTTTACACATTGTGGGATGTCCAATCATGATTAAAGACTATAATCAGCATATTGGATATGTTGTCAAAACCGACATGTTAAAATCCATCTATGAAATAGATCGCAAATCAAAAAAATGGCTGCATAGAATAATATGATATTTTATAAATCTGTCCGTTTGAAACTCTTTTATTATACCCAAGTAGAAAGCATAATCAGCAGCTCCAATTCTAAATTTTTTTAGGATGACAGTGGCTTCAGGGTTGATAGGTACTCGCATCGAAGTTCTCCTCCCACAGTAATAAATCATTTCAAACCTGTAGTACCGTATGAATTACGGTTTGATCAGCATATATGTCATAACATAGAACGTCAAGAAGATGCGCCCTTTGCGGTACACGTCAAGAGCCGCACAGAACCTAGTGGATGTGCACCACATATCAAGTGGGTTCGTGCCTTTCTGAAAAAAAATAACTGTTTTATGTTATGTCATAAAAAATAATGATTTAGATTACACATGTATTTCAAATAATAAAGATTTTGTATAGCTTCTATGATATCTATAATTTATACCTACTCTACTCTATTTTCCTAGCGGTTACATACTGAGACCATGGTTTTAAAAAATTGTCAATGCAACAATTATCACAAAATATTTTTTTGTATATTCTAAAAACATTAAGATACAGTATTCTTCATGTTTTCCTAAACTTTCTGGAAAAAAATTATTGTCGGGAACAAAGGATTAAATAATCATTCTGTCCAAAAAATTACCGACAATTGATCATTTGAAAAGCCCGCTTAAAGGGATTGTCAAAATTATTTTTATTGCTAAGTTGGCACAACTATCCTCTATACTGACGCGGAGTTTGAACGTCAACTGTCATTAAATTTGTCTACAGTGCTCGATTTTGTTAGTTCATCTCAAGTGTGTTTTGCGATTTTTACAATTGATAAAAACATTGAACAAAGAATTTGTCTTATCTTTTGTATTACAAATGGAATTTCGAGGGCCGAGTCGATGAAAATATTGCAGAAGGTTTACGGTGAGTCGACTTTATCAAAAACACGTGCATATGAGTGGTACAGTGCATTCAAAAGCGATTGAGATGTAGTGGAAGATTTGCCTCGCTCTGGTCGGCCATCAATATCTTCAACTGAAGTTAACATCGCTAAAGTGAAGGAAATGGTGGAACTGAAAATCGTCATTTAAGTATGTAAGAGATAGCCGCTGATCCTTATGTCTCTCACGAATCAATTCGTATCATTTTAAGCGATTGTTTGTGCATGAAACGCGTTGCTGCTCGATTAGTGTCGAAAGACCTAAATTTTCTTCAGAAACTCAAAGGTCGCCGAAGACAGGCTAGAACTAGTCAATTCCGACCCCGCATTCATAAAACGTATATGAGTTTGACATGCAAACCAGTCAACAAGCTTCGAAATAGCGCCTTCCAACTGAGCCGAAACCGAAAAAGCACGTCAAAGTCGTGATTTCTTTGATTATCCCAATGTTGTGCACTTTGAATTCTTACCAGAAGGTCAGACGGCAAATAAAGATTATTATCTGATCGTTATACGGCGTTTGAGAGAGCAAATTCGTCGAAAAAGGCGAGATTTGTGGAAAGAAAACGCTTAGATTTTGCATCACGACAACGCATCATCTCTCAAGGCTATCATTGCGAACGAATTTCTCACTCACTCAACTAATACCATCGAACAACCACCGTATTCACCTGATATGGCTCTGGCCGACTTCTTTCTCTTTCTCTTTCTCTTTCTCAAATTAACACTTCGAGTCACCCGTTTTAAGTCGATAGAAAATATAAAAGAGAATTCGAGGCGAGAACTGAAGTCGATTCCAGAAATGCGTTTAAAAAATGTTTTGACAATTGGATTATTCGTTGGCATAAGTGTATTATTTCGGAAGGGGCCTACTTTGAAGGCGATACAATAAATTTGGAGAAATAATAAACATTTTGTGCTTTATTGATCAATTCCCGGTACTTTTTTGACAGGATGTATTTAGTTTTCCTGAATATTGTTTTTATCACACCGTACATTTCTTAGAAAAATAACATCATACTAGGAAATATATTAATGTATTTTTATTTATTAGTTATATTCATTATAATCCTTTTTTTATATTGTATGGTTTTTATATTAAAAAGCATTTTTTTTACCCATTATTACAAAAAAAGGATCATCACCCATTGTGTTAAAATCACCATAACAGTTCGTGATTTACTACTCATTAACAAACAAATTATCGATAATTTCTTCGTCGGATTCCGCCAAGGTCGGGGTATTTTTTTTCTCCCATAATAAAGATCTAATAGTAAAAATGATCTAATCTACATTATAAAAAGATAATTTATAAAATGCTAATCATCCAAAACATCATACGCAAGAAATGTTTTACATAATGGAACAAGGAGTCGCAGCAGAACAAAATTCGGACGTTCAAGGTAAATGACAGCAACAAGATAGAAAAAAACGTTTTCCTTGGTACGGGTACCAAATTTAATTTTGTGCCCGTCACTCTCTAAAATTGGTTCGTGTTTTCGCAAATAGTTTTTTTTCACTCTTGTATAAATCATTTTCCAATAATGTTTTTATTAAAGAGGTTAATATTATCATATCTAATCGGACATAAGTGAAATAAAATGTACAGGATATATCGGAGGAGAATCAGCAATCATTTAATGACTGAAATGTGAGGTTCGAACTACGATCACTGACATGGTGAGATCAGTAACCACGATCAACACATTCTTCACAACAAGTTATCAACTATTACTTTGAGTTTAACCTTTAGTCTATAGAAAAACCTACCGACTGGCGAGTGACCAGTAGAGAATATCTCCTCTCTGGAGGTATTCGGACTTACCCAGCCGTGTTACCGGCATTTGTTTGTCGGATTTATCTTCTTTATTATCCCTTAATGTATTATCTCTTTATTATATATATATATATATATATATATATATATATATATATATATATATATATATATATATATATATATATATATATATATATATATGGCGGAGACAGGTTGTTGAGCGTTCCACATGAGATTGTGGAACCCAACGGTGGGGGGTGTAAAACTGCTGACTACTGTTGTCTCGTTGGACGCAATCCAAAGAAATCAAAACGAGAAGTCGGCGGAAGGGTGGGTTGTTTGATTGTGGGACTCCCTATTCTTGACGAGAGACCATATGTCGGTACCCTGATGAGTCTAACCACCAACAGACGAAACATGTGTCCTCCAATGTGAGGAATGGGTGGGGATTCCTCTCAGTCAAGCAACGAACGAATGTCCACAGGAGACACAGGTTGTTGAGCGTTCCACATGAGACTGTGGAACCCGTGGAGACTGTGGTCGGGGGTGTATAACTCCTGACTACTGTTGTCTCGTTGGAAGCAATCCAAAGAAATCAAAAAACTGCATATATATATATATATATATATATATATATATATATATATATATATATATATATATATATATATATATATATATATATATCTATATATAAATATACCTTCGTCATTTGGCCACACGGGACATAATCTTTAAATCTGTTCCTTTCACATTTGAACAGTATACATTCCCAGGTCCAATTTACAATGGAGACTGCAAACAATACACCCTTTTCACAACTTTGTAATATCAGTCTATTGTAAACCTACCCCTATAAACCGTTACCTAAATGCGAACTCACATCATCATCAATTCCAATTAAATTCGATGGTCAAAAGTTTAGTTACTAGATCTCTAAGATTCTCGGACAAAGAACATAGGCAAACAGAACTTAATTCCTTAGAAGCGGCATTAATTCAAAATTAATTCAAAATGGCTATGACATGCATCAAATAAAAAGGCATATTAATAAAGTTCAGGCAACTGGTCATACCAACCAATCTACTAGAGAATTGTCCCAAAACCCCAGTTCTTCTGCCATACATTAAGGGAGTTGCTGATAAAATTTGCCACGTATTAATATCCTGTATATATATATATATATATATATATATATATATATATATATATATATATATATATATATATATATATATATATATAGTTTCCAATAACCAGTAGACGAGTGAAAGACAATAACCGACAAGAGTCACATGGTGTTTATGAGATTCCTTGTTCTGGCTGCTCCCAATTATATATCGGCCAAACCAACAGACGCATCCAAAATCGCATATACGAGCATTCCCTCGCCGTCCGAAAATCGGATCTCTCCTCAACTCTAGCAGAACATCATATCCAAACGAGTCACAATAGATTTCGACAAGGCCAAAGTAATCGCACCTATATATTTCTATAAACCCTGCATAATTCGTGAAGCAATTGAAATCGAAAAACGCCCAGACTGCTTAAACAGGAGGGACGACGGTCTTAGAGTTCCAAATACATGGAAGCCTTTTATTTCCAAATTGCCCATTCGAAACCCTTCTAATCAAATGTCCCACCTCCCGTCTCACTCAACCAAGCGTTCAACCACCCAACCAAGCGCTCCGCCCACAACCTTACTTAGTAATGCAGAGGTCGCGCCGACCACGTCGTTTTCTAGTCGTGAACTCTGGGGAGTAAGCGGATTGAGGCCTCGGAATAAATCAACTAGATTCTCTTGATAATGGCTTCAAAGTGGAAGCCAAAACGTCCAGATTTTACAAATCTAAAACTCGGTACTACCCGAGAACCTATTAATATATATATATATATATATATATATATATATATATATATATATATATATATATATATATATATATATATATATATATATATATATATATATGTTTAATATGAAATAAAAAAAAACATATAAGATATAGAGGTGATTTTTTAAATTTTAAATATTAAAAGAAATACTAGTTTTTGATCACTCTTCCGCATTTATTTTACCAACGATACGAAAATTGTTAGTTTTAAGGTTACTGAGTGTTTATGGTGTGTTGGTATAAACCAATTATTTCATATATTCTCAGGGAAGAAAGTCTGATGGAGTGGTGAGTCCATGATCTTGGTGGTCAGCTAACATCGGCATTTCTTGAGATTACACAATCATTGAAATTTTCTCTCAATAAATTGATTACTAAAATACTCCAGTTCATGTCAGAAAAAATCAATCATATTTTCTATTTTCGTTTTTAAATAAGTACCGTCCAATTACACCTCCAGATCATAAAACACACGAAATTGTTAAATTTTGTGAATGTGATTCAAGGTGTTTCAAGTATGTGGGTATGGATCTGTTTCAAATTGCTCTAAAGCCCAATCTGTAAAATTTCTACGCAACAAAGGGTCATTTGGTTTGAGTTCTTGGTTGAGTTAATTGAATATTATGGGCCTTTAAATAGAAATCTTTTTGAAGAATATTCCATGTAGTACCATAAGAAATCCCAAGTTCTTGAGAACGATGGGAAGGATTATTCTGGTTTTCATTCACACTTTGATTCACAGCATCGATGGTTTCAGCAATAAATTTAAGTTTTTGAAGGGGCGAAATAACGTTCGAATATATTCCTTACTTTGACAATAAATTTGAACAATTTGTATATGCTGTGCAACCGATCTTTTCATGATGATTTGCTAAACAATGCTAAACACAAATGGGGTGGAAATAATTTTGGTGGTAATAAGAAAAAAATGGTTGCTGCTAGTTCAGCATAAATTTTGAGCTTAATTTACGGCCTTTTTTGACTATTTTTGACATTTATTATCCATCTTACCGACGCAAATATTGAATCCCTGATGGAAAATATGGAGATTTTATCTATCAGGTAACATTATAGGGAGCGGAAAATATGAAAATCTGAAGGGGCTAAGTCTGGAGAATATGTCGGGCACGATAAAGTCTCGTATCCTAACTGGATAATCTGTTCCAGAGTTTTTTCTGCATGTGAAAATGACTTCCTTTCTTCTCTGGTCATTGCATGCATACAAGTACTGTAAGAAAAACCATTATCTTCCAAAGCCACCCAAACTATGTCCTGAGCTTACCCACCATTTTTTAAAGCAACGCAGCGCCTCAAATATTGCTTTTCGCAAGACATTGCGTCTACAGCTGATTTTTCGAGTTATATTCATAGTAGGCTCGTTTATTATTCCTTGTTTTAACGCTGAGAGATGGCGCTGTAAAATAACTATACGACCGGAAGAAATTCTGATTCCAATGAATAATGAAATAATAATTTTAGTGTAAATTAGAAAAAAAAACGAATTAATTCCCATATTTAATTTCAAATTTGTTCGTGTTTCGCGCTATTTTTTTTTCTAAAATGCCGGTTACAGAGGTGAAAGGTGTGGCAAAGACATTAGAAAGTTAGTAAATAATAAGCCATCATCAATACCGTTCAGTGCAATTGTTGCTCGACATGTGCAATATAAAACATTCGTATTTAAAAGGTGTGGCGTTATACGTGGATCATTACAAAAGTTTCTGCTAGGCGATAATCCTGATTGTTTATATGTTTCGTTAATGCATATCATCAACAATGTATCGAACGTCTTCATTCATCTTTTAATGGTGAAGTACTATCCATTATAAGTGTTTTCTACATTAATTAATAGTGAGGTAAGATGGGACAAGACGTTATTTTGATGATCCGACTGAGTTTCAATGGTACTACTAAGCCATCTAGTAGTCTTTCCACAAAGGTATTCACTGTGATGATCACTAAGAACCGGTAGAGGTATTTTACGATTCGGTGAGCAAAAATATTTTTATTTACTATTGTATCTAATTTTTTAGACATATGGAAATAGAACATCTGTTTATAAAATATGTTTTACTGCTAATGTGTCATAAATTTACCGCAAACTATGTTCTATTTACTAAAATATAACCGTATTGTTGTGTTGGTCGTGGTCGTTTTGTAACCTAAAAAAAATCAAACATTTCTTAGGACAATGATCTTGCCTATACAGTTTTTTATCTACATTTATAATATTTTACAGCATTGTGTTATATTATTTTCAGAAAATGGTTAGAAATTGTAAGAGAAAAACAAATAGAGACGAATGGAAAAAATAGACAAAGCGATTCAAGACGTGTTAGATGAAAAAAAAATTATACATTAGCCAGAAAGTTTAACGGCGTTCTTTAAACTACTCTAGAAAGTACAATGAAGTTAGCCAGATAGAATGACAACCAAATTTGCAAAGTCAAAGTTCTTTTAGACCTCATTCAAACTACTTTCACAAGGAAAAAGAAGGAAAACTCGTTGCCTTTTTAAACCAGATGGGGAGTTGTCTGACAACTTTGGAACTACAGACGTTGGCATATCAGTTAGCTGTCCACAACAACACACACCACAAATTCAATAACCAAAAAGGTGGATCTGGCAAAGACTGGATCAGAGTTTTTTGCATCATCACCTTGATTTGAGTCTCAGAAAATCTTAAAATACCTCCGCAGCTCGAGCTGCTGGTTTCAACAAGGTCTCTGTAGGAAAATTCTTTATGAATATACATTTGATGAGTATAAATTTATTCTCGGCAAAATTAACTGTGACGAAACCGGGTTTTTTGTTGTACCCAAAACAAGATCAAAAGTTATTGCTACAGCGGGAAAAAAAAACAAGTATGAGAGATGACGTCAGCTGAGCGAGGCACAACTGTGAGCCTTAAAATTTGCTGAAGTGCTGCAGGTACTTACATGCTCCCGATGTTAATTTTTCCAAGAAAAACAAGAAGAGTGAACTATTAACAAGTGCTTCTCAAAATGCTTGGGCGGAATGTTTATATTCTGGATGGATAACTGATTTTCTTGAATTGGTTCAAAAACTGTACTGAATTCACAAAAGTTTCAAAAGAGAGTCCCGTGTTACTTCTTTTAGACGGTCATGTTACGCACGCACAGATATTATATCAACTTATAGTTGAAGTTGGAAAAAACGTAATAATAATAAGCTTTCCTCCTCACACAACCCACAAACTGCAACTTGGAGACGTGGTATTTATGCGACCACTGAGGCAAATAAAACAAATGAGCAAATAAAACAACAACAAAATTAGATGCTTTGAAACTATCTATTTTATGTGAAATATCATTCAATGGCATTAATGTTTGAAAACAATTTCAAACAAATTTCCATCGCGGCTACGTCTGACAAAGCGCATTCTGTGAATCCAGTTTCCCACCATTTTTTCAAGCAATTGGGGTATTAATTCCGCAATTATCCGAGTTATGTTGGCTTTCAAGGCGTCAATAGTTACAGGTTTATCAGCATAGATCAACTATTTAACATAACTCCAAAGAATATAATCTAAAGGCGTTAAACTACATGACCTTGGTGCCCAATTACCAGCTCTGTTCATCGAAATAATTTCGTCACCGAATTGTTTCCTTAATAAATCGGTTGTTGCGTTGGCAATTAGACATGTAGAGCCGTCCTGTTGGCACCACATCTTCTCCAGATCAATACCATTTAAATTTCTAATGAAATAATCATTGATCATCGCTCTGTAACGATTCCCATTAACTAATTGATAAATTTGAATCTTTATCAACACTGCCAGTAACAACGGCGATATGTTCCTCGAAACCCACAGTTTTTGGTCTTGGTTTTGTTTTACTATCGAGCTGCGTGAAATGCGTTCGGAATTTCTCGATAATTCGGCTATATATCGCTCAGTTGGACGATTATGTGCACCATAAAATTCAAGTGCTCTATATGTTTAGTGCACAAAACACTGATTTTGGAAATAAATTGTTAAAATTTGCAAGTGTTACTTTGAGGTTATATATATATATATATATATATATATATATATATATATATATATATATATATATATATATATATATATATATATATATATATATATATATATATATATATATATATATATATCTATATATATATATATATATATCAATATATATATATATATATATATATATATATATATATATATATATATATATATATATATATATATATATATATATATATATATTGAAGCAACTTATAATGCACGACGTCCAGTTAATCTCACTATATATATATATATATATATATATATATATATATATATATATATATATATATATATATATATATATATATATATATATATAATCAACAACTGTGTAATATTACGTTCACAGAAAAGTTAGCTAAAATCAAAATGCAAGCGAAGTAGTGAAGACAATCGCAATAATTTCACGTTTATTCTGACATCCGACACATTACAACAAACACTTTTTTTCAGAAAGCCATACCATATATTTTCATCAGGCAGACGACTTGTACAGAGTCCTTTAAGTGTGGGACGTGGCAGGGCTTTTACGTAATAACTTTCTAAACCATTGGAAATTTAATACCCCATTGTATGCTCTGTCGAACCCTCACAATATTAAAATGCAATAAGTAAGTCGGATCACGGTTCATTGGTGAAGATGTTTATGGAATGGGTATCCGCCCACCGTTTCTCGTAAAATTGATTTTAAACGTAACACATAAACGTTATAAAGTAAATTATACTTTTAAAAACAAAAATTTATCGAAAAGCTTCCATTAGAAGGTTGGCATTAATTAATTTTTTTTCTAATTAAAACTATATCTGTACGGCGCCTTTAGTAGTCTCTATATCTTATATATATATATATATATATATATATATATATATATATATATATATATATATATATATATATATATATATGACACAGGGCTTATTCGCCATAAAGCAACTTTATGAAGAATTAACTCGCTCATATTTTTTTACCCTAAAGGTGGGAATATTTTAACTTCAAAGTAGAGAAAAGTCATAATTCCCACATAAAAAAAAAGTAGCCTTGGTCAATATCGATTTCTCACATTGTTTGAGAGATATTCGTGGTTGAATATTCCATTGCAAATTTCTTGTCGATGGCTGAGAAATCTGCAATTCACAAAGTGTGCCTTGAATACTACGAAAAAAAACATTGAGATGTCAAAAATACAGGGGACTTTATTTGAGATAATATTTTGAAATTTACTTTAATAGGTGTTGTAAGTGTCCACCGTTTACCTCAATACACTTTCGCAGGCTCTTTATTAAGTCAAGCCTCACATTTGAAAAGATATTTTTTTATTTCTATTTTAATAACACTGGTCACTTGTTGAATTTTTCCTAAAAATTCGTCTCGTGAATTGATTTCATCATGGTAAACTAAAGACTTCATATGACTCCATAAACAAAAACCTAACGGATTAACGAGGTAGCCAAGAAAAGTCATCACCGCGCCCAATCCATCGATGTGGAAAACGTTGATTCAAATAATTTCGCACTCAAATGAGCCGATTAAAATATTGTCGATAATGCCGCGCCAAATGTTAATTGAAAATTCATGCTGGAAATATCGCTCTTTTGGATAGTGTGGATTTTCCAGATTATAACAATGATTATTTCGCCAATTAAAAATTCCGCGTCTTTGAACAGGCGAAAAATGGTAGTAAAACAATTTTTCTTTATGGAGACCTCTTGAAATGGTACTTTTGCTAATTCCTGTAGATGTTTCCAAACATCTAGTGCTTAGTTCAGGATTTTCCGCGATACTAACCAAAGTGTCGTTTCGGTCGTCCACCAGGAGTGTTGTAATAAAACGAAATTGAAAATTATTTGAAAAATTTGTTGATCTGGGATGATTCTTGTTGGGTAAAGCTCTTCATACCTTCTAACTGCAGCGCGACTATTGTAATTTACTGGTGCATAAATGCATAAACAGATCATATCCTTTAAATCACGGTTAGGAAACTGATTAAGCCTCATTAACTGATTAAACTCAATATTGGAGAAACCTGTTTCCACTTACGTTTAATAGGAGAGATAGAAAATAACGACAGTTGTCATCGAGACGTAATAATTTGTACACACCATTCAAGGCACACTTTGTGAATTGCATATTATTCAGCCAATGACAAGCTGTGCAATGGAATATTCGAACACGAATATCTCTTAAACAGCGTGACATATCGACATTGATCAAGAGTACCTTTTTACGTGGAAATTATGACACTTCTCTATTTTGAGGTCATAATATTCCTAGATTTATAGAGTCAAAAATATGAGCGTGTTAATTTCTCATAAAGTAGGTAGCAAGCGCTCTCTAGGAACTAGGCTCAAGGTAGTACCAAATTCGGATTTGTCGCCTTTGAAAACCCAAATACCTCGATTTTGAATCTGATATCTTCAATCGTTTTTAAATTATCTTAATTTTTCGAAAATTTAGCTTTACTTTCAATACCCTGAATCTTTTTAATGACATTTGCCAATACATTTATGGACTAAATCCTCTTATTTTGATCTCTACTATCACCTGTTGTATATATATATATATATATATATATATATATATATATATATATATATATATATATATATATATATATATATATATATATATAATGAAAACCTCAAACATAATTAATAAGGAGGGAATTTCTGGTGTTCCGTCTGTATATTGAAATAAAAACAATTTTTTTTAATATACCTGTGTATTTCGTCAGAAACCTCTGACTTTTTCAGAACGATTTTCGTAAGTTACAAAGAAATCTATTGCCAAAAAATCAAAAAATCAACTTACGATATTTAAAATATTCTAAATATCATCCGTCAAATAATTAAAATATTTTTTTTTACGTAAACTTAAAAAAAATACATGTGGGCAAGCGTTTACACAGTGAAGGTATAGTTAAAACTATCGTTAGATTATTTCAGTATTTTAACAGAATGGTGAGACAATTTAATGGAATAAGTGACATAAAAATATCCAAGAATAACTATAAAAAAACTATATAAAAATAAATATTTAAAAAAATAAGAATTGGTTTACAAGAATAAGAGATAAAATTGTTCTGCTAAACAAATGCAATGTAATATATAGGATTCCGTGAAGGGAATGCGGGTGTTGTTACAATGGTCTAACATCACAATACTTAAAACAGCGAATAATACGAACGTAAAAGCAACACCAGTATTGAAAAAAAAATCATGTGAATTTACTATACATTACCATTAAAACGGAAATAGTTTTGTTTACAATTAAATCAAAAATTTTAGATACCTAAAACCACTTTACAAAATCGGTATTCTCAGAGATGGTCCAAATCAATAAGGAGAATATTGTAATACAGTTAATTCCAAGTCAGACATCCAAATAAACTTTATTGTAATATTTTGACAAAAATATTTAAACAAAATAACATTCACAAATCGTAAGATAATACTAATGTATTTATGGTGTAGGTATATCAAAAAAGAAAAAAACATTGTTTATCTTGATAAGCCCGATTGATAAAATCTGGGGACACTGAAGGTATAGTCAAAACCTTCAGTGTATAAACCTTTGTTCATATGCGTTTTTTAAAGTTTGTGTAATTTTATTTTATTTAATGGATTTTTGGATAATGTTTTTGGATTATTTTTAAAACCGTAAGTTTTTAATTTATTTATATTATTTGAATGTTTGTGCAATGGATTTCTTGGTAGTTTATAAAACCTTCCTGAAGAAACCAGACATTTTTGACAAAATATAGAGATATATTAAATATATATATATATATATATATATATATATATATATATATATATATATATATATATATATATATATATATATATGAAAACCAGAAATTTTTCATCCGTACTTCCACGTACTTCTGCTCGTCTCAAATCAGTCGCCGTCACCGTGCCGAGACAAGTACCTCCCAGGACCGGTTTCTGGCCTCACAGCCGTCATCAGTTGGGCTCGAGCTCAAACGCAGGGAGACAGCTGAAACGAAACGAACAGAGCAAGACCAAGTCAACTGGTCATATCGATGGCGGGTCGCAATCTCAATTAAACTCGCGCCATCCTACAGTGAATGTTCGCGGCAGTCAAAGTATATATATATATATATATATATATATATATATATATATATATATATATATATATATATATATATATATATTCTCTAGACAATTCTCTAGTAGATTGGTTGATATGACCAGTTGCCTGAACTTTATTCATATGTCTTTTTATTTGACATCAAGTCACCGACATATGCTCTCCCCAACAGACGAAACATGTGTCCTCCAATGTGAGGGATGGGTGGGGCTTCCTCCCAGTCAAGCAACGAATGCTCATATATATATATATATATATATATATATATATATATATATATATATATATATATATATATATATATATATATATATACAGTTACGAACCTCGCGACAGTAGGCACCGAAGATGCTAAATGAGATCTTGGCGAAACGTCTGTAAGTTCCCGACAGGGACCAATTCGACTACCGGATGAGCTCCCGGAATGTTTTTCCAAATATATCAAAAATATCAGATATATATATATATATATATATATATATATATATATATATATATATATATATATATATATATATATATATATATATATATTCGGAAAGGCTTTCGGGGGTCGGTAATATTAGAATTACTAGGTTCTGGGGGGTAGAACCGCGTTTTAGATGTATAAAATCTCGTCGTTTTGGCTTCCACTTTGAAGTCATTTTCAAAAGAATAAAGTTGATTTACTCCGAGGCCTCAAGACTAGGCCTCGGTCCTAGGAAACCGAATGGGAGAGATTTTTGGAAGACCGATCCCAAAAATGCACGGTCTCCCAAAAATCCATAAAATTGACATTCCTCTTCGTTCCATCGTCATTGCATATCGTTCACCAACTCACAGATTAGCAAGATATTTAGCGAAAACTCTACAGCCGCTCGTGGAAAAGTCAGCGTCCTACATCAAAAATTCCTCTCTTCCAAAACAGTTCTGCTCTCCCTTTTCTTGACATTTTAATATCAAAAAGCCAAGACTAAAGCTTCCCCTATTCTGGCTAGCGTAAACCTACCCACACAAACCGTTATCTAAATGCGAACTCGCATCATGATCCATCTCAATTTAATTCGGTAGTCAAAGCTTTAGTCACGAGATCACTAGGATTGTCGGATAGGGAACATAGGCAAACTGAACTTAATTCATTAGAAACGGCACTAATTCAAAACGGCTATGACATGCGTCAAATAAAAAGGCATATTAATAAAGTTCAGGTCATACCAACCAATCTACTACAGAATTGTCCCAAAATGCCAAAATTCTTCTGCCATACATCAAGGGAGTTACTGATAAAATTTGCCACGTATTCAGATTCCGTAATATCGAAACAATATTTACAACAGAAAGAAATATATCCAGTTTCCTCAGACCAGTGAAGGATAATATTCCACAAAAGTCACATGGTGTCTATGAGATTCCTTGTTGTGGCTGCTCCCAATCATATATCAGTCAAACTAATAGATGTATCCAAAATCGCATATACGAGCATTCTCTCGCCGTTCGAAAATCTGATCTCTCCTCGACTTTAGCAGAATATCATCTTCAAACGGGTCACAAAATAGATTTCGACAAGACGAAAGTAATCGCACCCAGATATTCCTATAAACCCTGCGTAATTCGTAAAGCAATTGAGATCGAAAAACGTCCAGACTGTATAAACAAGATGGACGACGGTCCAAATACATGGAAACCGCTTTTTTTCAAATTGCCCATCCGAAACCCTGCTAGTCAAACCTCCACCTCCCGTCTCATCCCCACCCCTCAATCGCGCCGCACCTACAACCTCACCTATTATTACAGAGGTCGCGCCGTCCACGTTTTTTTCTGGTTGTGAACTCTGGGGAGTAGGTAGATTGAGGCCTCGGAGTAAATCAACTAGATTGTCTTGAAAATGGCTTCAAAGTGGAAACCGAAACGTCGAGATTTTATAAATCTAAAACGCGGTTCTACCGGAGAATGTTTGTGCGTACTGTGTCACGTATGGAAAAACATGTATTGGGTTTTTTCCGGGAGTGCATTCGGTTGTCGAGTTGGTCTGTCGGGAGCTTGTAGACGTTTCGCCAAAGTCTAATAAAATGACATCTAATATTTTCACGGATGGTAGATAATGTTTCTAAGTCATTCCGGGTGTCGATCCGTTGATTCTGTGCAGAGTACGACGTTTCGCCCAAATATCATTTGGCATTCTGAAGTGTTGCTCGCTCAAGAGTTGGACTCTTCAGTCGAAGCCGACAACACTTGAGAATGCCAAATGAGATTTTGGCGAAACGTCGTGACTCTTCACAGAATCAACGGATCGACACCCGGAATGATGTATCTAAAGACTGAAACTGTTTCAGTTTCAAAATTTTATTGGTGTGGATCCAGCTTAAGATGTATAAATCTTAGGAATATTAGGGTTATATAAGAAGATTATTCTAAAAAATAATAAATCCATTTGTAATCATTAATTTGTATGATTTTCTATTTTTTGCTAATAATGTTGTCAACAAATAATTTCTCAATATGGACTTTTTGTTTGAGAAAAAAAATAATAAACATTTTAATTGAAAATAAAAATAGTACTTGTTGAAAAAAAACCTAATACAATAAAATGAGTCATGCACATTAATATTAAATGACGTTTTCAACTAAAGAAGTTAAGAAAAAGGAATTAAAAAACTATATGACGATTATGAGCTCATAATTGATGTTGGTTCTCACTTCCTTGACGCCTTTTCAAAATGATTCTTTTTTTAAATTCCACAATCAATAGATTTGTACTGCCCACATCAACAATAGTAAAAAAATATCTACGCATGGTAGACAAACATTTTAGTCACTAGCGATTTTTAGTAACGTTCGGTCATATCATAGTGTTCTCAAATTATATACGAGGTGTACACGTTTCAGTGAGACAAACCACAGGAAATAAATCTAAATTTATTTTACAACGAAAAAGATTGCATTTACTATAAACCAATACTCTTAGGTTTTTGAGATATTTTAAGATTTTAATACAGAGTGCAGTAGATAAATGTGTAGAGTTAAAGTCTATCTAATCGAAATCATATTTAAAAAATAGAAATATATAGTGAATCCCAAGAATATTCGGACACTCTATTTAAAAATTCATAGCAGTTCCGTATATTTTACCGTTCTTGCCTCCTTTTTTCTTCTTCTATAACAAAGTTCCGAAATCATCGGTTTAATTCCGAAATTTTAACGAAAAAAACAAAAATATTCGGACGCGCAATCAAAAAAGCAAATATGGATGAACCGTATTAAGATAATTGATAATATTCGAATTTTGTTTACTGCAAATAATAATTGGCACACTTGTGTCGAAGGAACATCTTAAAATGGGTCGTATACCAAATAAAAAAACATTAGTGTTGAAAATAGGCAATTAGTGCAATTTCATTATGAAAGAGGACATTCCTATCGAAAAATTGAGCTAATGCTTTAGTTAAGTAAAACTACGGTTGGAGATTTAGTACAACGCTATAAAAATGAGGACAGAATTTTTCCGAAGAAGCAAACAAGCCATCCGAAATTATTATATGAAAGAAACCAACGCTTTATTTTAAAAGAAGTACAAAAAAACCCTAAAATTAGCGCACATGAACTCAAAACATTGGTGGAAAGCCATTCTTAAAAAGTAAGGCCAGGAAAAGTCTTGGTTAAGTAAGAAAAATATTAAAACTCGACTGGATTTTGCTAAGGAGTACGTTTTGAAGCCTGAAAATTATTGGAACGACGTTATTTTCTGTGATGAGCTCAATTTTTGTCCAAATCAAATCAATTTTTTGTCAAATTTTTGTCCAAATGTTAAACGCGGTGGGAATCGGTAATAGTTTGGGAGTGTATGTCCTCAAACCAAGACAATGACCCTAAACATAGTGCGAGTATGGTTCACGAATGGTTATAATACAACTGCCCAAAAGTGACCAAAAACCCCACCTTAGTCACCTGGCCTTAATCCCGTTAAAACAGTTTGGCATTATTTGGATACTGATATAAGGAAACATGAAATTACTAATAAAGAAAGTTTAAAGAATAATTTATCATAGAAATAGAATAAAATCAATCAGGTAAATTATTTTAAAAAAATGGTGGTATCCATGCCGAAACGTTTAGGAAATGTGATTAAGGCCAAAGGTGATCAAACCAAATACTAATTATAAGCCAATTTTTTATACAGTTAATTTTTAGTTGATATTAATTAATGTCCGAACATTTTTGTGGATAATTAATATGAATTTATAATTGTGGTTTTGAAAAAGAAATGTCATATATAAGTTTTATAACAAAACTATTTTTATTTATTTTTTTCCTTATAATTAACAAGTTATATCAAATTGAAAATAAAATTTTAAAGCTAGTACGGATGATGCGCTGATAAATATGCGCCAAAATGCGCCAAAAAATAACCGAGCGCGTATGACGCCACAATGTTTATTTCTCTTCAACTTAAAATAGAGCTGATACGAGTGTTTTAGTTTTTAATCAACTTATTCTTGTTATTATCATTAGTGTATATGATAAATTTAATGAAAATGTCAAATCTAATTAGTTATCGTGCCTGTTTGTGCGAATACTACAAAAAACAACTCCCAAAACAAATGATTTTAAATGCGCCACACGATGTTAAACGTCGAAATCAATGGTTCCAAGCAGCACGAGCTATTAATCCTAAAACAACCATCAAATGTTTACAACCACCTGTATGAAATATATACAAAAGATTAGAATTTATAACATTACATAATTTTTTTATGTTTGAGTATTTATTACCTGCTGAAGGTACACAATCGTGACATTGAGTGTCTTGACTTTTCTTAGTTTTTCATCAATAATTAAGCTAACTATATAAGCTTTACTTAGAACTTTATGTTCCAAACATACATGTCCTTTCACCGTGCAAATACAATTTTTGGGGTCAAATTGAACATAAACTATAGCCTTATCACTGTAATATTCTAAATAACCACAAATAACTTAATTATATTTAATAGAAATACTTTGTTTCTTATTTACATTGTTATTTTTTAAATAACTCAAATTGCTGCTTTAACACCTCGAACTTCAGTTGAATTGAACCGAATGTAATTTTTGAGAAAATCTGTGATCACAAAAATATCCACAACAGGTATATTATCAGAATTGGCCTCTATGAAGGGTTCATAGAGGTCACACATTAGTGAATTAAATTTCAAAATAGAGTAAAAGAATCGATAATTATTTTGTTTCAAAAACCTAATTATTAAATACTTGAATTCTGGAGAAAACCAATATTTGATCTTTTAAAGATTCTCTAAGGTGACATCTCTCCATTTCTTCCATTTCTTCATTAATACTCTTAACCACACTCTCCCATTCTCAATATCGCATTACTCACTACATTTCTACTGGAATTCTGGGTATTGCTTGTTGAATTCTGAGATTCAGCTCCGTAATATTAAGACCACAAGTTAATTCTAGGCCCTTTTTTGACTACTTTTGACGTTTATTTATCAAAAGCTGATACAAACTTAAACAATTTGGTGGTTTTAATGGCATAAAGTAATTGCGCCTTTTTTAGACTCCGTCAAGAGACGTGAAGTAGTTATCAACCAGGTCATATTGCCAGGATCGGAGGAGATAAAAATTGTGTGATACAATCGGGTATAATACAATCTCTCCGCACGTCCCGATGATCGTTTTCAGAGTTCTTTTTGCCATGTATGGCCGTGCGTTTCTTTGAAGCGAAGTGACTTCTATTCTTCCCTTGTCAGTATACGGGTTTTTATATACGGGTATGTATATATATATATACATACATATATATATATATATATATATATATATATATATATATATATATATATATATATATATATATATATATATATAATCATCATCATCATCAGCCCGTATCGACCCGCTGCAGGATGAAGGCCTCTTCAGCATGTTTTCAACCTTCACGGTCCTGGGCTTTCCTCTGCCACTCGGGTCCAATATACTTAACGATGTCATCAATCCATCGTGCTTTCGGTCTTCTTCGCGGACGTTTGCGATCAAGCGGTATCCACTCCAGGATTGCCTTGGTCCATCTGTCGTCCCATCGCCTCGCTATATGGCCTGCCCATCTCCATTTCAACTGTTTTACTCTTCCAATGATGTCACAGACTTTTGTTTGTACCCTGATCCATGCGCAGGACTTTCTGTCTCGTCTTGTAATGCCAAGCATACATCTTTCCATTCCCCTCTGTGTCACCCGAAGTTTTTGAATTGATTGCGATGTGAGTGTCCAGGTTTCACTTCCGTATGTCATAACGGGTAGAACGCACTGACCGAATACTTTTCTTTTCAGGCAAAGTGGGAGTCTGCTCTTAAACACTATGTTGAGCCTACCAAATGCCTGCCAACCACATTTAACACGCCGTTCCACCTCCCGGGCGGTATTCCCCTCCATGGAAATCCTCTGCCCAAGATATATAAAGCTGTCCACAATCTCTAAATCCCTTCCTAGAACTGAAATTCTTCTGTCCTGAGCGAAGTTATTGAACATAACCTGACTCTTTTTCAGGTTTATTTTCAAGCCAAATGGTTCGCCAGCCCTTTGCAGTTCTTGTATGCGTCTTTGCAGCTCCTCTGGGTCTTGTGAAATGAGAATAATATCATCTGCAAATCTAAGATGGTTTAAGTTTGCACCATTGATCTTTCCACCATCCTGTTCCCAATCCAGTTTACGGAATACTTCTTCAAGGCCAGCCGAGAAAAGAATAGGCGATATTGCGTCACCCTGCCGTACACTTCGTTCTATATTAATTCCCACTTCAAGATCATCAAGGTGAATTATGGCTGTAGCTCCATCATATATCGATTCTAATAGGTTTACATAGGCTCTCTCTACACCTTGGCTAAGCAGTGCATCCATTATCGCATGTTTTGAGATGGAATCAAATGCCTTTTGGTAGTCGATAAAAGCCAAGCACAGTGGCATGGTGTATTCGTTGTGCCTTTCTATGACCTGCTGTACAACCTGAATGTGCTCCATTGTACTGAATCCACTTCTGAATCCTGCTTGTTCTCTTGGTTGTGCGTCATTCAGTTTTTTTAATATTCTTTTAGAAATTATCTTAGTGAAAACTTTGTACATCACTGATAGGAGGCTTATTGGACGGTAGTTCTTTAAATCTTCCTGTGCTCCTTTTTTATGTAAAAAAATCACTTCTGCATTTTTCCATAAGTCAGGTACTTTTTGTTCTTTGAGGCATTTTGAGTATAATTTTGCCAGTGTTTTATGTAACGTCCGACCACCAGCTTTTAGCATTTCGACAGTTACACTATCCTTTCCTGGAGCCTTGCCGTTCTTCATCAACTCTATAGCATTTGTTACTTCTTCCACTAGGATATCTGGCATTATATATTGTTCTTCCGTGGGTATTGCTGTCCCTGACTGGCTCTGATCTTCATATAACTGGGAATAAAACCTTCTGACAATCTCTAACATTTGGGTACGCGTCCTGCACACTGTGCCATCCTCACGCTTTAAAGCATATACTTGCGTTCTTTTTTTTCTCAGCTTTTGTTTAGCCTTGTTAATTCCTTTGTTTTCTTCCAGGGTTTTTTGTACTAGCTGCATATTGAATCGGCGCGTGTCCTCTCTGATACGTTTTCTTATAGTTTTGCAGAGCTCAGTGTACTCGACCCTGCCAAAAGGACTACCTGCATTTCTCATTGCTCGCCGTTTCTTCATTAAATCAATGGGCTCACTGGAGATTTTTGTTTGTTTGAGACATTTTTCCTCTGGTGCTATTGAAGCAGCCGTTTGAAGTACATTGTTGGCGATTTCTTCATATTGAACTGATATTTCCACCTCCTCTGGATCTTCTAACGCAGCAAACCGGTTTGACAAAGCAATCTCAAAATCGCTTCCTCTCTCCAGCAGTTTTCCAGAATCCACCTTGCCCTTCTTTGATCTTACCATTCTTTCGCGCTCTTTTCGACAGTCAATCCGAACCCTTGCTCGTACCATTCGGTGGTCACTTCCAACATTAAAATTGTTAAGGACAGTACAATTGGTAAATATTGTTTTATCGTTGGTCATGATGTAGTCAATTTCGCTTGTGAGCCCAGATGGATTTTTCCATGTCCATTTTCTGCTGATATTTTTCTTATAGAATGAATTCTATATATATATATATATATATATATATATATATATATATATATATATATATATATATATATATATATATATATATATCTATGATCGAAAAATTGTGAACTGGGCCCTTAGAGAAAAGTATTAAAAAGCTAAAGAAGTTCACCCGTGCTCCGCGTCGTGCTTTGCCATTCCTTCATCCGCCATCCAAAGCTCCAGCAAGCGTCTCCCAAGACCGGTTTCTGGCCTTGAGCCGTCATCAGTTGGGCTCAAGCTAGACACCTGAAGAGCGGAAGAAGGAACGACTAAAGCCATGACCATTTAAATTGGCCATGTTGAATGGAGGCTGCAATCACATACAGCCACGCCATCCTGCTGCGGTAAACTGTCGCAGCAGTCAGACTGTGCAAAACCGTTCGATCATACCTGGTTCCGCATGACCGGGAGGAAGCCCCACAAATCCCTTACATTGGAGGTCACATGTTTCGTCTGTTGGTGGTTAGACTCATCAGGGTACCGACATATGCTTTCTCGCCAAGAATAGAGAGTCCCTCTCCACAATCAAACAACCCATATTTTCGCCGACTTCTCGCCGGATGGCTTATACATGGAGTTTTTTGACTTCTTTAGACTGCGTTCAATGAGAAAACAGTAGTCAGGAGTTATATACCCCCAACCGTTGGGTTCCACAATATCATGTGCCATCCGGCGAGAAAGTATATAGTTATAGCTTTATTAGCAGCACTCAAAAAAATACGATCCAATTACACCTCCTGACCATAATGCACAGTGTAAAATGTAAATGTTTTTCAAATCAATCATAAATTTTTCTCACCAATTTCAAAATGTGCTTCATCTGAAAACAATGTTTATTTAGGAAAAATCATCTATTTGTTCTTTGATCCAGTTGACAAATGCACGCCGTTTTAAATGATTAAGTGGCTATAATTTCATTCATTATAAAATAATTCAACAATTTTAACGCGTTGCGGTTTTGGGTACGACTTCATTTTGATAAATGTAATTCATTACATTTCTGAAATGAGACTAGACTAGACTTCATAACACCATCTGGTTTTTATTCAAGAATTTAAAAAACCGGTCAATTTGAAAGAACTGTTATTAAATTTGTGATAACATTGTGGATGGGATAAGAGTATGTGAAAGAGTTATAAAATTCAAAAAAGGTCTAGAATCTGTGAAAGATAATCCAGGCTTTGTAGGAGCCTTCACTTCAATTAATGATGAATACAACAAAGAAATCCTTCTTTCTCAAGACGAATCATTGTTGAAATGCATTATGATAAGATGTAGTCAGTACGTCATCAGTACGCTAGCAATCAAATTATTGACGTGTAAAAAAATGAAACGAACCAAAAAGGGCTCGCCAGTAAGTCCAAAATCAAGGTCATGTTACTATTTCATTCTATTATGATTATGCGTTATGAATTTTTATCAAAGGATCAAATAGTGAATAGGGCAATGGCGGCTTGTGTTTTTTTTAAAGTTGGAGGGCATAGAAGAAAATAGTACTGCTATAGATTTTTTTGCTTTCCCCTTTCTCCCCTTTTATTTTTCGTGCTATTGAAACCCTATAAGGAGGTAAACCAGGAAAATGAGTTAAAGGAAAGAAACTTAACGGAAATAAAATAAGGTGTTTTACCCTGGAAAAATTGTTTACTGTGATAAATAGTGCAGAGGCGGCGCTCTAGCACTCTCCCTCATAAGCCGCCACTGGAATAGGGAATATTAAAGTATTATTAAACATTAAAGTATAATGTTATGCTGCGATAATGCAAATGAGTTTGTCAAAAGACAAGAATTATCCAACGCTAATTTACTAATTCAATAATTACTCAGATCTACAAGAAAAACATTTTTTAGGTGCCTAGGATATTAGAACTGATTTTAGCTATAAGTGAGGCTAAACATAAAATCAGTTTTTCTCTATCTGCTCTATTTTGTAGATACATCCACTTATCTATAAATGTTTTTTTTTAATTCTTTACATTCAAGTATAGGTGTACACCCACCAAATTCACACCAAAGTTCATTGCTTCTTGTGGCTCTGGGATAATAGAGACAAAACACGCCACTGGAATATTTGACGGTCCACAAATAAGACAACTCAATAAGGATCCTGCCTTCGTAAATTCGATGAATAAGGCTGAACGAAAAGCCTGGAGTCCATTTGTTGCAGTTGTCGGATAATTTCTGGGCAAACGCAAAGTTGAAAACTATGTTGAAGTGGTAAAAAAAGATGCCTAACAGTGTCAGATCCCTTAACTATTCTCACAGTCAAAATTTCGGAGATATCAGTAAGGAACAAGGTGAAAGATCTCGATATTAAAACTATGGAGAATTGCTACCAAGGAAGATGAGATGACATGATGGCAGATTACTGCTGGAGTTTTAAAAGGCATTGTTCCAAAATATATTCAAGAATGGCACGGAAAAGAAGCTTCTAAAGTGTTCAGTGACTATTTAGTTTAATCGATGACATTTTCCTCTATCTTTGAATATAATATTTGTATAATATAATAATAAAAATTCTCTGTTTAATTTTTTTTTATTGGATCCATGATTTAACTTAAAATAGTGTAATGCCTATTTCACTAATATGTTATATCTTAGAAATTTGAGGTCCTAAGTAAAAAGTAATGCCATATTTGAATTCAGAGCATTAAAACTGTTATGAAATCAGCTCCAAATACCCCGGCGCCAAAACAACTGTTGGCCTGTGTCATTCTTAAATTGTTAGCTAAAATATCCACTACAAGAGGTTCCTCATATGGCTTCGTGAGTCTTTTTCTTTATCCTTTTGCTAAAATTGCTACTTTTGTACACAAAAAATTCGCAGCTGGTATAATAAAATGCAATAATTAGATATTTTATTTGTTATTTAAAATTTGTAGTACACAGTACTATATCTTGTTTAACAAATTATCTCACAGTCATTTATATAAAATTACGTTACTCTAACAGAAGAAACTGTAAAAAGAATTACTTTAATAAACAATATGATGTATTATGGTTTCATGATCGCCGTGAACTATACTTCCTTGATGTCTTCACCGCTGAGTATTTTTTTTCGTTGTTTGACAGGTGCAAGAAATTAATTCTTACTTTATTATATACACATATCTTGATTGACGTAAGCATCTTGTAAGAATCGCTAATAAAATATAGGTTTATTATGGAAATGATTTATGCTAATCATCGTAGAAGATTTATGTTCGATGTTCAAGTAAAATTTAATTATTTCGTTAATAAGTCGTTGGATACATATATTTTATAAACATGAAAGTCAATGAAAAAAAGGGAAAAATAGGGAAAAAACGAGGAAATGCTGACGGATTGGAACAAATTCATATATCAATCGTGGATTTTCCTCATTCCAAATGCCATAATTTTGTTTATTAACATAGCCACCATTTTCAAAATATGTTTGTTTGAGAAAAATCATTTGTTTGTTTTTTGATTCAATTGTGGTTTTAGTTCTCGTGTTATTTATATGCTTTCAGAGCTCCCTTCGTAAAATATGGCACGTTGTAGATTCACTGAGTCCAAATTTTTGTGAATGCCGACCAATGGAAATTTCTGGGTCTTCAGAAGCATTTTCACCTAGAAAATCAATATGCTCTTTTGAAGGACTATTACGATTATATACGGCTCTACTTTCACTTCCCACCGAACCAGTTTCTTGAAATTTTTGAACAATTCAATTTGATAAGTGTTTTCAGATGGAAAATTGTGCAAACCGAATATCACTTATTTTTGTAAAATGATTTTTCACTGTACACCCATTTTCATAAAGTTATTCAACAGTTTTAATGCGCGGTTGTATTATGTACGATTACATTTTTATAAATGTCATATATTACACTTCTGAACTGAGACTAGACCTAAGCAAATTCACATTCACAATGTCAGGTCTGATATAAAATAGACGGCACCAATTGTTGATATTTGCTGAGGGCACCGCATTAAAATGAAAAATAAGGCAAAGCTAGAAATAATTTGTACCAAGTTGAAGATAATAGCCTATAAGTACGGATTAATAAACCAGGAAAACATGGAATATATGACTTGGTCAGCCAAAGAACATAGGACAGTTGAATAATTAACAATAAAAACAGAAAGAGGAAAAGCATATACGTTTGAGGAAATGGAAAATTTTAGATATGTGGGCACAGTATTTCATAGGAAACTAAGCGTAAAGGAAGAAGTACAAGAGAGGATAATGGCAGGAGACCGAAGTATTCACTCCCTCCAAGAATTATTACATAGAAAAGTGGCACCTCACAATCTAAAGACAAGAATCTATAAAACAGTTATAAGACCAACAGTCATGTTTGTAAGTAAGGCATGGACTCTGGGAGTGGTAGTAGAAAAAATATTGGGAATATGGAAGAGAAAGGTACTAAGAAATATATTTGAGGTAGAAGAGTTGAAGACCGATGGGAGACGCGATCAAACCAGGAATTGAAAGAGCTTTATAGGACCAGGAGTTGTAAAGTCCCAAAGATTGATATGTTGGTGGCATATTTTTAGAATGCAAAAGGATCGAATCCCGAAAAAATTATTGGAAAGTAGCATAGGAGGCAAGAAGAGGAGAGGCAGGCTAAAATCAAGATGGAGAGAAGCGGCAGAGATGGATGTGTAGAGAACGGAAATTGTTGATCGGAAAAAGAAAAAAAGTATAGAGAAGAATGGCGACAAATAGTCAATCAAGCCAAAGGCCTAATATATTATTATTAGGTGCGAATAGACCCGGTTGGATTACGCAAAGCATTCTGACTCATTTTCGAGTGTTCTTTCTGATCCTCCACACCTCTCTCATCCTTTCTCCGTGGATTCTCTTTCTCACCTCCATCCAGTTTGTTCCCGATCTACTCAAAACTTCGCTCCCTGATGCAACGTTCCACATATGTATTCTGTAGGTTCTTCTATCCTCAATCTCTGTCGGACCCATTTCTGCCTTTCCCAGATCAGCTCTGACTTGTGTGATCCATGGTACTGTTGACTTGACTCCTTGTATGTATATAAGAATTCTGTTGGCGAGTCTTGTCGGTGGGAGTCTACTGATATGTCCATAGAATTTCAACCTTCTTTTTCTTATATCCACCGCTACGTTGGACATTCTCTCTGTGGTCTTTCTAGAATGTAGTCTGTATCCTTCCTCTGTCAGAATTTTCCGCCTAATTTTGCGTTCTTCTTTTAGTATGTTTTCTATAACGCTTTTTGTATGAAGTGTAAGTGTCTCGCTTGCGTATAGTACCTCCGGTTTGATTACTGTGTTGTAGTGTCTTATTTTTGCGTGTGTGGATAGGCATTTCTTATTGTAAATATTGTGTGTCTTGCCGTTTGCCCTCTTCATCTTCTGTAATCGAGTCTTCTGTGCTATCTTCTCTCCTCCTGTAGGTTCTAGCATCTCACCCAGGTATTTGAAGTGAGTGACTCTATTTATTTTGCCGTATTTGGTGTTCAGATTTTGGACACCTAATTTTGAACAGAAGAATTCGGTTTTTTGAAAGGATATTTGGAGGCCAACTTTCTCTGCACGTTGCTTGCGGACTTCGATCTGCTTCTTTGCCCTTTTTTTATTGTCTGCGAGTATAACTAGGTCGTCTGCGAAGGCCAGACATGATATCTCTATGTTGTTTTTGGATCGTCCGAGTCGTATTGATTTCCAGTGTCCTTGATTTTTCAGTTCTTTTTCCCATTCCCTTATGACTTCCCCATCTCCTTGGCGTACTCCAGTTTTAGTCAGGAAGCGTTCGGAAATTTCTCCCATAAATTTCACTTGACTTGTAGTAAGGAGATTCCTCTGTAGTTGTTCACATCTGTTCTGTCTCCCTTCTTGTGCAGCGGGTAGATAAGGGCATATTTCCATTAATCTGGTAATCTTTCTGTTTGCCAAATGTTCGTGATAATTTGCGTAAGTTCCTGCAGTGAATTTGGTCCGAGGTTTTTCAACAGTTCCACGGTGATACCATCTTCTCCTGATGACCTGTTATTCTTTAGTTTGCGTATGTGCCTGTGGATTTCTTCCTGTGTTGGTGGAGGTGATTCTGAGTGGATACAATTTTTCTTGCGGAATCTTGTGTCGCGTTCGGAGCAATTGAGGAGATCAGAGAAATAGTGTACCAGTTCCTGATAATTCTCCTGATTGGTTAGCGCTAATCTCCTATTCTGGTTTCTGAAGCAAAAATTTTGTGGTATATATCTACGGATTTCTCTTGCAAAAGTCCTATAAAAGTCTCTCGTGTTATAATTGCGGAAATTCTCTTCGAGAGTCTAGTTTGTTCCTTCATGTACTTTCTCTTAGTTTGCCTGATAACTTTTGCGGTTTATTTTCTAGTCACGTTAAAATAATATATATATATATATATATATATATATATATATATATATATATATATATATATATATATATATATATATATATATATATATATATATATATATATTATATATATATATATATATATATATATATATATATTATATATATAACCATATATTCATTCTCGATCCCTAAGTTTCATCGATTGCAAAATCTATTTAAACCAGATTATTTTCCCGTATATTTATTCTACGAAAGTTCAGGACATAATTTGTTCGGCTTTGGGAGATAATGTCCGGCAGAAGTGAATGCAGAATGCCCAGGATACTCTAAAAAGTGGAGGATGAGGAATTGAAGGCACTGGTGGAAGAAAATCTTTGTCGTACACTACTAGAGATCGGATAGGTACCCCAAATAACCATACAAACCAATTGAAAAAGTGTCTACACAGGCCAAGGAAAATTCAGAAGGAGATGCGATGAGTCCCTGGAACTGTGATGAACTGGAACTGAAAATGAGAGTAGAGGCTTTAGTGTTGTTGAGTCATTGCTCACAAGATTCAAGAAAAAGAACTTCCTGCATAAGATTATGACCTGTGAAAAAAAAGGATCCTCTACAATAATCCAAAGAAACGGAAATCGTGAGTTAATCCTGATGAACCATCAACCATCATTGTAAAACTAAATATGGTGTATACGGTTGGATCAGCTGAGCGTCATCCATTATGAGATGATCCAATTTAATCAAGCGGTCAGTGCTGATCGTTATCACCAACTCATTCGTATTAACGACGCTATTAGGAAAACAGTCCTTAAACTGGCAAAGAAAGTTATTTTGCTACAGGACAATGATATACGACCATATATAGCAAAAAGGACTCTGAACACGATCAAAAATGAAAGTTTGAACTATTTAGTAAGAGCATTACTATTCTGAATATTTGATGACCATGTTGCGACCAACAGAAGACGGGACGCGGGAAGCGGAGGATAGAGAGAGGAAGGGAAAATATTTTGTGAATGAGTTGTGTGAAGGGATCAACGATATAGTGAATATATAGGAGATTATCTTGAAAACTATCTTAATTTATTGCGGTCGGTTATTATGCTTATTTTAATTTATTAAGGATGGTTAGTAAGCTCTCTTCGGAATATTTTAACCCATGAATAGAAATGACAATAAACGTCGACAGTGGACAATTCCACGATAAAGGTTATTAAAGCTCCCTTTAGTTAAATTTCCCGGGAGTCCCTAATCGTTCAAGGCTTACTATGCATACTGTTCATTATAACAATCAACTCTCTCTAGGCTATCTTATCTGTCTGTATAATTCTACGAACCTATTACATCGATCGTGGATTTCATCAGTTTGTTTTCATCTTTTATAGATATGTAACGGGTTTTTCAAATTGAGTGGGTTTTTTTTAATTCTTGAATAAAACACAGATGGCGTCGTGAATTTTCTAGATCTAGTTTCATTGTAGAAGTGTAATGTATGACATTAATAAAAATGGAGTCCTACACGATACAACAAAGCGTTGAAATTATTGAATTATTTTTTGAAAATGCGCGTTCCGTGAAAAATGTTTTTAGAAAATTACGTGATATTTACGGTTAGCACAATCGTCCATCTGAAAGCACTATCAATCGAATTGTTCAAAAATTTCAAAAAACTGGTTCGGTGGAAGATAAAAGAAAAGCAATATATAGTCGTAGTGGTCGTTCACAAGAGCATATTGATCTGGTAAGTGAAAGTGTTGCGCAAGACCCAGAAATTTCCATTAATCGACATTCACAACAATTTGGACTCAGTGAATTCACAACATGGCGTATTTTATGAAAGGATTTAGCTCTAAAGGTATATAAAGTTCAAATAACACAAGGACTAAAGCCACTGGATCATTCAAAACGTCGTGAATTTGTCAATTGGATCAAAGAACAAACAGATAATTTTTCTCAAAAAATCATCTTTTCAGATGAAGTACATTTTGTTGGTGAATATCTTCATAAAAAAATCTGCATTTGGGGTGAGGAAAATCCACCATTCATTTATGGGAAACCTTTACATCCTAAACGAGTCACTGTTTGGTGTTCATTATGGCCAGGATATGTGATTGGGACGTATAACTTTCAGAATGCTGCTGGTGAAGTTGTAAATGTGTGTGATTTTAGTGAGCTGAAATAAATGATATTGATCTGGAGGATATTTTGTTCCAACAGGATGGCGCATACCTCATTCTGCTAACGAAACAATTGATTTATCGAGAGAAACATTTCCTGGACGAGTTACAAGAAACAGTGATGTTAATTGGCCATCAAGATCATGTGATTTGACACAATTGGATTATTTTCTTTGGGGTTACATGAAAATTCACAATCGATTCCTGAACTAAAGGATTAAATTATTCGAGTCAGCGGACGTCTGCGGAGCTGCAAGAGGTGGATATTTGGCAGATGTTGCCTTTGATATCAACGCAAACTCTGCGTCTTATTCAAGAATTAAAAAAACCGTTCAATTTGAAAGGTCCTGTATGTACAGGGTGCGTAATTTTGGGCAACATTCAATTTGAATTTCCTGTCGTATAGTGCTTCAATACTAGTTTTTTTATTAGTCTCGTAAGTCAGAAGCATGTGGTAAAGAAGCATAGTCTGAAAATGAACAAACTGTTAAGATCGAAGGAGAAATATAATCAAAGATTGGCGATAGTTGAGAGCCATCACGTTGGACGTTCGACAACCGAAATAATGAAGTTCTTTGGGTATCTGTGATGAATTATTTACGGTCGAACTTCTTCCACAATAATAAGTAAATTATCTTTATTTGATTCGAATCTCGACATGTTTACCATATGAAAAAAATTATGACGCTAACTCGTTTAAAAATCAATGCGATTTGAGAGGTATTGTGGTAGCAACAAAACGACATAAGAGATTAGACTGTGAACCGATCCTTGTTTCAGCGCCATCTCTTAAAAAATTAAGCGTTATTAACCGCCACACCTGGTAATATCTTTATTATATTTATTAAGAAATTACAAAATAAATTAACTTATATGATATATTTTTCAGACGGTTGTATTTTTTATTTCCCAGTAGATAACACAGGCCGATATCATTTTTGTAATATTGATGAGAAGGCTCTTTTTGCGTTTCATTTAGGTAGTTATTAAAACACCTTTTCACAGAAATGGACTAGCATGCCTCATTTTCAAATACCTGCTTCCTCTTTATATTATGGGCTAATTGAAATTATGTGTACCTAATTTTGGACTGGATAATGTAGGAATTACTACCATATCGTAGAGGGTTCCACAATATTCTACGAACCTTTAAGGGTAGTAGTAGTGGAGAGAATCTACTGATCATGTAAGTGATTGCTACTTTTGTATCACTAAAACAGAAGGAATTTCAAAAAAGCCAGGGGACTAAATGTTTCTAGGTGATTTCCGTTTTCGAGAAAAATTAGATGAAAATGATTGGCAGCTTGGAAGTATTTTGTAAGTATAGTGAAAGGATTTCGAGGCAATTAGAAAGATGAAAACTATAAAAACCTCATAGATGAACTCTTGAAAGCCTATGAAATCCTAAGTTGTTGCATGCCCTTAAAAATGCATTTTTTACACTCCTAATTACATTGTTTTCGGAAAATTTTGGTGCAGTAAGTGTCGAACAAGTAGAGAGGTTTTACCAGGACATCAGGACGGTGGAAGCAAGATACCAGGGCGCTGGAACCCATCTATGTTGGACGATTACTGCTGGCTTTTAAAAAGAGATGATGCTGCAAGAGGAAAATGTGAAAGTTTTTGTTGCTGTATGACATCTCATATAATATTTTTCATTCACATAATCTTCAGTAATATCTTTGCATAGATTTAACACGTTTTATATGTTTATAATAAATAAATATTAAATTGTAAAAATGTGTCGTCTCCATTTTTTCCCACCACCTGAAACAAAAAAAACTGTATGTGTTACAGTAATCAGCTTATCATTTTCGGAGGACCACAAAATACTTCATATACACCTATTTTCATCAATGTTACCTCAAACAAGTTTAAATTTGTTGGCCTATGTAGTTATCGTTGATATAAACGCATTTTTTGTACCAAAAAAAATTATAACCCGAATTTTCTTTTTCTTTACTTATCAGAAATATCCTGTATAAAATCTATTTATCATTGTTTTGTGTTTCGTTCGTAGCATTTTTTTTACTGAAGAATTTCTTGTACATTTAATTTCACTAACAAAAATTGGAAACATGCAAACCCTTCATCAACAACTTGTTAATCTGGCCTGTTCAACTTCTATTTTTATTTCTTTTTCCTTTTTAATTTTTTTTTATATCCTCGACCAGCATAAATTTCCCATCGATTTTATTTTATTTTCTTGTAACACCGTCTTCGCTTACATCGATCTACCCATATCGTACTATGTCGATGGTATTTTTTTTTTCCTTTTTTTCCCTCTTCTGTTGTTTACGTTTTCTTCTTTGTTTTTTTCCAGTTTCTTTCCTTACGTTTCGTCTTTTTCTTATTTCTTTTTTCGCGTCGAATAGCACGGAGATGATCTAAGATCGTACGATGATGTCGATTCATTGGCCCCACGCAACGAGTATCATCACCATCCGTAGACCACGCCGTTGGTTCTTTGACAAGGCCATCTAGATCTAAAAATAGAAGGGGTGACTACGTGAAAGATCCACTGCTGATTATTGATGATGCAATAGCTGTCTGGTAGAGACGACCGGCGATGTCGACCGATCGAGCAATATAATTGAGCAAAAGGTATACCTATACGATGCGATTTGACGTATGGGAATGGTATTATTTAAACTAATTCAAAATTAAGCTCTAAACAAGCATATTATCTCAAAATGTTGTACCCTTTTCAATACATTATAATATTTTTTTTTTAGTTCAGTCCTTGACAAACAGTCTATTCGTAGGAAAATATGACCGATGTGAATTTTGACTAGAATGAGGGATGGTTGGGCAATTTTTTGTATCCAATTTCAACTCATATGACCGCCATTGTTCAATAAATCTTATGCATCAACAGGCATTTTAATATGTTAGACTGAACTCTACAAGGACCGTTCGAAAAGTCATCAGCCGAACAAAGAAAAAAAAATAAGTAGAAATCTTGCAATTCGATACATTAAAATCAAAAACGCATCATTTAAGGTAAACCTTCGTCCATCGAACCATGTATACAGGTGTCGGAAGAAAAGGCGCAGGTCATGGAATTGTGCAGCCACAACCCTAAACATGGCTTGTTGTGGAAGTGTAATATATCAGTTAGTCTAATAGGGAAGAAAATACTTGTTGGTGATGCTCCAGCCTTTGGCTAGGCAGTCTATGAACACCACACCACGAGAATTTATCAGCGTCGGCATTAAATCGTCTGGAACTACTGCACTCAAATGCGAGATCGGACTTTGTACTACACCAGGGGGCGGAGGGTGCAGTAACCAGTGAGGTTGACTGAGGAGCTAACAACTGACACTGAAGTGACTGAAGAGATTGACTGGAGAGAAGGGAGCAGCAGAGAGAGTTTTTATACACCTTCAAGAGTTGGGCAAGCTAGAAATCTCCGAAATAACTATTCAAATATCCAAGCCCTATCGCAATGGCCGCAAATATCTTTTCGACCAAAATAATAATAAATTTTGGATCATAACAAATAAATTAGTTAAATCAATTAATAACACAGTCAACAAATTAAAACTTTTTTGAGGTAATATTGATGAAAATAGGTGTATATGAATTATTTTGTATCCTAAATCTGAAAATGATAATCTAATTACTCTAACACGTACAGTTTTTTGTTAGAGGGGGTCGGTGATGGGGAAAAAAGCAGACAACATATTTTAACAATCTAATATTTATATAATATAAACATATAAAACGTGTTAAATCTATGCAAAGACATTACTGAGGATTATTGTCAATAAAAAATATATTACATGAGATGTCATACAGCGACAAAAACCTTTACTTTTTCCTCTTGTGTTCTGTAGCATCAACTCTTTTCAAAACCCAGCAGTAATCATCCAACATAGATGGGTTCCAACGCCATGGTATCTTGCTTCCAACGTCCTGATGTCTTGGTGGAACCTCTCCCCTTGTTCGACACTTACTGCACCCAAATTTTCCGGAAACAATGTAATTAGGAGAGTAAAAAATGCATTTAGACTTCTTAGGCTTTCAAGAGTTAATTTATGAGCTTTTTACAGCTTTCATCTTTCTTGTTGCCCAGAATCCTTTCATTACACTTTACACGTACAAAACACTTTCAAGCTGTCAATTCATTCCACTTAGAAGCTTCCTTATTTGAGGTGAAATAAATATGCGTTCTTTTGGTTTTGCATCACTTAACTGAGGAAATATTTATTTTAGGTACTTGACACCATTATCTTCTTTGTCTATGGCTTTGACAAAGTTTTTCATTAGTCCAAGCTTAATATGGAGAGTCGGTATGAAGTACTAGGTTTAAAAGAAGTTCTATGAGGCCAATCTTTTTATTGTAATGTTTTTTTGTTGTCCTACTGCCTCATAGATACAAAAACAGCAATATTTTGTAAAACCCCGTTGAATTTCTAGGAATATACCTACCACTTTAAAATCCCTACAAACATCCCATTGATACTGTTCATATGTAACGCAATTTGAAATGGTTGCTAAGTTGTCATAGGTTTCTTTCATTGTCACTGCATGTTCTAAAGGAATAAATGGGCTTTTGTCTGCATTATGAAGCAAGACTGCTTTTAGGCTGTATTTCGACAAATCTATGAAAATACGCCACTCGGAATGTCCATGTTCCATATTAAGCTCATTCATTATACCATCAATATCACAACAGACACATAGTGATCCTTCCATTTTATAAAAACTTGAAAATGTTACATTCCGTTTTCGGTAAATTGAAACTTGCATTTTTATCTAACAGGTTCCACTGTTGAAGTCTGGAACCAAGATGTTCCGATTTATGTTTTCACAATCTCAGGTCACGTACCAAATCATTTAAATCATTCTGAGTTAGTAAGTGAGGTTCACTGGTAGTTGTTAAAAACGGTGGATCACAACTGGTGTTCTCAGGAAATTGTGGATCAGATCCTGATGAAGAATTAGAATCCCCGGGAAACATGTTGTTTAGATTTAACGGCGCAGTCGGTACGGGTAGTTTCTGGCTATGCGGAACAGGCCTAGGTGCAGAAGGCAAATTTGAATACTGAATTTTGTCCCTTTGCTTTTTTAAAATCCCTTCTTTTTTAGTGAAGCAAAAGCCAACTAGAAAAGTAGGAGGGCAGGCAAATGTTGCAATCACTTACATGGTCAGTAGGTTCTTTCCACACTATAGGAATAGTTAATGGCATAGAATTTTTCTTGCGATGCACTAAATTTACGTGACACTCACACAGCAAACATGAGGAGCCCAACTTTAATCTTGATCTCCAATTTGGCACTTAAAATATAAAAGATATTCTTTTTTGACTTCCTCGGATATAGGTCTAGCTTGTGACTTTAAAATAAATCGTCCACATATATAACAGAACTTATCCTCTAGATTTTCGCAAAATCGAAGACTAGAACTTGTCATTTTATATAAAATCGACTTGACTGTGCTGCAAGCAAAGCGGAAACAAATTAAATTATAGAAAACAATAAAACTGGTCTTAAAGATTCGTAGGATACTGTCGAAATACCCCCTCTACGGTCTCCCGTCCCCCCTCTTAGCTGGCATTTCCTACATTGTCCAGTCCAAAGTCAGGTACAAAATAATTTCAATAACCCATGATTTAAAGAAGAAGCAGGTACTTGAAAATGGGATGTGTTAGGCCATTTCTGTGTAAATTTGTTTTAAAAACTACCTAAATGAAATGCAAAAAGAGCATTCTCATTAATGTTACAAAAATCATATTGACTTTTGTAATCAATATATCGAGTTCTGCAATATCGAGCTCTGCGGTGGACAGAACGTAAAACTCACAGAAGGGAAAAGTCTAAGAATACACCGCAGTTGAACTTCTATCACATCCAGAATACATCCCAAACTTTGCACTTTTATACAATTTCGATTAATGGTCAATTATTATTTAACAACATGCATGGTTCTCCTACGTATATGTTTACATATAACGTATGAAATTAATGTACAACAAAATTGCTCGTTTATGATAACCAATTTATCTAGAGATACGATTTTCTGAAAGCTATTAACTAAACTGTTTTTAACATATACATAGTATGTAGGAAAAATAACGGAACTTTTTAAATAAGATAAAATCAAAATTATTTCTTTTTATTCAAAATACATCCCTTCTGCATCAATACACCGCTGGGTACGTTCAACCAATGCTAACATATATTTTTTATGTCGTTTTGCTGAATCGCCTCAGTGACTTCGTCACGGCTTCTTGGACTTGTATAATACTATCATAAAGGTGCTGTTTTCATGGCTAGTTTGAGTTTCGGAAATAGGAAATAGTCACAGGGAGATAAAACAGGCCAATACAGAGGATGTTGAAGTACACATACTTGTTTTTTCGCCAAATTACAAACAGCGACGGTTCTGCGAGAACAAATCGAACACAGTCTTTAGTCATACAAGTTGAACCGCCAAAAGATTACCCGTGCGTCATTAATTTTTATCCACATGAATCAAATCAAAAATTATTAGTCAAATTAGTGCTAATTTTCATAATGGGCGTGGTTGGTGCCTCGAAAGAAGGATATTTATGTTTATGATTTAAATCCCCGATACATTTATTTGTATATATTTATACGTGAAATTATAAAACGTCCTGTTATAAATCGATATTTTAACGTAAAACTTTGGGTATGTGTCATGAAATTGTAAAGTTTTATACCATAGATCGAACAGAGAATTTGGTAGGTTTAAATTGTACGGACAATTTCAAGTTATGAGGAAATTTTAAGGAAATAGCCAATAAATAAAATTGTTTTATTATTGGTCAAAACAATGAATGAAATTACTTTGGTATTATTCAAAATCATTATTTTATTTACTCTATAAACATTGTTGTTGAGACCCATATTTATATGATGAACATGTTACTAAGCTGTGGGAATATCGGGTCTTTAAACAGTTAGTTCCATTACCCATTTATTATAAACGTATCATATAATTATATAAACATATTGTACAAGGTATTTCAAACTTCCATTTAACTTTTAAAAAAATACTACGATAATGCAATATAAGTAAAACGTAATCCAATTAACATTATCATTATCAGAAATTATACAAATACAAATCATACATCATACATCATACATTATCAGAAATCATACAAATACAAATCATACATCATGCATTATCAGAAATCATACAAAATGTTAAACTAAATATATATACCTTAAAGTTCGCACTTTTATATTTCCGTTATTCTTTTGAAACGGTTGTTTATCTTTCAGTATGTTTTTAGAATTGACTAATATAAAATCTGTTTTTATTAAACATTTGTAATCAAATATCTTTGGTTAGGTTAGAATTATCGAAGGAAATAAAACGTGTTGAATCTTTACAAATACTTCCACAAGTTTTATAACAAAATAATCAATAACAGTAGTTCTTATAAGAACTTATTTTACAATAAAACTGGACTTTACAGCATAAAATGTCACTAAAACACAATAACGAAACAAGTTAAATGACAACCAAAAGAGGACTGCTGAACTCAATACAGGAACCTCTAATGGCTGGTACGAACAAACACCTTTTAATTTTAGTTACTTTCTCTTTCTACCCCGCTGTAACGCTATCGTAACGAACTGCTCATACCCGAAGACATACGTATTGATTTTTTTATCTCCTTCTCTCTCGTTCGGCAAACAAAACGAACATATTGAGACAATGTTTATGATATAGAAAATTAATGACTTAAATTAATGACGCACGAGTAATATTTTAGCAGTTCAATCCATCTCTCAGCCAAATTCGCATCGTAGGTAATCATTTTACGCATATTTTTCACCAACTTATCGCGATTTTTATTTTTTGACTGGCCTGGCTTTGCGTTTTCTTCCAAAGCATCATGGCCATCCTGGAATCGTTTATACCATTCGAACACACGTGCACGGAGTAAGTCCTAAATATACCAATGTTTCTGTAAAAGTTTTACCGAACTTTAAACAAAATTTCATTCCAGGTCTTTGTTCTATTGTGTTTTAGTGACGAGGTGACAAAATATACTGTCACTTTGAGCGTTATAACTTGACAATCCGTTGGTCGATTCTAATAATGGCAGCCTCTTTTTAGAGAGGAAATATACAGCTTTTAGATTATATATTGCTTCAATAGATGGTGCTACAGCTCAACGAGCATAACTAGGCCTCTGAGATGCGCGTCTTTAAAAGAATGAATAAAATTAAGTATTAATAATGCTAAGTAAAACACAATTATTTGCTCAAATTCGCTGTATTTTAAATTGGGTCTGAATTAGATTTAACAATTGAGATTTATTGACATCCAAACAGATAAAATTTTTATTACATATAGGGTCATAGGGATGCATCTAAATTAGCATATGAATTATATGTAACATAATAAAACAGAATATGAATGATAATAAACTAACAATATACCTTAATAAATAACTTACATTCCTACATAACAAAATGCAATATGAGTGATAATGAACTAACAAAAAAAAAAAAATATATATATATATATATATATATATATATATATATATATATATATATATATATATATATATATATACATATATATATATATATATATATATATATATATATATATATATATATATATATATATATATATATATAAGGATCAGAACCATGTTTATATATATATATATATATATATATATATATATATATATATATATATATATATATATATATATACCTAAATAAGGGTAATAATATCAAATAATATTTTAAATTTCATTAAAAATTTTAACGTAGAAAACATCCGTGATGAGATGAAGTTTGCGAGCAAGCAGTATTAAGCCGAAGTAAAGCATTTAAAGAGTGAAACAGTCAAAAAACAACAATAAACTATAACATCTTTTTGGATGTAAGAAAAGAAACATCGAAGCTAATTAGACAAACTAAAAGAAAATATGAAAACAATCAACTTAATGAAATAGAAAAAGATTTCCAAAAAAATAACACCCGAAATTTTTACAAAACATTTAAAACTAAATTAACAGCCTATCAACCCCCAAGGTTTTACTTCCAAAAGGAAAACGGACAATTAGCTCTAAATAACCAAGACAATTGCAAAGAACTTGCGAAATATTTTGAACAACTACTAAACTGTCCTGAGCCCTTAAACAGATTACCAACACTAAGCCCTGGACCAACAAACAGATGATATAATTAGTCAGATCAAGCGACTTAAAAATAACAAAGCTTCTGGTGAAGATGGAATCACTGCTGAACTTTTAAAATCCGCTGGCCCAGGTAAAATCAAGAAAATAACCAAAATTCTACAAAAAGTTTGGGGAACTGAACGGATTCCGGAAGTTTGGAAAGATGCTCTAATCCATTCACTACATAAGAAAGGAGAGAGAACTGATGTAAACAACTACAGAGGGATATCTCTTCTCTCAGTTCGTTATAGGATTCTATTTCAATGTCTACTAGACAAATCACAGGGACAGTTAGAACCTAAAATTGGTGAATATCAAGCATGATTTCGACCGGGCAGATCCTGCCCTGAACAGATCCTGAATCTAAAATTGGTCCTAAGACATCAAAAACTGTACAATATAAGTCTCGTCTGTACATTTGTGGATTTCAAAAAAGCATATGATTCTATTGATCGCGAATCTTTATTTTAAATCTTGAAAGAATAAGGACTAGACCTGAAAACGCTGGCAATTATTAAAACCACACTAACACAAGGTCAAAAGGTCACTTTTACCACAAGGTTAAATTCATGGGTGACATCTCAGGGCCCTTCGAAATTAAAACTGTAGTGAGACAAGGGGCCACTCTCGCCACTCTTATTTAACTGTGTTCTAGAAAAAGTAATACAGGAACGGCGTGAAAAAAAGTCGGCCCTGAATATTGACCAGCCAATTAAATTGGGGAGAACCAACATCAAAATTGATTGCCTGGCGTTTGCTGATGATGTAGCAATTTTTGCTCAAGATGTATTAACGGCACAAAAACAGATTGAAATCCTAAAAGAAACAGCAGAAAAGGTAGGACTTCAAAATTCCTTTGAAAAGACACAATACATGACCTGTAACAGACTAAGAACAATATTTCTAAAAACCAAAAAAAAGGCAACGAGTCAGACTCAATCAGACCAGTCTCTCAATTCAAATATTTGGGTGAAATAATCATGGAAAATAGGTTGGAAAAAGCGGCCAACAAGGGTAGATGTCAAAAAATGAAAATTGCATTGAGACTTACACAAAATAGTTACAACAAAAAATGCATATCTAAAAACACAAAACTGAGACATTACAACACAGTTATTAAGCCAGAATGTCTATAACTCATTTTGAATAGAAAGAGAGACATCGAGGAGATTGAAAAAATGGAAAGAAAAATCTTAGGCCCCAAACAAATAAATAGCACAACATACCGACTTCGAGAAAATAAAGAAAGCAAACAATACAAAATAGGAAGAATACAATATGAAAATAGGAGTAGAGCTAAAGTAGAAATAATTAACTAGATTGCAATTAAAGAGGACCTAAGATCACTAAATATTACACAAAGTGAAATTCAGGATAGAGGCAGTTTCAGGCACAAGGTTAGTGTAAGTTGGCCAGAGAGAAAAATGTAGGAAGACTGGAACAACTTGGTCCGACAAAAGGAAAAAGCTCATAGCGAACGAATGAAATCAGTATGGGTGCAAAGGAAGGCTAACAACAACAAACGCTTCTAACTGTACTTCGCGTGGTCCACTATGGCCCATACGTGAATAATAATAATAATATTTTACATAACATACATATTTACATTACAACATACACAGATTAACATAACTTTTATTATTTTCGATAGTTACGTTTCGAGCCCTATTATCGTTATTCATTTCCTCTATTCCTAATAAATTGCTTTCCTCTAGGTTTGACCTATCACTTTCGTTGCTTTCTGAATCAGAATAGTTTTCGCCTAAATTAATAATGATTTCTTCCACAACTGCATCCATTCCTTCAAAATATACTGTTGTTCCAACCGTTTTGCTCGCTCACCCCGAGATTTCTATTTGTCGGCTGTGAATTCCTCAAAGAAGTCATCCCAATGTTCATTCACCTGATGAAAATTAAAATTCCCATTTTTTCGGTCCAAACCAACTCGATAGGATTCAGATCTGGATGATATGGTGGCAGTCGCAATATGCCGTGAGCTTGTGCATTAAAAATGCATTGTCTATTTCATATCTCTCGTGCCTTGGTTTATGTATTTTTATAAGGTTGTAAAGTATACCTTTAAGCCGTAACCATTCTTGCATTTCCGCTTTTCTTGACAATGACATTGGTACATTTTCCACTTGTTTGTTATGGTATGGGGACGCTATCGATTACCACAACACTTTTCGGTTGCAAATTTAGAATAAGTTTCTCCGAAACCCACTTTTTGTAATTACCGTAATTCAAGTCATGATGGTAGTCGCCACTTGTGCTGCTTGATTTCCATCTAATTTATGCATTAGGAATAAATCGATTTTCACCATCTGCTTGTAATATGATCAGACGCGGTCTTTTACCTATTAGTTTTTGTAAGCCTTCTAAGGTTTCATCGCTCCATCCCTTTTCGTGTGCGATGAGTGAATGTATGTTTCGTTCATATATATTATAGGGCGAGCTTCTTCCCGGTGCTGACTCATTCTTCTAAGAAATTCAATTCTAAGCAGTCTGATGGACTAACGTTCCATTTGTATCCGTTGATTATTCCTAAATTTTCTCCATCGAAAACCAATATTGTGAATTTCTTTACGTAAACATTCTGAACAGCCTTGGTAGCCAATATCATTTACAATTTTTTTATGAACTTGTCTTTAATGTAGGAACCGTCTTTTCTGTTATGTGGTGATTAACAATCGTTCTTCGCAAAATTGCCAAATCTACGTCGTCAAGATTTTTTTTTCTTAACTCGTTTTTTATTGGGAGTTGAAAATTTTATTACATGGCCCGATTCAACTTTTTTCATTTCACTTTTAATTCGTCGAATATTTCTAATGGAAACGCCCGTTGCCGCCGCAACAATTCCATGGACCTATAAGTAAAATTCTAATATCAAAATCTACACCCATCATTGGGAATTTTATATTGATATTTCACAGGAACATAATAGTTAATTAATTACGAAATTTAGACGTTGAAAACCCGTAATTTTTCGAGGAATAGTAACCTCTCTAGCAACTGCTTCTGCTTGCATACAATTAAGTTACTAATTATATCACGACTTTATCCCCTTAATACTTTGTTTTTTATTTTAGTTGTAAACGGCATTTTAAAATTGATAACTTTTAACAACAAACAAAATATCACAAGTTTTAAATTTTCTGAGCATAGTGTACTTAACTGATGTTAACACCATGACTGCACTGCTTCGAATGAGCTCTCGCACGTTAGGCGACTACACATCCTAACCTCAGAGGTCAAGCTATGTTGGTTGAACTGTAGCATTTTTTTTTTTGTAATTTAAAACGTTCCGTTATTTTTCTGTCATACTGTGTATATCAGTGATGTTTAAAGGATTATAAATGATTTAGAAACTGAATAAAATTAAAATCCTGACCACCAAAAGATAACCTTGAGATCTAAAATTGGCCTGATGTAAGGGCAAGTACAATACCATTTAATTAACCTAATGGCAAAACAGTTTTATCATGCGATCCACAAATGACCACTTTTAATGGAAAAAATAGCGTCTAATTCACAAAAAATTACGCAGCAATGAGTAAGCTTTATTCGGGCGATGAGGTGTTCCCATTAAAAATATCATGGAAATGACACAGATTTTGTGTTTATGTTTCCTTATATTTTATTTTTATATCAATTTTACGTGACCTACTCTTACATCCAACCAGGGTGCTTTAAAAAGTTTGCCCTCTTTTGGCAAAGGAATAGAGTTATTGTCGACATTCATACATCATGGGAGCTGTTTTTTTTTTATTTATGGAAATATATGATCAACAATTGTTCTACAAGATAATGTTGTAATAAAAGTTCTAACATCAACATGACAAATCTGAAAACATCTTTTGAGGTAGTTTCCTGTTCAGTCTTGTATGTATGTTTGTACGTCCTAGTTGATAATGTCCCGTGTTGGGAGATTGCTCTAGCTTCTGATGAAAGATGATTGTTCGTGTTTTAATAAACGGACACTATTAGTAGACCGAGTTCTTGGTGCAGTTGTCGGTTAGTTACGTACCATTCAGCCTTCAAAGCTATTCGTAATATTTTGTTTTGAAGAACCTGCACTTTGTTTTCATTGGTAGGAGATGCGTTGCCTCAAATAACGCATGCATAAAGGATTAAAGGCCGAATTAGTGATTTGTACAGCAATAAGGTACATTCTGTTTTTAATGAGGATCTCCTGTTGATAAGAGGGTAGAGTTGAGCGATTCTGGCATACCCTTCGTTGAGTTTGCTAATTATATAAATTCTCCACGTTAATCTGGCATCCAGATATACACCCAGATATTTAACATATTCTTAGTTTGTTTTCCAAGCTATTGGGAGTTGATTTATGTGAATTATCGGAACGTTATTGATTCTTCTTAAAGTTAAAATTTTTGCTGCGCACTTATCTGAATTAATTTTTAAATTCCATTTCTTGAGCCATTTTACAATGGTATTTGTACCTGCTTAAAGTTTGGTTACTGCAAGTTCAAGATTCTGTTCCTTGAATAGAATAGTAGGGTCATCTGCAAACATTAGGAGAGAGGCTTCTGTTTCTGGTATGTCGTGTGTATGCAGGTTAAAAAGAATTGGGCCAAGTATACTCCCCTGTGGCACGCCGGTTTTAATTTTTCTAATAGTTGATGTTGCGTTATGTATGGATGTTTGGAAGAATCTGTCGTTTATATATGAAAAAAGGATGGCGTTTAAATATTCTGGTACTTTAACCAATGTTAAGTTTGGGCTATCAAAGGCTTGCGCCAAATCTAAGAATATGGTTAGATTATACTTCTTGTTCTCAAATCCCTCTTCTATAGTTTCTGTTAGGCGTTGATGACAAGTAGAATGCCCTTGTTTGAAACCAAATTGGAAAACCAAATTGACAATCCCTTAGTCTAATCTGTCGTATATATTTTTTTCAAACAGTTTAGCCATTGTCTATAACTTGAAATTAATTTATGATTTTTTCCTGGGTTTGGGAAAAGCCATGTTTGTTGAAAGTATCCCAATTTTAGATAAAAGTTAAAAAGTGAACTTAGGTAGACAATCAGCTTTTTGCTTGCACTTTTGAGTATTATATTCGGTATTTGGTCGTGGCGCGGTGCTTTTTTAATCGATAGGATTTTAATTAATGACATTATCTCATGTGGCGATGTAGTTTTGATATCTATACCAGCTATTGGTGTATGTGCCTTCACTTAATTTTGTATCAAATTTGCAAAAGCCTGTTGTGAATGCTGTTGATCAAACACTGTTTCCAAGTGGTTACCAAATGCAGTACATTTCTCTTCATCGCTATGTAGTAATGTATTATTAACCAGAAGAGATGGGATTTCTTCTGATTTTCGTAGAATTTTCTTAGTAGATCTCCATAATCCTGGATCTTGCGGCTATAGCTACTTACACGTTTTTAGTATATAATTCTTCTAAGAGTATATAATTCCCGCTGAATGCGATGTAATAAGTTATTAACTAGATTTTTGGTTGCAGGATCCCTTGTTCTCTGCCATTCTCGTCTGGACCGATTATTTTGATTAATTAGTTGATCTGTGATGGTAGGGGAGGTGTTATTTTTTACACCTTTTGTTTTGTTTGTTTTGTTTATCGATATTTGTTTTCGTTGTGAGAGGTAACAATGGGAGTTAAAAAGTTATAAAAAAAATAAATATTTGTTGTACAATTATCTTAAATAAAATAAAATTAAAAAAAATAATTCAAAATAAATAAATATTTGTAGTATTGGAACTACTCTTATATCCTCCCAGGGTGTTTTGTCTGTCCTCTTATAACTAAGAAATCCTATTATTATCGTTATTCATACATAATGGGTGTTATATTTATTGCCCGTTGCTTTTATTTGAAAAATGCTTTTATTTCAACAAACAAAATGTTACAAAGGATTTTCAAACATTCTCGATCTGATACAGAGGTGGCGCAAGTATAATCAAACTGTCACCATATTTGATAAGCAGATATGTACAAGATACTTGATAAAAACTATCTGGAATGCAAGATAAAAGATACTTTTATTTGAGATATCAGATATCTTTGGTTGATCTCAAATACATTATTAAAAAGTATCTTATATCTTCTATTATATGAAGTATCTTGTACATCTGTGTTAACAAGTATGATTCGTTAGTTGGCATGTTGCGAAGTTTCTGAGGCGCGCGTTTAATTGCTTGTTTATGGCGACTGAGAAAAGACGAAACAAGTATCTTGTTTAGAGGGTTTAACCCTGACGGACATACAAAAAATTAAATTCCACTATAAAAGGATGTTCCTCGTCATTTTCGATGGTAAAAAAGACGCCTGATGATGATTTAAACGTGGAATTAAAATGAAAAAGCTTTTTCTTTCATAGGTGTCGGAATAGTTAACAGTCGATCACTTCACATAGTAACAGTTGAACACTTCTCAATAATGTTTAGATTTATCGACACGGATCAACACCCGGGATGATTTAGAAACATACATATATACATATATATATATATATATATATATATATATATATATATATATATATATATATATATATATATATATATATATATATATATATAATGAAAGTGACAGATAACAAAGTAAAACATTTGTTTTATTCGGTTTAAAAATGAACTATCACAAAGTAACGGACAAATCAATCAATAATTTAAAATAATCTGTTAACATGTTATCTAAAATATAAACATTTATTCGCATTAACGCTGAATCTTCACAAGATAATTAATTAACACATTTTTTTTTATTGTAGCATAATAACTCGAAAAAAGCGTACCTTATTCGAAAAGAAACACCAACCAAGAAAAAAAGATATATTATTTATAATAAATTAAATTTACCATTGACCTTTCTCCGCAGCGATTCTTACGGTTTCGGCCGAACTACTTAACAACATTTAAAAAGAATTATTACCAAGATTTGGTTGGTTCTTGTAAAAAATAAGCATATTTTATGTTGTCTAATTTGGATTCTAATACGGCGTCAAAAAAAAAATGTTAAAATATTTCTAAATTGCTTCATAAATAGCTTTAAAATTGCAGTAATTAAATGTTTATTAATTATTACCAAGAAAAAGATACTCTGTATAGGGGAGTTATCTGAAAAAATCTCAGTCCAGTAATGAAAAAATAAATAAATACTGTCAAACAAAGTTCCGGAAATTGTTCATTTAAAAAGCCCGCTTAAAAGTACGAAGAAACATTTTTTTACTGTAAGTTGGCATCAATGTACCTAACTATCACGTAGAGTTTTGATGTTACCTATCGATCAGTGTGTTTACAGCTGATGGTAAGGTTAATTATTATTCACGTATGGGCCCTGGTGGACCACGCGAAGTACAATTAGAGGCGTTTGTTGTTGTTAGCCTTCCTTTGCGCCCACACTAATTTCATTCTTTCGCTATGAGCTTTTTTCCTTTCGTCAGACCAAGTTGTTCCAGTCTTCCTACATTTTTCGCTCTGACCAACCTTCCAAACGTTAACCTTGTGTCTGAAACAGCCTCTATCCTGAATTTCACTTTGTGAAATATTTCCTGATCTTAGGTCCTCTTTAATTGCAGCAATCCATTTAATTATTTCTACTTTAGCTTTGCTCCTATTTTCATAAAATTCGACTATTTGTCTAGTTAACCTACTCGGATTCATCCATTTTATGTGTCCGTAAAACTTAAGTCTTCTTTTTCTCATATCGCTATGTATATCTGTGTATTCTTTGATTTCTTGGTTTTCCCGAAGTCGGTATGTTGTGCTATTTATTTGTTTGGGCTCTAGGATTTTTCTTATGATTTTTCTTTCCTTCTTTTCAATGTCCTCGATGTCCCTCTTTCTATTCAAAATGAGCGTTTCCGCAGCATATAGACATTCTGGCTTAATAACTGTGTTGTAATGTCTCAGTTTTGTGTTTTTAGATAGGCATTTTTTGTTGTAAATATTTTGTGTAAGTCTCAATGCCGTTTCCATTTTTTGACATCTACCCTTATTGGCCGCTTTTTCTAACCCATTTTCCATGATTAGTTCACCCAAATATTTGAATTGAGAGACTCGTCTGATGTTACTATATTTTGTTTTTAGAAATGGCGTTCTTAGTTTGTTGCAGGTCATGTATTGTGTCTTTTCAAAGGAAATTTGGAGTCCTACATTTTCTGCTGTTTCTTTTAGGATTTCAATCTGTTTCTGTGCTGTTAATACATCTTGAGCTAAAATTGCTAGATCATCAGCAAATGCCAGACAATCAATTTGGATGTTGGTTCTCCCCAGTTTAATGGGCTGGTCAATATTCAGGGCCGACTTTTTTTCACGCTACTCCTGTATTACTTTTTCTAGAACACAGTTAAATAAAAGTGGCGAGAGTCCATTCCCTTGTCTCACTCCAGTTTTAATTTCGAACGGCTCTGAGGTCTCACCCATGAATTTAACTTTTGACCTTGTGTTAGTTAACGTTGCTTTAATAATAGCCAGCGTTTTCAGATCTATCTTTCTTTGGAACGATAAATATCAATTCTCTTCTGCGTCCAGGAAAACTACACGAATTGGGGCGAACATTAAATCAGCAAAAAATCCAAATTTTAGCTTTGCAAGAAACTAGATTGACAGATGATAACACCTTGGAATTCGGCAACAACAGACTTTTTAAAAGTAAGACGGACAAAAAAATACTCAAAAATACACCACATCTCGGTGTTGCGTTCGCTGTCTCAAGAAACATCCTTGGTTCTATAACAAATGTCCAGCCAGTAAATAATCGACTTATGACACTATCCCTTAAGTGTGCTAACAAAAACTATACATTAATCAATGCACACCTCCCAGTTAACGAAGAAAATAAATCTAATCCTGAAAAAGTAAATAAGTCCTGGGAAATTCTAGAAAAGACTATCTCTAAAATTCCCTTTAACCATGTAAAAATCCTATTGGGTGATTTCAACGCCCAGCTAGGGAAAGAAAAAAAGTACAGGAAAACAGTCGGCAATTTTCCCGGTCATAAATGGACTAACCATAATGGTAGAAGATTGGTTGAACTATGTTCGCAGTTTAATCTAAAAATAATGTCAACCCATTTTAAGAAGAAAATATCAAAACAAAAGACCTGGAGGTGCCCAAACACGTACATGGGTGAATTTCAAATTGACCATGTTGCCATTTCGTACCCCAATTATAAAGAGATTTTGAATGTTCAAGTCAGGAAAGGAGCAAATATAGACACGGATCACTACTTGACTAGAATCAAACTTAGCTTAAAACCTCGAAAACTTATTCAAAAGCGGCTGCTAATACCAAAGTTTGACCCAACGAAAATAAAACCAGCCCTAATAGAAGAACTTGATAAACAACCAGCACAGAACTGGCAAGAATTAAAACAAAAAATTATTAAAACAGCCTTAAAGTTGGTCCCTTTACAAAAACATAGAAAACATCCGTGGTGGGATGAAGTTTGCGAGCAAGCAGTATTAAGCCGAAGTAAAGCATTCAAAGATTGGAACAGTCAAAAAACTGCAATAAACTATAACATATTTTTGGAAGTAAGAAAAGAAACATCGAAGCTAATTAGACAAACTAAAAGAAAATATGAAAACAATCAACTTAATGAAATAGAAAAAGATTTCCAAAAAAATAACACTCGAAACTTTTACAAAACATTTAAAACTAAATTAACAGGCTATCAACCGCAAAGTCTTAGCTTCCGAAAGGAAAACGGACAATAAGCTCTAAATAACCAAGACAATTGCAAAGAACTTGCGAAATATTTTGAACAAATACTAAACTGTCCTGAGCCCTTAAACAAATTAGCAACACTAAAACCTAAACAAACAAACCCAGATTCATTACCACCGAATGAAGATGAAATAATTAGGCAAATCAAGCGGCTTAAAAATAACAAAGCTTCTGGTGAAGATGGAATCACTGCGGAACTTTTGAAATCCGCTGGTCCAGGTACAATCAGGGAAATAACCAAAATTCTACAAGAAGTTTGGCGAACCGAACGGATTCCGGAAGATTGGAAAGATGCTCTAATCCATCCACTACACAAAAAAGGAGATAGAACGGATGTAAACAACTATAGAGGGATACCTCTTCTCCCAGTTTGTTACAAGATTCTATCTCAATGTCTACTAGACAGAGCACAGGGACAGTTAGAACCTAACATTGATGAATATCAAGCAGGTTTTCGACCGGGCAGATCCTGCCCTGAACAGATCCTGAATCTGAAGTTGATTCTAAGACATCAAAAACTGTACAATAAAAATCTCGTCTGTACATTTGTGGATTTCAAAAAAGCATATGATTCTATTGATCGCGAATCTTTATTTTAAATCTTGAAAGATATATATATATATATATATATATATATATATATATATATATATATATATATATATATATATATATATATATATATATATTGTGCTTTTTTCATCAAACTAGGAACTTTTTGAAAGATGCTCGTATATACTTTTCCTTTTCCAAATAAAAGCATTTTTAATAACTTCTATTCTAGTTTTACGATTAATACTAAAAACCTTTTTCGATATCTGATTATAATATAGTTAAAGTGTTTTTAATAAATATTGATGGATTTTAGCCCGATCGGTCGTCGAATCCATTTATTAAAAGCAACACGTCGCGTCACGATACCATTGACCTTTTCTTCTAGTACTATCGCTGTTTGGATCTTCAGCGAACGTATAACAATTAACATTCATGTTGAGTTGTGCAGTCTACAACTTCGTCTATTCTTTTATGGCCAGTCACCAAACCGCAATTGTTTTACGCTGGATTTGTCTAAAATATGTCGTTCTGATCGTGGAATACCGACAAAAAAAGAAGTGGAAGCACGAGCTATAAAACGACAGTTGGGGAAATAGCGATATCCGAGTAAATTGTTTATATTTATTGCACTAAGCTAATTGAAAAGTTCGCGCAGCTACACCTATAGAGCAATAAAAGAACTATATAATATATACTAAATTTTGAAGTTTCATCCTTTATGTGAACATATGTGAAGTTTCAAGTGGATTTGTCAGTTCCTTCGTACAAAAACAGCAGTTTAAAGTAAACGAATCAGTGTTATTTTTTAAAATGGAAAATATTGAAAATCGTGCAGTAATTAAATTATTTTTATAAAAGGATTAAAGGTAATGGAAATTCATAGAGAAATGGTGAATGTATTAGGGGAGTCTGCTTCTTTAAAAACAATGGTTTGTAAGGGACAGGTGAGTTTCTACGGGGTCGTACAAGCCTGGATGATGATCCTCGTTCTGGATGTCCAATAAGTACAACTACTGAATAAATAATTAATTCTATATATGATAGGTTATCGATGACAGACAATTAAATTTGAGTGAAATTGTTAAGGTCATGGATATTTCAAGTAAATTGGTGTTTCATATTCTGAAAAAGAAATTGGGTTTGAGAAAGCTACGTGGACGATGGGTGCCGCATTTGTTAAATTCTGATCAAAAACGACTTCGAGTAAAACTTTCCAACCAATATTCGAATCTTTTTTGAAATAATAAAATTGATTTTAATCGTCATTTTGTAACTATGGATGAGACTTGGGTTTATCACTATGATTCTGAACTGCTTCAACAAACCACAGAGTGGACTGAGACCGGTTGTACAGCTCCGAAGCAGCCAAAGTGGACCAACATTGACCAAAAAGGTTATGGCATCAATTTTTTGGATATTATTTTTGGATTTTGTTAATTGTTTACCTTCAAACCGGTAAAACAATAACAGGGCAGTATTACTCAAACCTTTTGAATCAATTGGATGCAAAAATTCGTGGAGATAGACCTGGTTTAGCGAAGAAAAAAATTATCAAAACAATGCACCGGCTCACAGAGGTGTTCTTGCAATGGCAAAATTGAAACAGTTACAATACGAATTGTTGGAGCATACACCATATTCACCAGATCTGGCTTCCTCTTACTTTTATCTGTCCCCAAACCTCAAACAATTCCTACGTGGCAAGCGTTTTTTTATCAAATAAAGAAATTAAACTAGCCGAAGATGTATGTTGAAGGAATTCCAGAATATCACTGTAGAGATGGAATAATTGAATTGAAGAACCGCTGGAAAAAATGTATTAAGCTTAAGGGAGAATATAGGGAAGAATAAAGTCATTTTTTCAACTATAAACTTGTGTTATCATTTCCGCTCCGCGAACTTTTCAATTAGCCTAGCATTTATTAAAAAAACTTATTTAAAAATATATACATAATCCTGTACGTCATTCTGTATACATGATGTAAGGGAAATATCTTTCGTAAATTTAACCAACGATTCTTCCCATCATTTGAAAGAAAATAATTCCATACAAAAGTCAAGAACCTAAAGGTTTGAAAAATTGTTATATTATTAAATTGCCAATCGAAAAGTTATAGGATTACGGACTACTATGTCAACCTTTCGCTGAATAACTGCCAAGTCTACGATGACTACGATGATGACAAAGCGTGGATTGGTTCCAAAAACCAGCGCTATTTTTTCCGTTAACTCGACCGTCTGTTAAGCAAAAGGGAAACAGTTATTGAAGCAGAGGATGAACATGAATATGTTTACTTTGCTATAACACTGCAAATATCCGAAAGTTGAATTTAAAAACGCCAAACCGACGGAGGGGCATGACGCAGTTGGCCTTTTCAAGCGAAAAAAAATAACGAAAGAGACAAAGACGTCGTTGATCTTATGCGAAACGGCTTGTGGAGCAATTTCTCGCCAAGTGAATTATTGTTTACCGGAAAGTATAATACGGTGCCGTTAAGAATCCGCCCAAGGAAATATTTAAAAGAGTTATAATATGGTTAGTGTGTAACTGGGTACTCTGTTAAGTTATAGAGCGCTCATAGCGATTTCTTTCGATTTTCAATAAAGTCTAGTGTTTTTCATAATTTATTAACATCTGGATCTTGCATCAGGTGAGATCGTAAATAACTTTAATGGATAAATACGAAATTGAACTCAATAATTCATCTTTTGGTTAAAACGAACTGGCGATGAAACGTATATTTAGATCTCATCTTCTAGATTGTTCGGAAAGTTCGTAAAGATTTTTCTAAGGGAAAAAAAACGCAAATAGTTTAAGTAAATATTTATTTTTCCAAAAATTAGCACATTGATATTCACTTTCTGTCGTGATAGTAACGAAGTCTTTCCTGTTTGCTAATTCTAGCCCGTTTTCTGCAATTAGCCTTTTTTCTCTGAAGATACGAAAATATACCGCTAGAGGCAGCACGGTTGGGGGGTACAAACATTTTTATTCTGCCATCTAAAGTAATGTTAATGGCATTAACATGGTAAGACCATAAGATGAAAAAGTTGACTGAACGGAATAGGTGCTTTATTCCGGTTCATGGTTTTTTTTACATTTTTCTATAAGAACATACGCATCCAAAGCTTGATATGACTTGATGACTTGGATAGGGTCGTTTCATTGGGTGGCATTCCTTGTCGACCGTCTTGTTCTTCTCCGGCATTTCTCAGTATACAAGACTCTCCCAATTCCACCAATCGCAGATCTTCTTGGGTTCGAGATCTTGTTTAAATCTCGGTTTTGACGTGTCTCCTGCGACCACTCAGTCCTTTCTTTGCTTCATATTGAGGCACAGGCATCATTTCTCGTGACGATTCTCTACAAGAATCGTGGCTTGTGGTCGTTGCTCGGTGTCGAGCGAGATTTTAAGCAGCTTTGTTTCGGGAGATTTTCTTTGTTGTCATCAAAATTAGTTTGTGTGGCACCCAAGCTCCGAATTTTCGAGCAAATTCCATAGATTGAAGATGTCGGAGATTGTCGTAAGGTTACCTCCTCAGCCAATTCTTGGCATGTTTTGCGGCCATTCTCCTTCAAAACCGCTTTAAAATAGTCGGAAGTCGACCAGGAAGTCGAAAGGTCGATCAGAGTAAGGCATATCGTTCAGGTCGAAAATGCCATTTATGAACTTGGCAAATCAATCTCGAATAGTCTCGAGTATCAGCTGTGACTTCCTCTCCATATACGGCGCAAATGTCTCTAACTGCTTCTCTACCTTTTTGACCACAACGAACGGCGAAACATAGCAAGTGCCTAAAATGAATAGTTTGTAGAGAAAGAAAAAAGTTTTCCAATGCCTATGTCCACTTCGTCTAACAAATTAAAAATGGAGGAAAAACTAACGAATTATAAAAACGGTGAGAACTTATGGCACAACCCATTACTTCTCAAAAATGCAGTTCCTTTTGCGATCGCACCTCCACCTATAGGAAAATCATGTGACTATTTACTCTATCCTAGAATGATTTTTCAAAATATGTTCTATGGATGTCATAAAAAATTTCTATTTCTTATGACTAAATAACTTTTTTTTTTTTAATGAAAGAAATAAACTTTGGACATATTATCTCGTTTACTTCTCCAAGTTACCTCGTACGCATGTGGGTATGCATATAAATTCTGGTTTCAAGTGAATGTCTTACTTAGAACAAACCCAACGCTCCAAACCAACAAACAAAAATGAAAGAAAATAAATATTTCTGCCAACAATCAGCCTCTGATCTACACGGACAATGAAATTGACCGTAAAAAAGAAGAAGAATACGAACGAAGAAGACATAGGCCGAGTGCTAGAATTTAAATATTAAGTATTTTGCATTATAAATAAGTAGGTTTGATATGAATGTAAATAATGGGCGTAGAATAAAGCCGGCCAGTACCGATAAATTTAACTTTATAATTCTTCAAGTTCCCATACCATTGGCAATCGTTGTTCGCCTTGTTGCCAAGTTGATCGTGGCTTGGTTATTCCCTGAATTTCAGAATCAGCGTTAACAAAAATTGATTAAAAAAATCAATTAGTTAAAATTAAAATTAATTATTTATTTTTATTTAATATACATCCCTTTCGCATTATTACACTGCTAGACACGTTCAACCAATGCTAGTAGATTTGTTATGTCGTTTTTCGGAATTGCCTCAATGACTCTCGTCACGGCTTCTTGGCGTGTCACACTGTCCTAAAACGTTCCTTTCATGGCCGGTTTGAATTTCGGGAACAGGAAATGGGCACACGGAGATAAATCAGGTGAATCCGGAAGATGCTAAAGCACACAGACTTGGTTCTCCTAGTTTTGTTCTCAATTTAGAATATTGATGAATCAAATTAAAACTAGTTAAAAAGACTAACTATTAATTTTTCTCTAATAAATCTTGACCTATCAACTAATAATCTTATCACTAAAGTTAATGCAATTATTTCCTTTAGATTGTTCAAATAATTATGTACACTCGCGAACTATGCTCTGCTTTTGCACGCAATACATTACACTATGATAAATGGCTATGACAAATGGCTATGACAAATGGCTATGTTAACAAGCATAATTGCCTTATATAGGACGACTCCAACCCACACGAAGTTCACCAGGCATCAATGCATCCACAAAAAGTTACTGTTTGGCCCAGATTTTGGTCCGGCGGCATGATTGGTCAGTACTTTTTTGAAAACGACGTTGGTAAGGCCATCACCGTCAACGGCAAGCGCTACGCAATAATGATAACCGATTTCTTTTAGACCAAATTGAACGATATGGAAGCGGACGACATGTGGTTTCAGCAGGACGACGCTACGTACCACACAGCAGACGCCACGATGGATGGTATGGTTATCTCTCGCAGAGGTGAAGGGAATTGGCCACCAAAGATCGTGCGATTTGACCCCGCTAGACTTTTTCTTGCAGGGTTTTCTGAAGTCGCAGGTCTATACCAATAAGCTGCAATCGACCAATTCCCTTAAAGTCAACATAACCCAGACCATTGCTCAAATTTAGCCGGATCTATGCCGCAGATTCATTGAAAATAGGACCACTTGGATTCGTGCCACCGGGAGAAGTCGCGGCGGACATTTGAACGATATTCCACACGTAATGGCATACATAGGACTTTTAAATAAAAAAAAAAGAATTTTGTTAAAACCTCACACACAACTTATTTCATTCCATTTCAACATCGATCCGCCCTTATTAACAAACCCTATGGTATGATCGTTGGAATTCCAAGATCTCGATGAAGATCGGACTTACGAATATTCCACGGTCCATTAACCATATTTCACAAGACCTTGTTTTAGAACATTTATATAGTTTTGATATTACTACCGCTGGCACATTCCCAAAGCGTATAACCAAACTGTGTTTAGGATTCTTTATCATGCTCTTTCCACCTTTTTTAGCATCAAGAGTCATGCCGAGGTATTTGGCATTCAACTCATATAGAACGTTTGTATCATTTATGCTGGTATAGTATGCTGGTATATAGATTTCAGTTTGTTGAGCTTGATCTTCCATTTTTCGGATCAATTAACTATTTCATCAATTGGTGAGTGTAGTTTTCTAATTGTATTTTCTATGTTTTCGTCCACTGTTAGTAGAGCAGTATTGTTATTACAGTGTTATTACAGTTACACTATTACAGTGTCTTTCAAAGCTGGTAAATCGTTGATATATAACACAGGCCTACAAGAAAAATATTTTTTTGGTGACTAGGATTTTAGAACTGATTTTTAGCTATATTTGAGTGCTAAATCTAAATATCAACATAGTTTTCTCTATCCGCCCTACTTTTTTAAATACATCTACTTATCTATCAATGGTTGTTTTTTAATTCAATATATTCAAGTATGGGTGTTCTAGAATTATTATACCAGGATTGGTTCCTGAATATTTTCCCTGTTCTGCCGTTGAGTTAGTTTCAGGAAAATCCAGTAGATGGCATAAGCATTGCTTTTCCGGTAACTGAAGTGACCTTCAACGCTTGAACTGCAGTTGAGGTTAGTTTGTGAGATCTCGCTGTGCAGGGTAGATCGAAGTTGTCTTAGCTTGGTATTTGTGTTTAGGAAAGATTAACCTAAGTATGTGCTGTGTTGTGGATTATTGTATTTGTGTCTTTGAATAGAAATAAAATGAGTTCAAGTAGAAAAAGTTATGTAAATTATCCTGATGTGTTTTACTACATATGTGGAGAATACTCGTTAAAAAAACACAAAAACTGTTAGTAATTTTGTAAAGAGAGCTTATTTTGAATACTTTGGTGTTACGGTTGGTGGTCAGGATAAAACTTGGGCACCGCATTTGGTCTGAAAAACTTGTATAGAATATTTACGACGTGGACTTCCGGGAAAAGAAAAAGTCTAAAATTTGGCGAACCGATGGTCGGGAGAGAACCCAAAAACTACTGTTATTTCTACCTAGTAAATATTACTGGAATCAATCGAAACAACTATTTCGATTGACTGTGAGTAAACTTATGCTGATGTAGTCTCTGCGAGACGGCCGGTTCCTCACTCAGAAAAAGTGTCGATCCCAACGTTTGGCCAGTGACCAGAGACGAGTATTGTTCCTTATCTTTTTAAATACTTATCAACTAAAGATAATCTATTGTATAATATAATAACAAAAATTCCGTGTTTGTTTTTTTTATTTGATCTATGGATTTAGCTTAAAACAGTAGAACGTATATTTCACTAAAATGTTATATCTTAGAAATTTGAGCTCCTAGACAAAAATCAATGCTATATTTGAATTCAGGGCGTCACATTCGTATGAAATCAGCTCCAAATACCCCGGCACCAAAACAACTGTTGGCTTGTATAATAGATAAAGAACATGACTAAAAAAGCTTTCTTGAGGAACCGATCAAGTCAGAGTATTCGTCTTCTTGCTTCATTCTGAAGAGTATATTTGAAATATATCCTTAGGCAAATTTTGTTTAGTTTGTGTATCATGCCTTCGCGCCACGCTTTGTCTAAAGCCTAAGCCACATCTAAAAATAGTTCAAAGTATGTCTGTTTTTTTAACTGCATGTTCTATTATGTTGGTGAAGCGGTGCACTTGATCCATTTGCGGTTCGTGAGGGAGGGCGTTGAGGCGCCGCCCCTCCAGCATTTTTCACAGTAAACAATTTTCCAGAGCAAAACACCATATTTTATTCCCGTTCAGTTTCTTTTTTTTAACTCGTTTTAAGATATTATTAAAAATTAGAATCTCCAAATGTAGAAGAACGGCTGTCGATCTATCACACCAAATAATGAGGATAAAAACTGCATCCTCTCGCCACAATTTTTACATCGTTGGTCGGACGTTTACCTCCCGCGACCGTACGCCATGTCATCTTTTTTCGTCGTTACATGTTTTGTTGGTTGCCAGAATTCGAGGTTTAACTGCTTTCAAAAACATGCGATTTGGACGTAGATTACATGCGACCGAGCGTATCGGTAATTAGTCTTAAACGCTGATTTGACGGGTACGGAGCGTTTGATATGTCTCGCGTTGCGTATTTCGTTCGCCTCGCGATTAATATTATCAAATTAAGAGTCTAATGTAGTGGTTTGTAAAACATGTAAGGCGAAAAATCACCATCGTTTTAAAACGAATGAATGAAGAATCTGTATGGTTTTAAAAGTATTGCAAACTTAAATGAATACGATCAAACAAATATGTATATAATTTTAGGTAGTGATTGTTTTATTCTGAATTGATTATTAATGTAGTTTGCATATTATAATATACTGTAATATATCATCCATATTATTCTAGGGGGAAGTTTTATGTATATTTAACAGTGTATTTTTTATTGAAATAAAATTAGTGATTTAAATAGTATGTATGTGTTTTGTTTTTCTAATTATGATTTATATTGTTTTTTTTTGCTCAAAAAATAATTACAAAACAAGAAAATATTTTTTGGTTAATCAATATTTAACAGTTTTCTTCAGTGCGTGTTGGATCTTCACTCTTCCGATGTGTCTAGTTATAAAATTATATAATTTTCTTCTTTGAGTATTATATTACTTGCTGAAGCTGCTCAATCGTAACATTGGGTATCTTGAACCTTTCTTAATTTCTCATTAATAATCAAGGTAATTGTATAAGCTTTACTCCGAACTTTATGTTCTCAACATACAAGTCCTTTTACGGTCCAAATACCATTTTTGCATTTAAGTTGAACAAAACCTATAGCCTTGTCACCGTAACTTTTTTGTAAGACCCTACAAATAGTTTAATTACATTTAATAGAAATATTTTGTTTCTTATTTACATTTACATTATTATTATTTTTTAAAAAACTTACATCGATGGTTTAGCACCTCGAACTTCAGCTAAATTGAACCAATGTCATTTTTGATATTTTGATGAACATTTTTTATATTTTTAATTATTTTATAAGCAAATTTATTACAAAAAAGAATCACTGAGAAATTTGTCTCCGTTTGGTATTTTGTTTTTACCCAGTGATTCTTTATTTACATAAGAACAGATATTTTTGATATTTTTTGAGTTTTAGATCGTGGCGAAAAACCCAGATAAAGAAAAAAAATATATATGTAAAAATAGATATTAATATAAAATATTAAAATATATAACTATTGGAGACATTCGATCTCAGACAACCCAATGTAAATTAAGAAACCGTGAACAACAGGCTTAAAAACCATTACAATCTTTACCATAATAAGTTCAATGATCCATACGCAAACATTTCATTATTATCTGAAAAATAAACCTCAGCAAACGTGCGTAATTTTTTTCTCCAATAAATTTACATCTTCCATACTATGTAACATATAAAAACATTCTCGGTGCTTCGGAAACACAAGAACAGGCTTCATTTTATCTCTATATCAACCCCGAAGTTGTTTATTTACAAATCGATGCGAATCTCATCTCTGGTATCATACATATTCAACACTTGAAAAAAGATGGGAAAAAATAAAATGGTAATACCTTCGAGCAATAGGAGGTAAAAAATTTAATTATAATTTGTTCAGGAAAGGTTTAAATTACGCTTGAAGTATTAATTGAATATTTTAATCAATTCTACGTATATTCGTTGTTTATTTATTAGTATATATACAGGATACTCTAGAAAAAAGGCGGATTTTCAATATAAAATTTCTCGCGCGCCTTTTGAGTCGGGGTAAAACGACTCCCTGGGGTAAAACGACTCCCTTCACTATATTTGCAGCATCATAACATTGTTGACCATGCATTTCTAGGCATATGAAAAAAATAATGCTTGATTTTTTTTTGGACTTTTACTGCATTCAAATTGACTCTCCTTACTGTACACCTTCCGATGTTCATCTTGTATGTTCATCAGCAAACTTTTCGCATGGACGAAGCTTCAATAACATAACCGAAGGTAGAATATGGCAGCCATCAGCTTCTCTCGTGAAAGACAACGATTGATATCCAGACCAGAACAAAAACTTTGCATATTGAAAATTTCGTATAAGAGTACAGAGAGATTGCTGCAAGTAGTTGAGCAAGAGGGAACCCTGAATGTGGAACGAGCAGAGGCGGCATACCGAAAAGGTCAGTTGGACAAACGGATAAACACCTGGATGGGAAAGCAACTGCATGAACTATTCACAAACAATCGACGGAAAAAGTAACAAGGAGTTGACCTGGGACTGCCTGCTGAGAGGCACAATAACAAAAGAAATTGAAAGTCTAATGATCACAGCCCATCACAGCCCACACTTCCAACAAACTACTTAAAAGCCAAGAACCAAAGGATCCAGGATAATAGCGAGTATGTTTCCTGATATACGAGTGTTCGGCCATTGCACGTACTCAGTACAACACGGCATAATAATGTTGTGCGAATCATTCACTATTCATTGTATCGGAAATTTGATATTAAACTGTAGAAAAGTTTTATCAACACAGGTTGGAAAAAATCCTCGAAAAAGAAAAAATCTTTTGGGATTTTCGCTTGCAGATGGTCAAGACCATCGATTACAATACCCCGGACATAATAGTCGTTGAAAAATATAAGATTGCTAACTGATGTGTCGATACCAAGAGGCGGGCGAGTTCACGAAAAGGAGAAGGAAAAATTGGACAAGTATTATAATTTAAAAACTCAGATTTCCCGACTTTGGAAGCGGCTTGCTACGACTCGCAAACAAGTACCAGATCTAGAAATGACACACTCCAACCTCCCAGATTGAGCAAATCAAAAATAAAAAGTATGCTGATATGCCTTTTTAATACCCTTATGATCGTCTAAAAGGAATTTATGGAGAAGTCTTTGAAAGACGGAAAAGGGTTATTCCTATGAGACCTAACATCAAGTATTCCTTGATGCTGCATAACAATGTGCACAATGAGCCTTATCACATAGCGATTTCAATTAACGAGTTTATGGCAAGAAAAATTCACTTATTCTCTAGACTTGAGCCTTTGTTACTTTTTCGTTCTTAAGATTGAAAATTCACCTCAAAGAACACTATTTTGGGACATTAGAGACCAGTGAAAAACCCGTAACCGACCAGCTGAAGGCGTTTCAATATCTGAGTTCTAGCGCTGCTATAAAGAATGGACAAACCGTCTCTAGCGCTATGTGGTTTCTCAAAGCTATTACTTTCAAGGAGACAATATCAAATTGTAATTTCAATCAGATAAGAAAGTATAGAAAACATTATGTTTTAGTTGTAGTTACTACCTTAGAAGCAAATCACAATTTTTTTACAGTTTACTTAATAATGGTCATAAAATATCTTGTTCAGTATCTAAACGTGTAATATAAGTTCAGTAAGGACAAACTATGGTATTAAGGTCTGCCTGTTCATTTAGTAAAATATCTACATATTTCATTTTGTTTATTTCTAATCTCCATGAGAGATAGTTTTTTAGATTTATTTACATTATGTATAATTTGGAAAATTTGTAATAATTTTCTAAATTTAAATGGTTAATATAATGTGAATTATTGTGTTTCGTCCAATTTCCAACCACTTTCTCAAGCAATTGGAGACTTATGTCTGCTGTCCAAGAATTCAAGCCGCAAGACTATCGCTTGCGTCGTACGTTTGGTGAGTGGGCTGAAAATCAATTGTAATTTGACCCAGTATTTAACCGCAAAATTTTCTTCAGCGTCGAAGTTAATTTTTGGCCAAATGGTTACGTTAGAAAAAAAAATGTCACATTTCGAGTGAATATAAGCTTCAAACAATCCAACAATTGTCACTGTATTAAGAAAAATTTACACATTATAAAACATCGATGTTTACGATATATATATATATATATATATATATATATATATATATACAGAAATCTTTCACCCTTTCTCCACGTGGTGCCACCGATCGCCTTCGCCCAACTGTCCACCATGCAACGTCACGTGTCTCTCGGGACCGGTTTCTAGTCTTTCAGCCGTCATCAGTCGAGCTCCAGACGAACGCAAGGAAAGCAGTTGGGAGAGACGATCGGGGCCAGGCCAGGTCAACTGGTCATTTTAATGACGGGTCGTGATCGCACATAACTCTCGCCATAATACAGCGAATGCTTGTAGCAGTCAGGACCGCTCGTAACATTCTGTCTGGAACCTCAGGTATAGTACCAGGTATGCCCACAAGGTAGCGTAACGGAACCGTGGAGGAAAATATTACAGAAATTCACCCTTTCACCACGTGGTGCCACCGATCGCCTTCGCCCAACTGTCTACCATGTGACGTCACGTGTCTCTCGGGACGGGTTTCTAGCCTTTCAGGTATCATCAGCCGAGCTGTATATATATATATATATATATATATATATATATATATATATATATATATATATATATATATATATATATCAACCGAGCTATATATATATATATATATATATATATATATATATATATATATATATATATATATATATATATATATATATATATACTAAATAGATTGGCTAACATATTTAAAATTTGTAATATTAACTAGTTTAAATATAAAGTCAAGGTATTTCTATTATGTCAACACCTATAATAACAATTTTTACTGAGTTTTAAGATTGTCGTTTAATAGGCATTTGAGGTTCTGACAGTGACCGGCTATGTAATAATATTTATTACAGCTAGATCTTGTAAAGCACCAGAGCAAGATCATTACGCAAAATTTTCTACATAGTCGAATAACAAAGCCCAACTCCCTGCGAACGGCGACGAATTCAACACTGCCAGCAACATCTGCGATGTTTTCTGCGGAACACATAGTTTTTCTCTTGTTTTTGTTTTAATATCGAGCAGAGTGAAATGCGTTCGGAATTTGTCGATAATTCGGCAAATATATCGCTCGATTGAGTGGTAAGGGGTAACAGTTGTCTCTGTTAGATTGAACTTCATCAATTCTACGACGGTATCTATCAACTACCACCTCTATGATTTTGGGGCGAGTTGATGGGACAGTACCAGCATGTGATTATTATTGGGATCTTCTGTATTTTTTGAACTTTAAAATTAAATAAAACACACATTTTTTGCTTAAAATTGGTTCCAATTACTTTATTTAAGAGATTCAAACATGCAATTTATGATTTGAACAAGATTTCAATCAAATGGCCACCACGACTCTTTTTGCAGACTCGGATCCGCTCACGCCAATTTTCGATGACCCTGGCGCACATTTCGGGCTGTATGGTGACTATAGTTTGGCGAATGTTAGTTTCCAAGTCTGTGTTTTCACATGTTCCTAAAGAAAATAATCTAAAAGAGTTAAATCTCGCATGGTCTCGGCGGTCAAGCGATAGGACAATTTCGTGAAATTAACGAGTTGCCGAACTGGACTCGCAATCAGCCCATGTGTACTCGAGAAATTTGCGGTGGTATGCCATTCTGTTAGAAATAAAGATCATCCGCATCGATTTCATCAAATTCCGGGAAAAGAAATAATTGCCTTGTAGTGCTCGGTACGGTGGCTCCTTCCTCATTTCTTCAAGAAATAAGGGCCGATGACTCCTCCATGCCAAAATCCACTGTAATGTTGTAATGTGCCAAACTGTAATGTTTTACGGGTGTAAAGGACTGTCATGTATCACGTGTGTATTAGATTCGCACCAATACTGACAATTTTGTTTATTGACAGCCATTGAGCCAGAAATAAACATCATCGGAGACGATGATTTTGTGATGAAATTGTCGGCTTTCATTATTTCGAGGGCCCAATCGGCAAATTCACTACGAATACGATGGTCGACTGGCTTCAATTCTTGTGCCAGTACCATTGTATATGAATGTAAAGCTGGGTTCACATCAATACAAATTTGCGATGTGGGGACTGTATGTGTTGTATGTGGTGTGCCTATGCGGCAATGCAGACGCTCTAACATATAAAGTCACACACAAATATTGTCACTGCACATCACGCACAAGAACCATCTCTTGTCCACCAGATAATTCAAACAAATTGTTCTACAAAATTCAACACACACGCAAAATTTTATTGGTGTGTACCCAGGTTTAGCCTAAGTCCAACATCAAAATTCGCCAGGTTGTCATTAGCGAGAGGACTAACTCTTGCGAGCGTCGAGCAACCGAGACGTCATTTTCGGCTACACTTGCTTGAACGGCGGCAATATTCTTAACATTTCTGGCTTGTTTGTCGTGCATGCACTACACTATCATGGAGAGTAAACTCACATTCAAATTTTCTAATAACACGATCAATAGCGTTTTCAGAAGGACAACCACAATGGGTCTGAATTGCTCGTTGAATAGTACGAGAGGACCGCTAATTTGCGTAATAAAACTGGATAATTTTACGGAAAACAACTGACAGGACATTGTAAAAATCGGTAAACAAATATGGCCGCCATACTGCCAAAGTTACCTATTCTACCATTCCTAATGGTAGACCCTTCATATACAAATTTGTTCAGAAAAATCCCATGTTAACCCATGATTTTCTGAGTTTTAGGTTCTCGAAATATATCATTTTCGTTTCCAGTTACGATCCGATGCAAAAAAAGTCTTTCTTTCATGCAGAGAATGGACAACTTTGCACACCGTTTTTTCGTTTTTTCATCTGTTTGTCATTCAGTTGATGTGGTACCCATTTTCCTGTCTTCTAAATCTTTCCCATGGCATGCAGACGATCACAAATGATTCAGCAGCCAACATTTAACCTCTTTGCCGTTTGTTGTTGAGTTTACAAATCGTTTTCTTCCAACAATGCTTCCAATTCGGCATCTTCAAATTTTCTAGTCGTTTTTCCAGTCGAAATCGTCACTTTTGAATCGTCTAAACCAACGCCTGTAAGCGTCTTACGTTGGGACATTGCCACCATAAGTTTCCACAAGTATCCGAAGGCTTTCACTTGCGTTTTTCTTTTAATTAAACAAGAAAATTCTTACGTGCCGCAAATGCTTTTTATTCGGCTAGAAACTCGACATGTTTACCATACACAAAAAAAATGAAATCGTTTAAATATCAATGGCATTTTGAAAGGTACTGTCGTAGTAACAAAATGGCGTAGTGACGAACCTTGTCTCCAGCGCCATCTCTTAACAAAATTAACGATTTTTAAGCGCCATACTGGTATACGGTCATACCTTTGGTTAGTTCTCTAGCTACTTTTCGAACGTTCAGCTCGAGCTTGACTGATGACGGCTTAAGGCCAAAAACGAGTCTCAGGAAACGCTTGCTGACGTTTGGGGGGCGCCTGAAGAAATGAGCAATTATTATGTGGAGCACGGAAAACTTTTCCTTGTTTTTTAAATATTTTTAATATATCCTCCACGAGCCAACTTCCAACTTTTCATGCATCCTATGTAAGAATAAAAATCAATTGTTTCATTGGAACTATCCATTCAAAAGTTAGGAATGATTTTAGGTTTGTTTTATATCACACGCAGATGCACTTGCGGTTAAAAGCTAGTATTAATATAACGAAATAATACTATTTCCCTTTCCAAGCACCCCCATACAAAACGCCAACAAAAAATAAGAACCCAATAAATAGTTCGACTGAAACAATATCGTGAACCGGCCAGGTGTGCCTTTATTTTACTGTTAGATTTCAATGCAGCAGATTCGATTTAGCTTTCAGACTTGTCCCCCAGGTCATTTGAATCGAAACTTTCTTGTGTGTGACTGTAAACATCTTGCTTTATTGTAATATCAGAATACATAATTCAGTTAAAATACGTCTTGTTAAAATTAAGTTAACACAAATTAAACGTAAAATCGTATGTCTTTAAGATCACATAAAAATAGCACTAAAATATTTTTATATTGTTGCTTATTTGTGTTAGTTACAGTGGCGGCTTTTTGATATGAAACTTTCTGACAATTTTTCAGAGCAAAAACCATATTTCATTTCCGTTTAGTTTCTTCCCTTTAACTCATTTTAAGATATCATTAAAAATTAAAATCTCCAAATGTAGAAGAATGTCTGTCGACATATCACACCAAATAATGCGGATAGAAATTCAATCCTTTCGCCACAATTTTTACATCGTTGAATGGACGTTTACCACTTCGTCGTTGGCGTTACATGTTTTGTTGGTTGCCAGAACTTGGGGATTTAACTGCTTTCTAAAATATGCGATTTGGACGTAGATTCCATGCGACCGAGCATATCGGTAATTAGTTTTAAATGCTGATTTGACTTTTACGGAGCGTTTGATATGTCTTGCGTTGCGTATTTCGTTCGCCTCGCGAATACTTGTTTTGATTTGGTATTTGCTACGTGTGTACACACTGAGTATTACTTTAAAAAAAAAATCAACTTCTAATTACAAACATGAAGGTGTGTGATTTAAAACAGGTAATAATGACTAATATAAGTTTGGAGGAGAAAGTTAAAAACTAACGGTCGTCTCACGCCCGTTTCGAATTTAAGTCAATATCAAAAATAATGTAAAGATAGCAAAAAAATCTTCAGCAACACTATTTTGTTCTACGTCCTCCCACTTTAAAAACCCACGAGCCGCCACTGGTTAGTTACTATTCAGGATTCACTGCAATTAATATAGATGTGTCTTAATGTGTTATTACTTAATGTGTTAATTTACGAGGGTAAAGGAAACAGTGAGATACATTTTTAAATGAAATTGTTTTTTTTTATTGAAAACAATTTTTCAACTTTTGTTATATTTAGATAGATATAGTTGTATGACAGGCCTTTAGGCCCACAGCTTTGTGATTCTTCTTCATGATTTTCTGTCTTTAATAGACGCTCTCCATAGCTTCCTTCGTCTTCCTTGTTTTCTTTGACCTTGAGGTCTTCCCCATGCAATCTTCCTCACTACTCTATATTCTCATATTTACTCTCTGCTGTCTTCTCGAGTTCATTATCGTGTTTATCCTTAGATTTTTGAAACCAATATAAATTTCCTCATTTGTTCTTCTCATATACAAACCATCAATTTTCTTTCCATGTACCCTTCTTCTGAGTATTTCACGTTCCCATCTTAACAATTTCTCTTCTTCTTTCTTGTTTAGTACATATGTTTAACATCCATACAATGCATTTAGACTCAATATTGTCTTATATAATCTTAATTGGGTAATTCGAGATATGAATTTCGATCTTATTAGGTTGTTGGTAGGCTCCTACACATCTGTCAGCTTTGATCAACCTTAGGTCTATCGCCTTCTCTTCTTTATACTTGCTATTCTTATTCCAAAATAGATTAATTCTTCCACGTTTTCAAAAATCGTTCTTCCTAATTTTGTATCAACTTATATTTTCAAGACCATTCCTTGTGAACCATCTACTATCATTCGTTTGCTTTTCTTCTGATTCATTTTTAAACTTAACTTGAACGCTGCCTCCACTGGCCGTCTTATTACTTCTTCCGATTGTTTCTCACGTCTCGAAATTATTGCTACATCATACACATAACCCACCATTTGATGACTTCTGTAAAGTATGTGTCCTTCTTTGTTCAACTGAGCATTCCTAATAATCATTTTCAAAACCATGTTGAATAATAGTGTCAACAATGATTCCCTTGCCTTAGACCTGTCTTGATCAGAAAATCTTCTGTCGTTCCTCCTTTTAGCTGTTGTTATCCCCACTATCGTGTACACTAATCTCATTATTTTAGAGAGTACTTTACATTCTTCCATGGTTTTAATCATTCTGAATCTTTTTAGCGAATCATTGGCCTTACTAAAATCTATAAACAGTCAACTTTTTAATAATTTTCTGTTTTGGCGATGATTTTTTCATTTGATGTGAATTTCGTTCTGGCAAACCATTTTTTTCATGTTTGGAAAGAGAAAGAACTACAGATAATAGTGTGGATGGATTATAAATTCGTAATGCATATTGGCCAATTTAGCTGTTTCAACGGGAGATGGATGGGCAAAAATACAATATAATACTATGCCGTGATCGTCTGTCCCTTTTTGAAATACTCGATGATAATTTGTGAATCTCAGAAAATAGTAGCCGTGACTTTTCCGATGTATAGAAGCTTGTTCGCCTTCTTTGGGGCATATCCCTCGAGTAAAACACACTATTTTGATTATTCCTTCAATTCTAGAGTGTAGGGATGAATTAAATTTTCATCAAAAGTCACGAATAGCAGCAGAAGCGAATGGCCTTTGGATTGCTTAGACACTTTAGACACTTATGTCTAAACATCGCTTGTAGAAAAGGCAAAAGAGCTTCACAGACGCAAAAGAAGATATATGCTGTGTGTGATGAGGATGTGGTGAGGGTGCCCTTGATGATTCCAAGGACGATGCAACTCTAGAGATAGGAAACATTCATGGACTAATTCAGTCAACAGTTTCAAGGCGATTAGAATGGTAGTTTGAAGTTTCACAACAACAATTTGCAGCTAGAAGAATATTTTTTCCTAACTGAACAGGCATTATGTAATGCTTATGTCACTATAGATGTTTGTTAATGACGTTAACAGAGCTGATATACAGGGTTTTTGGTGCATCGTTTGCCAAATTAAAATGGCTGATAGGAGGGTTTTTTTCTGACCCACAGAATGTTAATGTTTAAATCTTTTTTTGAAAAAATCCAAAAGTCAGCATTGAAACTGGAATTTAAAAAAATATATTAGTATATCCTCCAAATTATTTTTTTATTTTAATGTGTAATGTTGTAGAGTTCTATGAAAATCAAAATTACATGTAAGCTACATCTAGTTTTTTCCATGAACTCGCAAAGTTTTTGGAAGAAGTAAAAATAAATTTATAGCTCAATTTTAAATTGCAAAAAAAACTAAAAGGTATCATGTTCTTCGAATTCTTTAAAAAAATCTCCGGTCTATCCTATTTCTAACGGTATGCATTCATACCATAAAAACGTTTTACTAACTTCACTGATTTCCTAACTTTGTGTATCGAGATATTCAATATGCAGGATAAAAACTTGTTTTTATGTAACCAACACGCGTAAAGGGGGTAAAAACTCTTATCTCCCTCATACACAGCAGAATTGCATCATCTGTGTCTCTCTCTCTCTTTCATTGGGTAAACGGAAAACCAGCTCAAAAAACGCACACCGTGGTTTCAGTTTTTTTAGTCGAGATTTGACTCTTTGCTAATTAACGCATTTGTTACGCAGCGCCGCTAATCTTTTAATTCTGTTACTTGTATTATTTGTTTATGTTCAGTTGTGTTAGTTTTTGTTTAGTTTTGTAAGTGTTTTTGTGACATTCTGTTGATTGGCTGCATTCTATAATGAAGAATACGCGGACATTTTGATGACATATCAAAGCGCCAATGGGGTTGCACGAGAAGCGCAAATAATCTATCAAGAACGCTTACCTTCCCGCCACACGTTCCAAAAACCTTACCGATGCTTACGCGAAACTGAAAATTTGAACATTAATGAACCAAGAGTGTGACGCGACACAATGTTGAAATCGATGAGTAGATTTTGGCGCTGTTCGATGAAGAACCTACTAGAAGCATCAGAAATGTTGCTTCATTACTCGAAATTTCTATCTGGAAGGTGTGGAAAGTACTTCGCTAAAATAAAAAAAACATGCTTTTTATTACACTCCCGTACAAGGTAGGTAATTTTTGAACAGACTTATAACCCGTACACGCTAAAGATGAATTCCCATGGCGCGTGTTATCACAAGACGTACGTATTTCAAATTAAAAGCAGGTCTTAAAAATAACAGCAGTTGCAGGTCTTAAAAATAACAACTTTGATAACCGTGTCCAATTTTGTGGTTTTTTGCTGCATACAGACGTGGAAGATCTTGACTTTATAAAAAGTATTCTGTGGACGGATGAGTCTAAATTTAATAAAGAAGGAATTCTTAATTTACACAACTTTCATCACTAGTCGCCGAGAGATGAGAACCCACGAGTCAAAAGACAAAGGTCATTTCAGAGAATATTCAGTATCAATGTTTGGACAGGAGTAATTAGAAACCATGTAATTGCACCATATTACTTATCTAATCGACTCAACGGGGATAATTACCTTGAGTTCCTGCAAAACGTCTTACCCGAATTGTTAGCTGAGGTTCTAATATTTAATGTTGTCCTGCACACTGGAGCGTAATAGTTAGGGAGTATTTAAATAATGCTTTCCCAAAGTCGTGGATTGGGAGGGATAGCCCTATTCCATGGCCTCCACCGCCCCTAGACCTAACTCCGTTGGATTTTTACATCTGTGGACGGGCAAAAGAACTTCTATACGTCACAGAAGTTAAAACTAGACAAGATTTATTCCAACGCATAGACGGCTTTCGTCATAAAGAAGAAATTCTTTTACGTACTACTTACTTCATTACGTACTACGGTAGAAATGAGGCGAAGATTGCGCGCGTTCATACGCAACGGAGGTCAACAATTCCAGCAAAATTTGTGATTAATTAAAACATTGATTATTGAGATTTTATTTTTACTTCAAGTCCAAGAAACGTTAGTACCCTATGTAAGAAAGAGATCACTACTTCACTACTTAGCGTATGTTATTTACGCAAATTAGTAATATCGAATATCAGCCTAATGCGCCCCGATACACAAAGTTAACAAATCACTGAAGTTAGTAAAACGTTTTTATGGCATGAATGCATAACGTTAGAAAGAGGATAAATCAGAGTTTTTTTTTAATTCGAAAACCATGATCGCTTTTAGTTTTTTTTTTAAATGCAATTCAAAGTTGAGCTTTAATTTTTTTTTTACTTCTTCCAAAAACTTTGCTTGTCTATAAAAAAAGTAGATATCGCATCTAATTTTGATTTTCATAGAACCCTACAACAATACACATTAAAATAAAAAAAATATTTGGAAGCTATACCAATCACTTTTTTTAATTCAAGTTTCAATGCTGACTTTTGGAATTTTTCAAATAAAGTATTAAATAATTAACATAAAAAAACCTGTGGGTCCAATAATGCTTTATGGAGGCTGAGGAGGTAGTAAAAGACCTTTCCTATCACCAATTTTAATTTGGCAAAGGATGCATCAGACACCCTGTATGTTTCAAGAATAAGAAAAAAATGTATGAGCAATGGTGTAACTTTCAATTTATGAGTTATTAGAGTGTAAATATAAAAATTTGAGTATTTTCAAGAAAAATCCAAAATCGTAAATAACTCGAAAACCGTAAGGCTTTGTACTAAGGCATATTTCGCTTAATGTATTTCAAATAACCTCACCTCACGGTAACCTTATCAACCCTTCACGGCTTCGCATCGACCTTCATAACACCCTCTATAAACAAATTTTAATTTGAATATCGTCAACTAATTTTTCACAACTTTCATAAAAAGTTTTTTTTGTCATATTTGAGCTTCTTGAAAATTTTCAACTTATAAAAGTTTTTTCTTCCACCATATCTTTATTACATTAACTTAAAACAGCATCAAAATTATTTCTGTTTCTCTGTACTCGTCTACATGTAACATATGCACACAATTAACTCAGGTCAGTGTAAAGACCTTTTGGTACGGTGCCGGACGTGTTGTTCGATGTGGTACCGTCGTTTTTAAACCTCTTCCAACGTATGGGCGTGGATACTCTCTTACAGGTCGGTATTTAGCACTCTCGCAGAACAGAAAATGATAAAACTGTTTTGGTCGATAATTTTTTTGTGCATTTTTCAAGCTAAAATAGAAAACAAGAAATTTCTCGCTAAAGACATTTGTGGACCGTGGGTACGAGATGTGGCAGCCCAGAAAGTATTTCTGTTGGGCGTGCCTTGTTTCTGCACGATATTTTCATGGTTTATTTCCAGCGTTGACAATACACTTAATTTGAAATGACCTGATTCAGTAAATTATACCATAAATTAAATTACTAATTTTAATATTTGATAAACATTTAATAAGTCCTAAGCTTAATTTTTGGCCTTTTTGGAAATTTATTTAAAAAAAATGATACAAAATTAATCTTCGAACTAATCTCTCTCACTTTCTATACACTTTCACCATCTTTCATGCAACTGTCGAATACCAAATCGAAAAAACATTGGTGGTTTGGCCATTGTGGCTTATTTTGCATTCCTCAGGAGATATGAAGCAGCCTTGAATCATGTGATATTGCAAAAAATTCTGTCCAACTCTGTGATCATTTCCAGGGTCCTTTTTGCTGTATGTGATCATGCGTCGTACTGAAATAAAATTATTTTCCTTCTTCCCTTGTCAGAAACACACCTTTTTTCCTCCAGAGCGTCACTAACATGAATTAATTGTTAATGATTACCGTCAACAGTGACTGTCTGACTAGATTGAAGCAACTTATAATGCACGACGTCCAGTTAATCTCACTATATATATATATAACTACAATTTTTTGGCATCTATACTTGTTTTTGTAATACTGATTGATGGTTTATCGGGATTCCACATGTCCACTCTTTTGTCAAAATGTTGGATGACATTAACCGTGGCTCTATTTCATCAATGACTCGAATAATTGCATCCTTTAGTTCATAAATCGACTGTGGATTGTTCGTGGATACCTGTCCTTTCACGTCACCCCGAAGAAAATATTCCAATGGTGTCAAATCATATGACCTTGGTTGCCAATTAATATCACCGTTTCATGAAATAACTTATACAGGACATTTTTAACTTGACATTTTGTTTTGTTTTATAACCCCATTTATGTAGTTTTACGGGATTATACAGCTTGATTTCGTGACTACATTTAGTGATAATTATTTGCTCATCCACTGTTAAATACTCTTACTTTGACATCAACAGCAAACGTTCGCGCATTTGATCCAAAAGAGGTCTAACCTTAAAAGTTTATCATGACCATTTGTTGTACCGCCCTTGAAGTTGTCACTGTTGTGGAAATGTAAATTCTTCTTTACAGCATCAAAGCTGTAACATGTCATGGTTTCGTAAACTTACAACTAACCTACATGTTGAATGACAATACATTGTCATTGATAGTAACTTCGCACAAGACATGAAAATTAGATTCCAATAAATTGTTTTATTTCTTCTTTCATGATGTTCCCTGGCTTGTTGACGTTGTCTCGGGGAGATTTTAGGTTAGACTGCTCAGAAATTATATTAATTAGATCATCCGTGAACAGGAATTTAAAAATTTTGGATGGTGTATCTAACTGCTTGATTGTTTCGGGTAGATCGGAGTTTCCCTCGAGTTTGAAGTTTTTTCATCAAAAGCTTCCATTTATTGGTTTTTCCAAATACTATGGTCTGTTTTGGATCTTTTTCCCTTTACTTTGGATGTAGATACAGCCTGCAAGGTTTGTTTGGTCATATCATCCTCATCAGAGCTATCGAATTCAGATTCTGCTTTCATATACAGGGTTCATATACAGCGTCAGAGTCCGAATCAAGGTCATCGTTAGTAAAGTATCGTTAAAAGCCATATTTGACAGACGGTGTTTTAATGGGAATGCATACGAAGCCAAATATGGCAATTTTAAAAGAAGGCCCAAAAACCAAAGAAAACAAGAAAAAATACAAAAACTGATAAAAGTAGTACTAATTTAACAGCGCTTCATCAGGCGGCCACGCTGCACATAACCTCAAATAATTTGACAGTTTGTGCTTGCTATAGAGAACAAAACATATTTTCTGTTACGAAAAAATGTACAATTAGGATTCAAAGTTGGTTTTGAAAAAAAATCTTTCAACATACTGAAACGTTACGCAAGCCATTTATGACTTTGTATGCGGCAAAGGGTTAATCCATGATTACTCAGAATAAGATCCTTGATTTTGGTAATGTTTTCATCATTGGTTTTTCCTTATCATCATTAAAGTCCTTGTACCACTTGTAAACATTTGCGACGAACGTAGGCCATTCGTCGTCGTAACACTTTTTTTAACATTTGTAATGCATTAGCACAAAAAATGTTGCTTTAGGTAAGTTAATTACATACATAATTTTGAGAAAACTTATAAGACGAACTAATAAAAACGAAACATCAAATGAAAAATTCGACAAATTTGAAGAAAAAACTCGAGAATCTAGACGATCTCTTTAAAAGCGAAGAAAAAAAACAGCCTTACCGTTAAGAATTACGGGGCATTAAGCGACGAAAAAAGACCAGCAAGATTAAATTTAATAGAATTTACAGTTTTATTACTGATTATTATTTTTATATTATGGCCTCGCTTCCCAAAACGTCACATTTTAATAAGCGTGGCATTTTCATAGTGTAAAAAGGCGAAAACTTCGATTCGGAATATAAAACGAAACAGTGGAGCCTTTTGTGTGCCTCTCGTCTGCATTTTAAAGATGTTTTTGATGTGACAGAAAAGGTGCAAACGTTATATAGGGCGATTTTTTTAGTGCGGCGTTCGAACATTAAATTGAAATAAAACAACAATCAAATTAGATGTCTTGAAATTATTTATTTTATGTGAAATAACATTCAATGGATTTAATATTTGGAAATAATTTCGAACAAATGTCCGCCAGAGCGCCATCTGCCGAAGCGCATTCAACAACAATCAAATTAGATGTCTTGAAATTATTTATTTTATGTGAAATAACATTCAATGGCATTAATATTTGAAAACAATTTCGAACAAATGTCCACCAGAGCTCCATCTGACAAAGCGCATTCAACAACAATCAAATTAGATGTCTTGAAATTATTTATTTTATGTGAAATAATATTCAATGGCATTAACATTTGAAAATAATTTCGAACAAATGTCCGCCAGAGCTCCATCTGACAAAGCGCATTCTGTCAATCCAATATCTGACAACATTTTCAAGCAATTGGGGTCTTGTGTCCGCAATTATCTGAGTTATGTTGGCTTCCACGGTGTCAATAGTGACTGGTTTATCGACATAAACAAAAGATTTAACATAACCCCAAAGAAAATAATCTATTGGGAATTAAATAATCATTAATCAGCGCTATGTAAGGATTCCCATTAACAAATTGATAAATTTGAATCTTTATCAACACTGCCAACAGCAGGAATATTTTCTCGCAACCCACAGTATATGTCTTTTTTATGTTTTAATATCGAACAGCATGAAATGCGTGAGGATTATGTGCAGACGTCGCTAAAAATCACCTCGGAAGCACTCGGCACCTTTCGGAAATCGTTGGTATATTTTGAATGGTTGTTCTTTTAAGGATTTAGGGACATCTGTCTTTAGAGCTATCTTAAAAATCAGGTTGATAAAATAGAAATGGATCGCTGCAATAGCAGGCTATTTGAAACTATTTTATGCAGGATTCCTGTGCTAAGAACACACATATTACTTGACCACTGTGTTCTGAAATCAGGCTGTGAAACTTATGATAAACTAGAGACACATTTGGAGATAAATCACAACATAACATTAAAAATGCAAACCTTTGCTAGCCAAGAAACCCATGAACAATGGTTTGAAGAGCAGAAATTTGAAAAGACCTATGCATGTGTCAGGACAAATAAATATAATGATTATGTGGACAAATTCTATGCATACAATCGTAGTAATTTAATTGGTAAAATGTAAAATGCAGATTAATATTTCCTTATGTTTCAATATATTTCTATTTTTTTAATAGCAAATTCTCTAAGCGAATGAAGAAGACTGGTGGTTCGATAAAAATGTACGGAATCTGCTCATATCGTATAAATATAAAGATCTGGCAAACAGATATTTTATTAATATAATTATGAATGTTATATATGTACTGGGAAAAAATAACCTAGAAGATATATAATTTCTTATAATAGGGGAGACTAACTGTAAAATTATGGAAATCACATATAGGCCATACAGAGGAGATTAGAAGCCAGCATTTGACACAACTTGAAAAAAACTGAAATTGTTAAGAAATTAGATAGTGGTGTAACCATAGACAGAATTATCACCGATGCCAGAAAAATATGTATGTTAAATAGAAAAGATGTGGTATATTTAATGAAAATGCAATATAAAAATAGTATGATTGCTGCGGCTTTAAAAGTAAAAGTATGGAATGCCAAAGGAAAAAAGTACTGCTTCTTGTGCAAACAAGGTTTGTTGTACTTATTACAAAATAATGATGAAAATTAAATAACTATATTGTATTACCTATTTCATAATAATATAGTTTAATAGTTTTATAAGGAATGTATTTTAGATACAATTTTTTTAAAATAATACTCCATCCAGTTTTGCATATAGATGCTTTTTTTTGTCTAGGATTTATGAATGACACAAGGGAATGTAAATTAATATTAAAATATGTATGGACGTATGTGTTCCATTTTCGATGAATTTTATTGGAAACAACTAGTTAGTTACGTAGAAAATGGCACTCACTGTACATAGTATGGTGTAGGGATGTAGGCTAATAATCATTGTATTGTACCTTTGTGTTTTTGGGAAAAAAATAATTTGACCCGTCTGTTTTTTGCAGTTTCTTCTTGCAGGGTTCTAATCGAAATTGCGGAAAAAACATAATTTGGTTTTTTCAATGCTTTTCATTAAAATGTGAGGTTAGATTGTATTTCATTATTGACAGGACATTTGTAAAAAAATATCCATTTAAAATATCCGCCAGTCTATGTACCGAACATTTACAAAATGTGACGTTTCCGGGGTTTCAGTGATTTTTAGCGACGTTAAAAACCACCATAAAGTCGTGTGCACCATAAAAGACTCTATATTGCCGTGCTAAGCACAGAAGTGGTAATTTGTATTTTGGCCATTTTGAGATATTAACAGTTTAATTTTTAATTTTCACTGTCACTAAAAATTATATTCGTAGTCAAATAATCGGTTATATTATTTATTCATATCATAAAACTATTAATTATTGGACACTTAAATAGTAAAATAGAAATTTTTTATTGCTACGACTTTACAAATTATTATTTTTAACTTCTAATACTACAGGTAATTGAAGTATCTTATCAGTAACACTTTTACTTGTCAGTAAAATCAACTAATTTTATTATTTCACTGGAAAATACATATTAAATATAATATTGCCAACAATAAATATACTTAGAAATACATATTAAATATCTAAGTATCATAAAATTAGTAATTTAAGGTTACGTATAATTAAGGTACGTATAATTAACTTATACGTTCGCAATATTTGAATTAATAAAACATTAGTTTTCTCCGTCTCAAATATCATTATCAGTATAATCAGTATCTATATCAGAAATTGGTAAATCTTGCAAAAATTTGAGTCTAATTTGGAATAATACCATTGCTACTCCACTATTAACTTTAATTAAATTTTTATTTAATGCCTGTTTTTCCCTTGGGAATACTATTATGTTTTTTTTTCATTTTTGGTTCCGGTATCCATTTTTTAATGATTTTTTTTTAAATTAACTATTTTATATTCAGTATCTTCAAAAGTGTTTTTATACATTAGCGTCCAGTTCCCTTGCTCTATTCTCACCTTACAAAAATCTTTAACGTACGGACGTCAGAAATTAAACTAAAATCTTGCCGCTCAAAAAATCTTCAACTTTCATTTCCAAAATATCTGTTTTTTTAGATGCATTTGTGACACACTTTTTGAAGTCGTCATAGACTTTTTCATTGTCTTTAGTTCATTTTCCACTCTGTGATGGAATGAGTCAGTTGACATAAATGTATGCCCAGGCTCCAAGTACTTTATTCTTAATTCTTGTAGATTAGATTTAGGAGATTTAACCATAAATATTAAGAAACTAAAAATCGTCCAATTTTTGTTTTGGGAAGTACAATTATCAACCCATATCGTAATATAGTACGTTTCAAAATATTTCGTTGCCGTTCGGTAAAATGTTAATTGCCCCGATAAATGTAAATAAAAATATCCAGAGGCGCCAGAACCGGAGTGGTTTCTTCTGAAAAAAATTGTTTGTTTGTTTATTGTTTATTGGTTAATGTATTTTGAATTTATTAGTGCAATAAAAATTATTTCTTAAATTTAATTATAAATTTAATTCAGTTTCGCTCTCACTGTCACTTTGATCTACATTAATAATAAATGGTTCTCTATTATTAGTAAATGCTATATAGGGATCTTCCATTTTAATATCATGGTTAAACGAACTTATCCAACTTTTTTTGGGTATACTATCTACAACCTTCCTAATTAATATTGTAGCACTTGCACTTGGAGTCGGAGAAATGTTCTCTGTTCTAACATTGAATTAAAAATACAGTTTACAATTCCTTCCTTTCATATTCCATTTTAATATTAAATGTTTTTAATATTTCTAGAAGATCACATTTTTTATATGTATTTTCGATGTATATATCGTTTTTTAACATATAACATATAACATAGTTCTGAATGTCCAATTTAGTATTAGTTTAATTAAAAACAAAATTTTTTGGCGGTTATGATAACTAGCATTGCCCATTACAATTACGTTTTCCTTAGGCACATTGGACACAGGGCTATTTTTATAAATAGCCTTTTGCCAATCTTTACCAATTTATAACAATCTTCAAAAAGTTCTACTGTGGTAGTATTCATTTTTGAAAGACAACCGTAAACAATATGGAACCCATCCATCCTCGGAACCATCATGTAAAATTTTAATTGCTTTTCCCTTGTTCGCAGGGACTTTTTACATTTTCTTGATGTATCTACCCATCCTTTTGCTGGCATCTCATGTACATTGAACCATGTTTTATCAAGGTAGATAATGGGATGATTTTCTAATCCGTATTTTTTCTAGAGTTTAAGTAGTCAAACCGCCTTCGTGGCAATCGTTGTGACTCCATTAATATTTGTCTTTTATTAATGGTCCGATATGCAAAACCCATTTGAGATAATATTCTCCGTAGGCTAGTTCTGTTGCAAAGAATGCTGGTTTCATCTTTCCTAGTCGCTGTTGCAATGAATGCAATGTAGGCACAGTTTACTCTTCATACATAGCATACATTTTGCTTCAAATTAAGTCTTTGTCGCTTGTCGCACATTTGCTTTTGCCAGAATCACTACGGAGTTTTTTGGCTTTAATTGACAATGGAGTTTTCATTAAACACCCTATTCAATAAAAAACATACACATTTTTAACAATTTGCTTAGTATCGGGCGATTAATGTTTTCTTTTAAAATTAGTACTACCGGAGGCACAATCATCACTACCTTGCCAAGAACGCCACATTTTTAGCACGTTTGCAATAACAAAAAATACGATCGAAATTATAGAGCTGCACTGTTTAAGAAAAGAATACGAACTAAACTAAAATATTTCGAAACTACTAAACCTGGTTTATAAATAAAATTAATTTTATCTTTTTACCTGTTATTTTATTAGGCCCGGCCGTGTTTGCTTTTCTTGCAACTTTGCGGGGTTCCGTTACGGCAGGGGCTGTTAAGAGTTTATTGCAGCCAATCGGCCAACGATATATCTTAAAATGCACTTTACCATGAGCTTCTGAAAACAGGTGAAACAGTTAATATCGTTCTCTACCATCAAAAACAACAATTTAAACCATACATTGATCGAAAAGAGAGACCAGAATAGGCTACAAAACACGGAAAAGTGATGCAGCGCAACAACGTTACATCACACAAAGTGAAAGCAGTCAGATACACCATTTCTGCACTTGGCTGGGAACTCTTGCCCCACCCACCATACTTACCAGACTAGGCCCATTCCGACTACCACTTATTTTCATCGATATCTCACGCACTTTCCATGAAATACTTCAACAATTACAGAGATATCGAAAAATAGCGTGATGACTGAAGCACCTCAAAAGATGTACGGTTTTTCTGAACGCATCAACAAATTGCCAGAGAGATGGTAGAAATGTGTAGCTGGCGATGGCGCATACTTTGAATAAACCATTTTTTACCTTTCTCCCAAATTAAACGTGTTTTTTTTTAATTAAGATTTATCAATCGCCACACATGGTGAATCACTTCCATTACATTTTTATGGGGTTTTTTGAAGGAAATTATTTACATAAATAAGCTCCAAGCTTTACGGCAACTCAAGGACAGCATCCGTGCTGAAATCGATGCGGTAATACCAGATTGAATTGAATGAAGTTATCGAAAACTTTGCAACACGAAGTTGCACTGCTTCTAATGGTTGACATTTGATAGACATAATTTTCAAAAATGTATTACCACAAAATTTAAATGATTCAATATTGATATAATGGAAAAAAATCTGTTTTATTACTTTTAAAAGTTATAAGTAATTAAAATGGTTTCTTTGAAAATTGAAAATGATATGCTCCCAATATTACAACATAAAGTTCTTTAAAAAATAATTTGTTTAACAATAATCACTTGTTAACTTCAGCATGGTTTATTAACTTCAACATTAAAGAAATTTTTTTAAAGGGGTTTAAATAAAAAATCTCGATTATTCTGTGTCGTGTTCCTTTTTATTTTAATCTTAAACAAAATGGACATCAAAACAGTATCAAGTTCAAGTTTATCGTACGAATTAAAAAAAAATACAAAAAGAACCTAAAACCTACACATCACAAGTCTTAGAAAATAGAAAAAAAAACATAATAAAAAGAATAATCATAGACGTATCTGTTTTCGTTTCAACCGTTCGTATTTTTTTTGGATGAAAAACAATGTATTTTGTGTTATTTTTTTTACATTTATAAAGCTGTATAGCTTTTCCAGTATGTCTTACTATGTCCTATATAATAAGGTGTGCTTAGATTCACGATATAATATAATAAATTTATAAAGTGCATTTCAAAAAATTTCGATTAATATATTTTTTTCAATAAGCTCGTTATATCAAAATATTTTTGTATGGGTCTAATTTTCATTTTGTACATTATTTACAAACACATACTAATTTTAAGGTGTATAATTCTATAAGTATGTCACTATGTGTAATTTTCAATTCCTTTTTTTCTGTTGTATATAAAGAGTTTTCCAATAAGAGTGTCAGAAGTTTGAAACGGCAACATTGTTTTAAATGTAAATATCACTCATAGATGTTCAGTTCAGTGTGTCAATTCACCATGGAAAGACGTTCGTGTATCGTATATTTGGTGCTGTGGAGCAGTTGGTAGGCGATCGCCACTTTGGGAAAAATAATCTTTCCTGACGAAGCGCATTTCTGACTTAATGGGTTTACAAGTAAACATAAATGTAGAATTTGGACCGATGAAAATCCTCAAGTAATTCAGGACTTACCTCATCAGCCTCAGAAAGTCTCTGTTTGGTGCGGTTTTTGAGTTGAAGAAGTGATAGGTCTGAATTTTTTGAAGACGTTGATCGAAATCGTGTTACTGTACATTGTGAATGCTACTGGAATACGCTAACCGGATATCTTTGGCCTGATAAATGTGAATCTAAAAATATTTTCTTTTAACAAGACGGTGCGACTTGTCACACATACCACTAGACAATAGATTAATTGCAAGAAACGTTTCCTGGATCTAATATTTCACAAAATGGCAATATCAACTGGCCAACAAAATCATTCGAGCTCACACCCTTGGATTATTTTTTGTGAGGTTATGTTAAATCTCTGATTTACAGAAATAAGCCCCAAAGAATTCCTGATGGTAAACGAAACATTCGGACCACCATATACCACGCGATATGTTTGAATGAATAATCAAATATTGGGTTTCCAGAATACACTGCAGGTTGGCAGAGATAGCCGAAGGGGATATTTAAACGAAATTATTAAAAAAAAAACAAAGTTAAAGTTTATTAACTCTTATCTCATTAACTCGTACAACTCTTATTAGAAAACCCTTTATTACACAGAATGCTCCATTTAAAAGTCATAGTTTTAGAAAACAATGAGTTTTAACTTGAAACTGCTTATGGCTAATGAAGGTGGAGGAGGGAACGAAACCAGAAACGTCAGCAGAACTTACAAAATACACAAAATCACAAATAGCTAAGCTGGGTATCCACAAACGCGCACTGTTCGGACATTACACAAGCACACGTCACATAACACTTTTCACCCTTCCCAATTCGCCCCCATTTTTACAAATACAGGGTGCCTCTACTTTTCTGACCGTTGACAGAATACTTGGAATGTTTTTTGTAAAGTATGGCAGCTGGATCGACAATTTTTTTCGGTTTTTCCACCACGGGCATGCAGATGTCCGGATGGTCTCTGGTCTCCCACATCAGATTGGTAAGGCTTCGCGGTCTGGACAGTTTCCGCGATCGTTTTTCTGGTTGTTTGGCCCCGGTTCCGGAATCGCCAGAAGCTCGACCACCGGAATTGCTGGAATCCAGAGTACCGTCAAGTTCCATAGCCTAAAACAAAAAAAAATTATAATAATGTATTGAATATATCAATTCTTATATTGAAAACGTTGATGTGAAACACTAAAGTCAAGCAAATTTCCCACAAAATATCAAATCACTTTGATATTAGTGGAAATTTAAATATAAATAGCTTGTTTATTCCTATTTTAGTAATATGTTTTATCAATTCTTCTATTGGGACCTTCGGTGTGAAACGCTAAATTCAAAGAGATTTACCACTAAACACCGAATCACTTTCGACGAATCAGTTCTCGACGCACGTTTCGCTAACCGTGTTAGCATCATCAGGAGATGATTTAATCTAATTCTAAACCTAAACTACGTTATATTTATATTAGAACTCTCATTGCTAACCTACTCCCTTCGAAGCGTACTACCTACCTAATGAAGCGTGTACAAAAAAGGATACAAGAAAAAAAATAATAATAAAAAAAGAAAAAATGGAAAAAAAGAGAACAAAAGAAAGAAAAATGAACCGTGAAGTTTTTCTGACCTTTGCATCAATAAATGAAAAAGTTATCTGAACGGAAGAGGTCTTTTTTCCCGGTTCATTATTTTCTTGTATTTTTTTATTTAAATGCTTTCATATGCATCCAAAGTCCTATTATTGTTTACACTTTTAAGCAATCTTAAATTACTAATGACTATATTGTGGTCATGTTCGATTGTATGCTGGGCAACACAAGATTTTTCATTTCTCCCATATCTAATGTGGCCAATGTGTTTTTTATGATCGTTAATATGGATCTTTTTGTTTGCCCAATGTAGTTTCGATCAAAATCTTGACAGTTAATTTCATAAATCCCCGACTTATCATGTTGATCTACTTTATCCTTTGGATTACCCAGGATTTCTCTTAATTTATTATATGGTATGTACACAACTTTAATGTCCACTTTTTTCAAAATTTTGTCTAGCCCTTGTGTTAATTGGGCATCAAACGGTATTACCATAAATTTATTTTTGTTCCGATTCTTTTGAAAAGTCGAAGTTTTTTTCAATAACTTTCTAAACTTATATTTTCTAATTCATTTATTTACAATGTTCTTATTATAACCGTTCACTTCGGATACCTCCCTAATTAATTTTAATTCTTTGTTATAATTATCTTTGCTTAAAGAAAAATTGATTAATCTATTTACCATAAAATTTAAACTAGCCATTTTATTTTGAAAACTATAATTCGAATCGTTAGGAATATATTTCGAAGTGTTGGTGTTTTTTCTAAAAATATCAAAATCTAACCTATTTTTATTGTTTCTTGACTAAAACATCCAGAAATGGTAAACTATCGTTGTTGTCGAGTTCATGCGTGAATACTATGTTTTGGGATTTACTATTTAAGTTCTTAATAAAATCATCTAAGTTTTCATTTTTTGAATCGAAAATTGCAAAAATGTCATCCACATATCTTAACCATACCTTCGGAAGGTAACTGAATTCATGTTTCGCCTCGGTTTCAAATTTACTCATAAATAAATTGGCTAAGAACGGTGACAGAGGTCAGAGGAATTGCCGTTCCTTCTTGTTGTTCGTAAAACCTGTTAATAAGTTAAAAACAATTTTGCTTCGTTGACCATTTTTAATAATATATTCTTCGGTAATCGTTTATATGAACCGACTTGAATTAGTTTTTCAACGCATTGAAAACAATCAGATTTGTCCATTACTACAACCTTATTTTTCTTATCAGCTTTTAAATAAAAACAATCCTTCTCGTAGACGCTTGACAATGTTAGAAATGTTTGGCATATTTTAACTTTTATTTGAAATATTTTTTGCAATTTTGCCTTTACATGACTCTCTGACGAAAGTTTTCGAAGATTCCGGTAAGTGTTTGATACCAGTTTCAATACCGGCTACCATATCCTCCAAATCACTACGGGATGCAGGCAAAGCAAAATTGAGACCATTATTTAAGAGATCTAGTCACTAATCATCTCCTGATGATTAGAGACTACAGTCTATCTAATCTCTAATATAGGCTAATCTAGACTAGGATCCTAGTCTCTTATCATCTCCACGGTTAGCGAAATGTGTGTCGAGAACTTTGAAAAAGTGATTCGATGTTTAGTGGTAAATACCTTTGAGTTTAATATGTTTTAGTTAAACTAAACCATAAAACTAGTACTAGGGTAAATACAATAAGGTTGCAATTTATGTATAATAAAAATAATAAATAAAAACAAATATTTATTATTTAAAATGGTTTTATTGTTTTTCAAAATATTCTCCGTGATGATCGATAAATTTTTGCATACGTTTTAACCAATTTTCATTGCACTTTTTCCATTCCGATTGAGGTATCTCCAAAACATGCATTTTGAATGCTTCCACCTCTTCTTCTAGCGTCGAAAATCGTTGACCACGTAGTTTATTCTTCACTAACGGGAACAGAAAGAAATCATGGGGTGCCAAATCAGGACTATACGGCGGATGGTCCATTAATTCGATGTTTTGCCCGGTAAAATATTGAATCGTTCGGTCCGATGTGTGTGAGCTCGCGTTGTTATGGTGAAGAATGATTCTGCGTCGGTGGTTGTTTTTTTTATTATTCCTTGAAAGACTTCTGGCAAACAAATAATTGTATACCATTTACGACTGACCCTTCTACGGTTCCCTACGGACATTATAGTCATATGCCCACATATAACAAAAAAGGGCGACCATTTGCTTCAAAGTGCTTCATGCGCGAACAACTTTTGTTGGGTTTGGCTCATTTTGAAAAACCCATGCAGTCCCCTGCGGTATACTTTCAGCCTCATATGCATAGATCCAAGATTTGTCACCTGTGTAGATGTTATACACGGCTTTTGACGTACCACGATTCTATTTTTTGAGCATTTCTTTGCTCGAATCTTTTTTGAGCGATTGCCAAATTATGCAGAATGCAACGCACACAATTTTTTTTCACGGCCAAATGTTCATATAAAATATTTTCTATGCTTATTTTACTAGTATCCAGGAATGACTCAATCTCACGGTATGTCACATAACGATCTTGCTTTATCAGTTCGCGCACAGTATCTATGTTTTCTGGCACAACAACCGATCTTGGATGACCTTTAAATTCAACCGTGGGCGAACTGGCCACGATTGAATAATAAACTAAACCAGTGAAATACACTGGTTTTAGATGGTGCTTCATCGCCGAAAGTCGAAGTGAATTGATCGATGCACTGTTGTTGAGATAATGTATGTCAAAAGTCATCAGTAGTAAATCATTGCACGAGTTGATTCCACTTTTTGACATATGAAATTATCAAGTCACTAAACAACACAAATTGCGTCCGTATAACAAAAAGAGTATATATACAGTCAACAATAGCAAACTTTACGATGTATATGTCAGATGGCACTTAGCAACACCATTGTTGCCAATTTCGGATAAATAAATAACAACCCTCGTATTTTAGATCAATTCTTCTATTAGAACCTTTGGTGTGAAACAATAAACTTGAAGAGATTTACCACGAAACGCCAAATCACTTATTTAAACTTCTCGACGTACCTTTCATATGCCAATCATCTCCAGATGATGTTAATATTATTAGCGAAACGCGCGTCGAGTAGTTTAAAAAAGTGATTTGGTGTTTGGTGGTAAATCTCTTCGTTTAGTCTGTTTTTTAGTAGTATACATGAAAAACTGTACCTAAACCAAATGATTCGACACCTTGTTATTTACCTTAATCCCGATTGGTGGAAATGCTTTCAATAAAGATTCGTGAAAATGCTTTCATATGCATTCGGAGTCCTATTACCACATCTGTAAATATGAAACCGGAATTTGCCCATAGATGGCCTTAGCAATCAATGTAGTTATCATCAAACCGCGTCATTGGCGCCATTTCCTTGTTGATAACTGACAAAGATTTTTAACTCACAACAATACAAGTTTCATATAACAGAATAGTTTAAAATAGCGTCGAATAAGTCGAATTTTGTGCAGAATCGTATCGAATGCTTGTCGAACCTTACGGTGAGCATGCTATTGATAAATCACAGAGTTTTAAGTGGTTTAAAAAATTCAAAAGTGGCAATTTTGACGTGAGAAATGACGTAGATGGAAGACCACCAAAAAAGTTTGAAGACAGCAAATTGCAAGATTGGGTGAAGATGACTCTCAAATGCAACAACTCGCGAAAAGCCGTCTCTATACGTTTAAAAGCCATGGAAAAGATCCAGAAGATGGGAAAATGGGTTTCACATGAAAGAAATGAAAGAGAGTAGGAAAACCGAAAAATCGCTTGCAAAATGCTGCTAGCCAGGTACAAAAGAAAGTAATTTCACCATCGAATTGTGACTGGTGATGAAAAGTGGATATATTTTGAGAATCCTAAGCGAAAAAGATCATGGGTAACTCCAGGCGAACCATCGGCATCTACCACAAGGCCAAATCGCTATGGACGGAAGACAAATCTCTGTGTTTGGTGTGAAAGGTGTGATGTATTATGAGCTTCTAAAAGCTGGCAAAACCGTTAATAGCGAACGCTAATGACAACATATGATCGACTTGAATCAAGCTTTATGTGAAAAATAACCAGAAAATCAAAAATAGTAACACTAAGTGAAGGAAACGATTGAGGCGTTTAGTTGGGAAACACTTTCGCATACGGCTTACTCACCAAACTTGGCTCAGTATAAAAGGGTTTTGGATATATTAATGTAAATATCATAAATGCCATAGGAATTAACAATAGGTAACTAAACATTGCTAATTCAACCCTGATATTTGCTTACAAGCGTTAAAAGAGCACCCGATAGAAAATCCAAACGAACTTTCCGGACAATCCGATGCATAACATAAGTACGCCCTGCATAGATCTCACTCCGCCACTGGCACAACATTTTTTTTTCTTTTTAAAATATAACGGTACTCTCGCACACCATACGGAAATCCAAAATCAGTCTAGCTTAAATTTTCCCACCAATCTCACAACATATTCCCATATCGGCCTGTCCCACATAATCCAAATTAGGCAAGAATCAACGCCAACTCTAACGTTCCGACCGAGACAGAGAGATTTTTCGTGTTATAATTCCTGCTTCGAATGAGGTAAATTAATTGGTCTAGGTTAATGAAGACCAAATAAATCTTCGGAAGTAGACGAACTGTGGCAATTCAATCGGAATACTGAACAGAGGTCGAATATCAAATGCGTGCATGAAGCTTCAACTACTAGGTCAACGGTTTTGATTTGAAATTGACTTGTCAGGCAGGTCGAATTTAGAATAATTAATTAAATAGTTTCATGTGTGCATATATCATCTATATATATATATATATATATATATATATATATATATATATATATATATATATATATATATATATATATATATATATATAAATATACACACATATATATATAAAAATGTTTAGCTCGTCACGCTCTCTTGCGGTCGTTTTAAAAGCTTAAAAATATTTTTGGTGAATTTCTTATGATCATTTTTAGTCCAATTTTTTTTCCCCCAAAGCTGTGGGATAAATAGTTTTCAAGATACGGCCGCGATCCATCCTTAATGGGACACCTGGTATATATCCCAGGATTGCCTTGGTCCATCTGTCGTCCCATCGCCTGGCTATATGGCCTGCCCATCTCCATTTCAATTGCTTTACTCTTCCAATGATGTCACAACAGTGATGTTCGTTTATTCTCTGATCCATGCGCATGACTTTCTGTCTCGTTTTATAATGCCAAACATACATCTTTCCATTCCCCTCTGTGCTACCCGAAGTTTTTTAATTGATTGCGATGTGAGTCTCCAGGTTTCACTTCCGTGTGTTATAACGGGTGGGACGCACTGATCGAAGACTTTTCTTTCCAGGCAAAGTGGGACTCTGCTCTTAAACACTATATTGAGCCTGCCAAATGCCTGCCAGCCACATTTTACACGTCGTTCCACCTCCCGGGCGGTATCCCCCTCCACTGAAATCCTCTGCCCAATATATTTAAATTGGTCCACGATCTCCATATCCCTTCCTAAAACTAAAATTCTTCTTTCTTGAGCGAATTTATTAAACATAACCTGACTCTTTTTCAGGTTTATTTTTAAACCAAATGGCTCGCCAGCCCTTTGTAGTTCTTGTATGCGTCTTTGCAGCTCGTCTGAGTCTTGTTAAAAAATAACGATATCATCTGCAAATCTGACATGGGTTAAGTTTGCACCATTAATCTTTACACCATCCTGTACCCAATCCAGTTTACGGAATACTTCTTCAAGGCCAGCCAAGAAAAGAATAGGCCATATTGCGTCACCCTGTCGTACACCTCGTTCTACATTAATTCCCACTTCAAGATCATCAAGGTGAATTGTCGCTATAGCTCCATCATATATCGATCCTTATAGATTTGCATATGCTTTATCTACCCCCTTGCTAAGCAGTGCATCCATTATGGCATGCTTTGAGATGGAGTCAAATAATTTTTCGTAGTCGATAAAAGCCAAGTATAGTGGCATGGTATATTCGTTGTGCATTTCTATGGCCTATCTTAGTGAAAATTTTGTATATTTCTGATAGGAAGCTTATTGGATGGTAGTTCTTTAAATCTTCCTGTGCTACTTTTTTATGTAAAAGGATGACTTTCGCATTTTTCCATAAGTCATGCACTTCCTGTTCCTTGAGGCATTTTAAGTGTAATTTTGTCAGTGTTTTATAAAACGTCCGACCACCAGCTTTTAGCATTTCGAGAGTTACATTGTCCCTACCTGAAGCCTTGCCATTTTTCATCGATTCTATAGCATTTGCTACTTCCTCCTCTAGGATATCTGGCATTTGTTCTTCCGTGAGTATTGTTGTCTTTGATTGGTTCTGATCTTCATATAACTGGGAAAAAACTCTTTGTTGTCTTCTGACAACCTCTATCATTTGCGTACGCGCCCTGCACACTGTGCCATCCTCACGCATTACGGCATAAATCTGCGTTCTTTTCTTTCTCAGCATCTGCTTAACCTTATTAATTCCTTTGCTTTCTTCCAGGATTTTTTTTTCTCCTTCGGATCTTGTAACATAGCAAAGCGGGTCGACACAGCAATCTCAAAATCGCTAGTCCTCTCCAGCAATTTCCCAGAATCCACTTTAGCTTTCTTTGACCTTACCATTCTTTCGCACTCTCTTCGACAGTTAATCCTAACTTTTGCTCGTACCATTCGGTGGTCACTTCCAACATTAAAATTGTTAAGGACAGTACGATTGGTAAATATTGTTTTATCGTTGGTCATGATGTAGTCAATATCACTTGTGAGTTCAGATGGACTTTTCCATATCCATGGAAAAATGGAAAAAAATCCATCTTCTGCTGATATTTTTGTTATAGAACGAATTCATAATATAAAGCTTATATATATATATATATATATATATATATATATATATATATATATATATATATATATATATATATATATATATATATATATATTTATCCAAAATCTGCCAACCCGCATTGGACCAGCGTGGCAGATTACGGTCCATACCTTCAACATGGTATTTCAATATGTTGAAATATGACAGTACAACCTCAAACACGGCCCTCATTCCCCGGAGGCAGAGGGTGCTAAGAATCACCGGGTTAGATCAGGGTGCCATTGAACTTTTGGCATTGCAACGTTAAATATACGGACTATGAAAACAGAGGCCCGATTGCAAGAACTGTCAATCGAACTTGACAACATACATTGGGATATTATTGGGCTCTATGAAACACGAAGAACGGGTGAAGAGTTAATCAAACTGGAACCAACTGGACACGTACTCTACACTCGAGGTACGGAAAATGGCCGATGTGGCGGAATTGGATTCCTCATCAATCGAAAGCTAAAGGACAGTGTGGTAAAATTTGAAAGTACATCCGACCGATTAGCCCAATGCGTCATTCAGCTGAATAAAAAGTTTAGGCTTCAAATCGTCCAAGCTTATGCACCAACTATAAGCCATAAAGATGAGGAAATTGAGGAATTTTATGATGATGTGGCCCAGCTTTTATACAAGGAGAAATGTAGGTATAAAATCCTGATGGGTGATTTTAATGCCAGAATTGGAACAAGAACAGACGAAAATGCAACTGGCCCATATGGAACTGGTCAGCGAGACAATAGAGGTGACAGATTAGTTGATTTTGCTGAAGGACAAGAACTATATATTATGAATTCATTCTATAAGAAAAATATCAGCAGAAAATGGACATGGAAAAGTCCATCTGGGCTCACAAGCGAAATTGACTACATCATGACCAACGATAAAACAATATTTACCAATTGTACTGTCTTTAACAATTTTAATGTTGGAAGTGACCACCGAATGGTACGAGCAAGGGTTCGGATTGACTGTCGAAAAGAGCGCGAAAGAATGGTAAGATCAAAGAAGGGCAAGGTGGATTCTGGAAAACTGCTGGAGAGAGGAAGCGATTTTGAGATTGCTTTGTCAAACCGGTTTGCTGCGTTACAAGATCCAGAGGAGGTGGAAATATCAGTTCAATATGAAGAAATCGCCAACAATGTACTTCAAACGGCTGCTTCAATAGCACCAGAAGAAAAATTGAGACCATTGATTTAATGAAGAAACGGCGAGCAATGGGAAATGCATGTAGTCCTTTTGGCAGGGTCGAGTACACTGAGCTCTGCAAAACTATAAGAAAACGTATCAGAGAGGACACGCGCCGATTCAATATGCAGCTAGTGCAAAAAACCCTGGAAGAAAACAAAGGAATTAACAAAGCTAAACAGAAGCTGAGAAACAAAAGAACGCAAATATATGCTTTAAAGCGTGAGGATGGCACAGTGTGCAGGGCGCGTACCGAAATGTTAGAGATTGTCAGAAGGTTTTATTCCCAGTTATATGAAGATCAGAGCCAGTCAGGGACAGCAATGCCCACGGAAGAACAATATATAATGCCAGATATCCTAGTGGAGGAAGTAACAAATGCTATAGAATTGATGAAGAACGGCAAGGCTCCAGGAAAGGATAGAGTAACTGTCGAAATGCTAAAAGCTGGTGGTCGGACGTTACATAAAACACTGGCAAAATTATACTCAAAAATGCCTCAAAGAACAAAAAGTACCTGACTTATGGAAAAATGCAGAAGTGATCCTTTTACATAAAAAAGGAGCACAAGAAGATTTAAAGAACTACCGGCTCGGCAAGTTTGACGCTTGGTTGCATGATACTTGCTAGATATTTTTCCAAATTTTGTGTTGGAGAGCCGAAGGCACTTACTATGGGGCCTTAATGGGATTTCTGGTTTGTGTATTTTGGGTAGACCGTAAAGTTTAGAACGTTAAGGAATTATTCTTAGTTCGATGTCCGGTTCTAGTTTCCATGCTTTGATTTATCTTTTGGTTGTTTTTTCTAGATAGGTTGTTGAATCTTTATTAACTGATTTATATGTTTTTTCTAGTAAAATGTTCGTCATTTTTCCCATATAGTCCTCGATGTTCATTATGACTGTTGCGTTTCTTTTGTCCGCATGCAATATAGTGATATCCTTGTTTCTTTTTAAACTTTCAAGCGCCCTGAGTGTATCCTTATTAACATTTGGTTTTGGTATTTTATGGGATCTTAGTATTAGCGCTACATCTTGTCTGATTATTTCCGCTTCTTCATCTGGCTTGTCATCTAGGGTTGATTCAACTTTCGAAATTATTTATTTTATTGGTATATGTTATGAGGCAATGGCAAAGTCGAAGCCTTTGCTTAGAATAGATTCTTCATCTGTGAATAAATGGTGGTTAGAGACATTTCTAACTAATTTGTTATTGTCCCGGATTTCTTTTGGACGTTCAGTATATATTTGCTTTAAATTAGTGAACTTCTTTTTTTAGTTTATCTGTTCTCCATAATTCTGATAAAAACATTCCATTTTCACTCTCTTTTTTTACTCTTCCTTTATTAACATTACATAAAACAAAAAGATAATTACAATGAACAAACCATAATCTAACAAATTAATCAAATAGGATAATATGTCATGCGTAACGCAACTTTTTCCCGAGCCCCGGTATGGTCACAGCGGGACTGACCGTGCCGTTCTCTCTTTCTCTAAATTAATTAGAGATAAGTCCACGACTAATAAAGACGTTCAGTATAAAATAATGAAGCAATAAAATTAAATTCATATCGTTGCCGATTAAGACGTTAATATTGACGATGCGACTAAGCCGATGCAAAATTGATATTATTTCACGGCAATTTTTTTTTGTTATTATATTCGATTTGTTATTGTTTCTTTTTTATATTATGGTAAGATTGATTTTGAAATACTGATAACTCTAAATATACGAACTCGTTGGTAGTTCATCTATCAGACCCATTGCAAGCTTCAAAATTTTTGGTTTTACGAGGTGTGTTAATGATGTATTGTTGAGTCAAATTTAACTATTCCTCGATCATTCAGTTAACCAAGGAATAAAACGCACAACATTCTGGACTAAGTGTACATTTTCCTTATTTTTTGTAGTTGGAGGCTTTCAAGGAAAACAAACCATTGATCCAAGAGAGAGAAAATCTTTCCACCCTTTCATATTAACACGTTCAGTGTCAGTGGACGCGGATTGGCCTATTAAACTTTCCAGCCAGCCTTCTTGACGCGGATCCGCGTTTTTGTCCTATCCAATTTTGATGATTAGATCACTGGGATCACTGTTTTCCCGACACTCGTGGTATAGTTTTATTATTTATGTTGGGGTTTCTGGATATCCGATAGTGTGAGTTTCCATTCTTGGTTTCTTAGTTTTCATAAGGTTATGTTTGTACGACGCAGTTTTGTGAGCTGTTGCTCATAATCAGTGTGGAACGGTTTTTGGGTGAAAAGGGTGAAAGCTTTTTACTACCTTAATGTTCTGCTAGAAAACTTCTTAATGGTTTTAACAAACTAGACTTACAAAAAACAAAGTCGAATATTTTTGCAGTACTGTCCAGCCAATTCTTCAGGAAGAAACATCTAACATTCGAATTTATTATGGTAGTAAAATTCGCAATTCCACATGCACTACCACGCAAGAAAAGACTAAAAACCTAACGACCCTAATTAAAACGAGTCGGAATACTCATAAGTCATCTTTTTATTATTCAAAACTAAGCGTGTCGTAAATAAAGCGGCTGTCAATGAACTTGAAATGGTACGGGCGCTAACGCGAGAGGGAAAAATACCGCCGACCGTCCTTTTTTTTTCTTCCTCTTCGCCTTTTTCTCGATCGGGCGTCCGTTCGAGGCGATGTCGACGGTCGGCCACCATATTCGGAAGATTTATATCCAGTTCAGGAATCGGATGGTGCGCATGTCGCTTGGCGGTGTGTCGTTTCCGTTCGTGTCACGCTCAAGGTCGAGTCGTTCTTGATATAACCATTGTGTGTGAGTGTGTGTATTAAATTAGATTATTTATTATTATGTTTTCACTTGTATGTGGGTTAATAATAAGAACTTAAGAACTTAAACACCATAACACTCAGAGAATATGAATATATATATATATATATATATATATATATATATATATATATATATATATATATATATATATATATATATATTCATATATATATATATATATATATATATATATATATATATATATATATATATATATATATATATATATATATATATATATATACAAGGTATCCCATTAAGGATGGATCGCGGCCGTATCTTGAAAACTATTTATCCCACAGCTTTGGGGAAAAAAAATTGTACTAAAAATGATCATGAGAAATTCACCAAAAATATTTTCAAGCTTCTAAAACGACCGCAAGAGGGCGTGACGAGCTAAACATTTTTAAAAATCTTTTTTTTTGTGTATTTTCAAGTGTTAACCGAGTAAGAAAAATTCTCAGTTATAATTAGCAAACTGTCTCCTACAACTTTGTTTTATGACATTTTGTCGTAACTTCGCGATTAAAGAAGTGGGGGGGGGGGTTACATATTTAGATAAAAAGTCGTCTAATGTCCGTTTGCCTAAACCGATTTTCCTCAATTTGGATTAATTTAAAAGGCAATTGCTGGGACAATCAGATAATCTGGGAGATAAATTATTTAGTTTATAAATGAAACCACGAGGTGGCGTTACATTCAACAATAGTTTTTTTGAAGTTTTGTTCAGTTTTTTCAAATAGAATGGTACATCTTCTACTACATGGCAAGAAAGGTAATTTAAAGAGGAATCGTCCAGTGAAAACCCGAAATCGATATATCTGACATGTCAAGAGATATTTCGATTTTTCTGAAAAAAATCAGTTAATTTTAATTTTTACCGTAATATTAAGTTAAAAATTAGTCTTAATATTTAGGTCGCAATCGCAACCGCAACAATTTTATTTAAAAAATAAAATTATCTATTCAGTATCAATCATCATAAATGTTCTAATCCTGACCTTGATAATATTTTCTAATTTAATTACATAAGCGGAAAAAATGCCTTTCCCCAATTGTTACATTTTCTCTTTTGTGATGCTTAAATACTACTTGACAGAATATTGAAATCAGTCATTAATAAATATACCTACTCTTTCTTTTAAACTAAATGAATGGATGAATGAAATTATGCGTTTTCGGGTTTCCAAATAAACGCACGCAATCCTTAGGTACATTACACAAAGAGTGTAAGAAGGGAACCATGGAAACAAACAAAAACAGTCAAATTAACTTGTCAATTTTGAAATGCAATACATTTTCAACATTGTATTTATTGATTATTAATGACTATTATAATAATATCTAACAATGCCTTTTACGAATAACGAGGCCTATGACATGTTGGCGGTGTATTTCCAATGTTTTGAAAATGCATGTATTGCAGAGCGGCAATATGCAAGTCAATATCCCGAAAGAAGGCATTATTCGAAGAAGGTGTTTACACGTCTAGCAAGGCGCTTACGAGAAACAGGAATTGTGCATCCAGATTCAGTCCGCACCAGGTTACGTTCGATTCGTAATGGAGATAATGTCGTAAATGTTCTGGCTTATGTTGAAACCAACCCCCATTTAAGTATCAGACAAATATCTGAAGAATTAGGTGTTAGCAAGACATCCGTTCATCGAATCTTAAGAGATAACAAGTTGCACCCCTATCATGTTGTCTTACACCAAGCCCTTTTGGATAACGATTTCGACAGACGGTTAGACTATTGTCACTGGTTAAAAAATATGTGTAGTGGAAATAAACAATTCTTAAAACGCATACTATGGACTGATGAAGCTACTTTTAGCAGTGATGGAGGCGTTAACTTACATAATATGCACTACTGGGTAGTTGCTAATCCACACTGGATGTTAGAAATCAACCACCAAAATAGATGGAGTGTGAACGTATGGTGTGGTGTTTTGGGAGACAAAATTATTGGTCCCTTTATGTTTAATAGCATGATGGATGCCCTGCCCACTTCTCGTAGGTGGTTTAAAACTTCTTGGATGCTTCGTTTCCAAATCGTTGGATAGGACGGGGTAGTTTATTTTCGTGGCTGGCGCGCTCACCGGATTTGACAGTCCTCGATTTTTACTTGTGGGGAAGACTAAAAGACCTTGTTTTTCAAACTCGTCCTACCACACGAGAAAACATAACCAAAAGAATTCAAAATTCAATAACCAGCATTTCAAGAGCGGAAATTGAAGCTGCCGTTTTTAGTACTCGTCGAAAAATAAATATTTGCATTTCTAAGGATGGAAGGCATTTTGAACATTTAGAAAGGCGTTAAAGTTCAGATTAGACTGTTGTGCTGTTCATTTTATTTGACTGTTGTTATTATTATTATCTTCGTTGTTGGCCCGTTGGCCTTTAAACACGCTCCAAATTAATATGGCACGAAGAATTTGGACCAGTCCTAAGCCTGGGTAAAGTGTGAAGGAAGGTAAACATTAGGTTAATATTTTTTTAACTTAATGCAGGTAGTAGTGAAATAATAACTGATTTTTTCAGAAAAAATCGAAATATCTCTTGACATGTCAGAGATATCGATTTCACCAAGAACTACTTTAATTGCATCTTTTAAAGCATCAATTGTCTCTGGATGATTGACATAACATCTGTCCTTAACGGATCCCTACAAATAATAGTCCAACGGAGTCAAGTCGCAGCTCCTTTAATATCTTCCGTCGAACGAGCTAGGCGGCGATGCGGAACGTGTGTATTGTCTGTTAACATCCCAGTCGAACGAACTTTTTTCACAAATTTCCTTATACCGTTCTCAGTTGGAGCTTCATTTCTATCGAATTTTGTACGCAAGTTTCGGCAACTGACTCACTTCTTTGAAATGAAATTTTCAATATTTCCCAACGCTGATTAAGCCTTTATTGACTCATTTGGACATCGGGAATATAATACTGAATTTCTGTCACTTGACAGGTGATAGTAGACGCTATATATATATATATATATATATATATATATATATATATATATATATATATATATATATATATATATATATACACACACACATATAGCGTAGGAGGGCCTTAATAATCGGTACGTTATATAAGAGGTTCGTTAAAAAAAATTAAAATGTGTATGTACCTACATATACATATGTAATTACATTTTTATAACTTTTATTCATTCTTGACAAAAAGACATACGTATTTGCAATGGAAGCAAGAACAAAATTATAGAAAATTTAATTCTTAAAACTTAAAATCTGCTCTACAAATACACAAAAAAACTAAAAACTATTTCGTAAAAAAGTCTGTAATATGAGTTTGCTTTTGGCGATTTACAAGAATATGTTGTTTTAAAAACATTTCTATTTCAAGCGCTGCGCTTAAAATTCCATCGTCTGTAGTACTTTTACTTTCTAAAAATCATTGGGGGCATTTCTACTAATGGTACTTCTTCATCACTCTCAAGATGTTCAGCTCCACCAATCTACGCCGAAATTTCCTGGTCGGTAAGCATACTTGTCGCAAGGTCGTTATCCACATCAACGAAAGCGTCTATTATAGTGGAATTTAAGTTTTCTAAGTTCAAATTATTATTACTAAGCCAGACACTTAAAGGCAGGTTGTCCTCGACCTTCTTAGCTTGTTTAATAAGCCTTTAATAATTGTTTAATAATTGGGTGAGAGGCAAGTCATCACCCTAATCGAACTCGCCAAGGAAGGGCCATGCATGCTTGAAACCATTGAAACCATGGTTTTTTGAGAAACTTGTTGCTAAGCTTTAGGAATCATTTCAATAGTATCGAACATATTTATTGCTATTGGTGTACTATTTCCAACGCACTTAAGATTACTGATCATAAGCTGTCGTCGGTAATACACTTTCAAAATTGTGGTTTCAATCCATTGGATGCAAAGCGTTTAATGTTTAATGTGTTTTAGATTCATAAGATGCGGATGAGCAGGGCAGTTATCAACAAGCAATAATATGCGCCTATTTTCTCTTATTAGTTGTTTGTCAAATGATCTTAATTCACTTTCGAAAATATTAGCGGTCATCCACGCTCGCGTGATGGCTGTATAAGTAACTGATAGTTTTTTTACGTTTTTAAAATACCAGGGTTTATTAAATTAGCCAATAACTAAAAGTTTTCGTTTTTCAGTTATCCCCCGATACATTTTTCGCCCTTAAAGCTCATTGTACAATCTGAAAAAGTTTGTTAAAGACCAAGTTCATCGGCGTTAAATACAACGCTAGCGTCATTTTTCTAAGATGTGGAACTAATATTGATTTACCCCAATCCATCCCATTTTTCAGGTTAACACTCGTAGCTTCTCATTTTCGCAAACTCTTCAGCCTTTGCCTGAAGAATGGGCCCAGTAATTGTAGTATTAATGCTTGTTTGATACGTAAACCATTTAAGTAATGCTTCATCGATGTTTTTTTGAACAGGTTTGCGAATTATTTTCCCTTGTTTCGAAACTCCACGAAATATTTTATGTTTGTTTTTCAGTATGGTGAACACTGTTGTCTTTTTTAAAGCAAAGTGAGAAATCTGCTATACTCGATGAAGAGATTCCCAAACACTGGGAAAATATAGATCAATAGTCTGAAATGTAGTTAAGTATCCACAAACAATACATAGACCAACAAGAAATCAAATAAATTAAAGAATGTTCTTATTTGTACATACTAACCAATTCTATCGGAAAATGAGAAGCAGGCGCCATAAGACATCACAAGAAAAACTTTGAAATAACGAGGAATATTTAGAAATCAGTACAGACAAGTGACAAAGTAAAAATAAAATTATGAAATACTTCCCGACGATTAGACTGGCTTTTGCCTGATAGACAAAAACTACCACACCATGAGAATACCAGAAAACCGTAGTCAAAGACTTTTTATGCAAATGCAACTGTTTTCGTTTTTTTAGTGTACTTTCACTTACCTCCACCTATTGTTTAGTCTACCGCTTCATAACTGGAGTATAATGGTAAAACGTCGACAAATCGCGTTTAAATTAGACTAAACTTTTTTAAAGTCTTTTAGCTTTTAAATAAATAACCGGAATAAAGTATTAACCATACAACATAAAAAACGAAATAATCCAATGTACTCACAAAAAATAATTGTAATGAATATATAAATGAATATAAAAATATTTTCATAAATTGGATTCATAAGTGATGGCGCATGCCATTGCATGAAACATTCTATTCGCTTATCTTAAATAACAAGTCCGATCTCTAATAAATATCTATCACTAATAAATAAATTTAAGTGGCATCAAATCAAGTCCCTGTAAAAATAATTAAGCACTATTCAAAATATTTAACTTACTTGCAAATTATTTAGCGATTTGTATCTGATATTGAACAACGGTGAACCACTCTTTGATATAGGACTCGGTGGAGTCTCCTTCATAGGAGACGCGCTCTTCTGTCTCAGCAACCGACTCCTCTGCGAATGTCCGTTCTTCAAATACAATTTTGGCAAACCAGGAGGGGTTTTCTGGTGGACATGGTGCACCTTAGGTGGCGTTTCCTTGTCCCTGATCGTCGAAGATGCCGATTTTCGGTTTCTCTTCTCCGCCTGGAGTTTCTTCGTCGGAATCGTCTCGATGGGCGGCGGTTCTGGTTTGTTTAATTCAGAAACAGGATGTGATGGTGTGGAACTGTGCGACGTCAACGATGGAGAGGGGTCGGAAAACGGCAATCTGATGTTTTTGGGTAGAGGAGCGAAACCTCTGACATAATCATAAATTTGGTCGATTTCGTCGTAGTCCTTGCTGTAGACGGGTACCCGGTTCTCGTCTTTTCGATGGTGCTGCTTCGTTCGATGATTAGCCGAGTCAGAGGAGGCACTTCTACGAAGAATGAAACCATTCTTCAGTTCGGCAGATTGAGTAGACGATTGTTTCTTCGAATCGCCCAATTTGCCATCAAGAACCTAGAAAAAATAAATAAATATTGAAAAAACGTGAATAAGACAATAAGTGTTTAGTGGTAAATCTCTTCGAGTTTAGTGTTTCGCACCGAAGGTTCTTTTGAACGTCCTTCCTAACCGTTCCTTCGTAAACTTGAACTTTTACGTGCACAGTTACAATAATATAAAATTTCTACTTATTTTTATCAATTGTACATCTGCTACTAATCCATAACGTATAGTTTCTAATGCATAGTTTCTGATCTTATTTTCCTTAACCAATTTAGTCTTAAAACTTTAGTTTGGTGTTGAGTTGGTATTACTTGGTACATATATACACAGCTAATTTTCTTTGTTTATGATTTTTCACTTCTATTTTGAGCTTCTCCTTTGGTTCTTTCTTATTAATGCCGAACACTGTTTTTGATGATACTTGTACATTTATTTTTAAAATATTACTCAGTTATCATACTTGATGACTAGTTTTATCACGTATAATGCCTATACTTCTTAATCAATATTCTATACTACAATATACTACTTCTTTCTACATTTAACAAGCAAGAGTGTAAAATTCTAGAGAAAATTCTAAAGAAATTCCCTCTAGGTCACGATAGTTCAATACTGGGTAAGGCCGGATATCTTATATGGGAGTGGTCCTTTAAGTTGGTCAGTCGCCAGTCGGTGGCCTTCTCGACAGATTTAAGATAAAGTTGGGTTCAAAAAGGTGCTTCTTCTGCCTCTCCATATTAAGCCTGGACTAATGAAAAACTTTGTCAAGGCCATGCACAAAGAGGGTAATGGTTTTAAGTACCTAAAAGAACTATGTCCTCAATTAAGTCATGTAAAACTAAAGGAGTTCATATTTATTGGACCTCAAATACGGAAGCTTCTAGGTGATTTCCGTTTACAAGAAAAAATAAATGAAAAAGAATTGACTGCTGGGAAGGGTATTGTAAGTGCAGTGAAAGGATTTCTGGATAACAAAACTATTAAAAAGCTCATAGATGAACTCTTGAAAGCCTATGAAATACGAGTGTGTCGCATATCATTAAAAATGAATTTTTTGCACTCCCATTTGGATTTTTTTTTCGAAAAATGTGGGTGCAGCAAGCGACGAATAAGGAGAGAGGTTTCACCAGGACGTCAGGGCGATGGAAGCAAGATACCAGGGAGGCTGAAATCCATATGTTGGGCGACTACTGCTTGTTTTTAAAAAGAGATAATGCTAGAGAATATAAATGAAAAAAGTGAAAGTTTTTGTCGCTGTATGATATCTCATATAATACATTTTTTATTCATATAATCCTCAGTAATGTCTTCCCCACCACCGACTTTCTGTAACAAAAAAACCTGTACATGTTACAGTAATTAGCCTATAATTTTCTAATTTAGGACGACAATATACTTCATATACACCTATATTCATCAATGTTACCTCAAAAAAGTTGACCTGTGTTATCGATGAAGATCTGATCTTCTTACATTATGTGGTTACTGGTGGTTAGAATTATTTTGTTCCTTAATATAACTTCTTTTATATTCATTAAGCCTAGTGGAAAAATACCTTCATATTTTCTAACATAGAACTTTGGACATGAAACGCATTCATTTAAATAAACTCCTGATTTATAAAGTTTATTCGTAGATATATTTTTTTTGTTTGTTGAACGGTTGTTGATATTTCTCCACGAATAGTTTCCTAATTTACAATTAAGTAGTCAATAATTAAACATAGTTAACGATATTATAAAGCAAATAAAAAAACACAAAATGTCACTGAAATAGCCCATCCTCATCGATCAGTCATTCTCATCCGACAACCTCAACTATGCATTTCACCCTACACTCCCTAAAACACATAAATAAACCTTTGACAATGTGCAAGCTGGTGCTTTTAGTAATAATTATTCGAGGCGTTGGCAAAGCGATAATAACTGACCCACTAATACGCATCCATTCTAAATATTTAATCTAGCAAAAAGCAGCCTGATGATTCCGCGATAAAGGAAATATAGGTGAAGGCTACGGCCAGACCAATCGAAACTACCCTTAATGATAATGTTTTGTATGTTATCAGAAAATTGGAAATATTGTTTTCAGTGTTAAGCATATTGTTCGATGATGAAAGATCAAAATTTTAATTATTACGATATCGAACTCCTGTTCGGTCCCAGTTTACACTACACCGACTCCCCCCTCGGTTTTCTCTATTTTTTCTCTTTAACTTCTCTTTCTCTTTTTCTCTGTAACCTTTATTTCCAAATTCTTACTATTCTTTAAAACCTTAAATTTTATACAACTACAAGGAGTAAAGCAATGAAATCAGTGACGTTTCGTTCGATCTGGCAACAATGTTGCCTTCTCTTTAGGATTTTTCTAGTTATTTTTGAAAATAAACGACAACAATTTCGAGTAATAACTAGTGAAGTAACTGCATAGGTTTGTTAACAAATATTTACTTGCAAAAGTTCCCATTTGTTTGAAGTTGTTTCACTCAAATGAGCGTTCTGAAAACTCAGAACGCCCCTGAAAAATCCGGTTCACGAAAGAATTGCTACAGATCACGTGTCTCTAGGTAAACTCAAAGAGATTTGCCACTAAAGACCGAATCACTTTTTTTAAAGTTCTCAACGCACGTTTCGCTAACCATGTTAGTATCACCAGGAGATTGTTTAATCTAATTCTAAACCTAAACTACGCTATATTTATATGAGAACCCTAATTGCTAACCTACTACCTACCTAATGAAGAAAAGAAGGACAAAAAGATAAAAATGGGAAAAGAGAACAAAAGAAAGAAAAAAAAGAAACCATGACGTTTTCTGACCTTTACATTAATAATTGAAAAAGTTATCTGAACGGAATAGGTCCTTTTTCCCGGTTCATGATTTTCTTACATTTTTCTATTTGAATAACCAATGGATTACCCAGGATTTCGCTCAATTTATTATATGGTTTGTACACAACCTTAATATCCACTTTTTTCAAAATTTTGTCTAGCCCTCGTGTTAATTGGGCATTAAACGGTATTACCATGAATTTATTTTTGTTCTGATCCTTTTGAAAAGTCGAATATTCTTTCAATAATGTTCTAAACTTATGTTTTCTAATTAATTTATCTACAATGTTCTTATAACCGTTTACTCCTGACACCTCCCTAATTAATTTTAATTATTTGTTATAATTAACTTTCTATAAAGAAAAATTGATTAATCTATTCACCATAAAATTTAAACTAGCCATCTTATTTTAAAAGCTATGACTCGAATCGTTAGGAATGTTTTTCGAAGTGGTGGTGTTTTTTCTAAAAATATGAAAATCTAACCTATTTTTATTGTTTCTTGACTATAACATCCAGAAATGGTAAACTATCGTTGTTTTCGAGTTCATGTGTGAATATTAAGTTTTGGGATTTGCTATTTAAGTTCTTAATAAAATCATCTAAATTTTGCACATATCTTAACCACACCTTCGGAAAGTAACTGAATTAATTTTTCGCCTCGGTTTCAAATTTACTCATAAATTAGTTTGCTAAGAACGGTGCCAGAGGATTGCTCATTGCCGTTCCTTCTTGTTGTTCGTAAAACCTGTTATTAAGCTGAAATCAATTTTTCTTCATACATAATCTTGTTAAGGAGATATACTTCGAAACAATCTTGTTATAAAAATCATTTAACTCGAATAACCCTCTTAGGTATGTCAAAGGAAACCAAGACCTCTCCTTCCTGTAGATACGTGTTTATGACTTTTTCTGTGTATTTATGAACTTTGTTGAGTTTATCACAGAACAGGAAGGTAGTTGGTTTGGTAGATTTTCCAATTCCTTTGTTAACCATTTTGCCAAGTTGTATGTTGGAGAATCAATGGCTGATACAATTGGTCTAATTGATTTTCTTGGTTTATGAATTTTTGGTAGAACATACAATCTTGGCACTTTTAGATTAGAAACATGAAATTTGTTTATTAGAGAAAGAGAAATAAGGCTGTTACAAGATTTTAATGTACCTCTGACTTCGTTGACCATTTTTGACAATGGATTCCTCAGTAATCGTTTATATGGACCGTCTTACATTAATTTTTCAACGCGTTTAATGTAATCAGATTTGTCCATTACGATTATTTCCTATATTATTATTATTTTCCCTTATAATTTCCCTTATTATTTTCCTATATAATATTACTATTATTATTATTCCCTTATTACCTTTTAAATAAAAACAATCCATTTCTCGCAGAGGCTTGACAAACTTATAAATGTTTAACATACTTTGACTTTTATTTGAAATATTTCTTGCAATTTTGCCTTTACATGACTCCCCGACGAAAGCTTTAGAAGACTCCGGTAAGTGTTTAATACCAGTTTCAATACCGGCTACGATATCCTCCAAAGCATTACGAGATGCCGGCAGAGCAAAATTGAGGCCTTTATTTAAGAGATCTACTTTTTTTTAGATTTTCTACTATGTTGATGCTATTATATATAAAGGGGACATTTTTTTAATAAATTTGCTATTTACTGCTGTGAACATATTCCTTTGGAAAGTGTACTTTTTTGTGTAACTTTTTTTGTATCCTGTTTTTACGCCCTTCATTAGATAGGTAGTACGCTTCCAAGGTAGTAGTTTAGCAATTAGGGTTCTCATATAAATAGAACATAGTTTAGGCTTAGAATTAGATTAAATCATCTCCTGATGATACTAACATGGTTAGCGAAACGTGCGCTTTAAAAAAGTGTTTAATGGTAAATCTATTTGAATTTAGTGTTTCAAACTGAAGATTCCAATACAAGAATGGTCTCTAGGTAATTCAAACTAGTACTGAATATGCATCTCTCCTCCAAAAGGGAAGTTGACGGTGTTATAATCCGATCTTTATCTCTTTCATATATCCCCGATTTTTCATGTTAGTTTACCTCATCTATCTGTCAACATTTGATCAAAATGCTTTGCAATAAAAGTACACATACTGATGGGTACTCGCCAGAAATTATTGGAAGTTGTTTCCGGTATTTCACCACATCCACCACATAGTCCTGACATTGCATCATCAGACTTTCATTTATTTAATTTATTGTAAAACTTCTTATTGCATTCTGGAGACTTATTAAAGAAAAACCGGCCCAAGCAGTATTGATAAGCGTTCAAGCTCATGCTGTGAATATCGTATTGTGAGAATATAATATTCTAATAATGATTTGTTTAAATAACTTACCTGTATACGGTCAGCTACTTCAGCTACTAACTTGGTGCACTTATCAACCAAACGACTAAACTCGGGCATGCCGCGCAGCTGCTCGTCGTTACGTGTGCGCAGCAACTTCAGTGGCGCCGCCAGCGGCAATGCCGTTACACTATGAGATTCTTTCTGAAGCGGTAGAGCGAATATGTGTTCTTCTTCGTATATTGATAATAACCTGTCGAATAAATTAATATTCATAATTGATTTTGATTTTATCAGCCGGTATATTTTTTGTTATAGTTAAATATTAAACCCAAAGAGATTCACCACATAACACCAAATAACCTGTTTAATTTCTTAAAGCGTGTTTCATTGACCATATTTGTATCATCAGGATATGATTCAATCTCCTGATAAATCATCCTAGCTCGCCTAGATTGAATCATCTCCTAATAATGCTAATATGGTCAGTGAAACGTCGAGACATTTAAAAGAATGATTTGGTGCCTAGTGGCAAATCTCTTTATGTTTAGTGTTTTAAACCGATGGTTCCAATAGAAAAAGTAATAAGAATTGATATACTCAAAATTATGAATGAATTATCATGGCACAAAACAAAATAAAACATACCTAAGTTCTGGCACAAAATGACTGGGACTTTTAAGGCCTCGTGGTGCAGTACCATGGACTAAGCGTACTGTGAGGGGCAGTCGCTTGCTGAGCAGGTTCCTGGCCGTATGGACACCGCTAATGTTATCCTCGCGGGCCAAGGCCGAAAATTTTCCGCGTTGTTCCAAGCCCAGCAGGATGGTGTCGCCACGAGTGTCCACGCACTTCAGGTAGCGTCCTGAAAAAAGTAATCATAAAGGTTAGTGTCTAGAAATCATTCTAAAAGCAAAACGGTTTCTCTGCTCTCACATCTCATACACATAATCAGTTTTTAAATAGCTGAAATAAAAGGACAAAAATCATTTGATACATCCATCAAATCATTATATATTTTTTGTGGCTTTAAATCGTTTTTGTAGAAATACGAGTGTCGTTGGTACGTTGTATTTTATCCAACAAGCCACTTTTTCAAGTTTGGGAAGAGGAAGCAATCATGTAGAACGAAATCCGGAGAATATGGCGTATGTGGAAGCACTTCGAAGCATAGGTTAATGAGTTTTGCAGCAAACAGGAGAGATGCATTGAAAGAGCACTCTCTTTTTGGTCATACTATTAGAATCCCAGAAAACCGTAGCCATTAATGACGTTACTGATAAAACTATTTTCGCCTTCTATAGAATACCCTCACTTGCTCTAATTCGCCGTTTGGATTGCTGCATTATGTAATAGTTTTACTATTATAAAACGTTCAAACGTACTGTTATAAGATGAAGAAACTCATCAAAATCACATTTAAATAAACAGAATATGGAACAAACATTTTAAAAATAGCAAAACACAGGATGTCCGATGTCTTTGGCCCGGAAATCATTTTAAGGGGGAAAAAACCCTTTAGAAATCCAAAAAATCGTTTTTTTTTTTCATATTTCGAAATTATTATATATTTACAGCATACTGGCATAAGGAAAAATAAAAATATGAAATATTTACGGAGTTATCGCACTCCGGCTTCATTAATCAGCATCTGGGCCTCTGAGATGCCCAAACGAAAGAGTGAGTGGGTCACTGTCTAACAGGAACAGAGAACGAAGAGTTCTGCGAATGTATAGTACTTAATCGATGTTAGCACAACGAATGCACTGCTTCGAATGAGCTCTGAGGCGTTAGGCCGTTAGGCTACTGCGCATCCAAACCTTAGATGCTAATTCAATTACAATATGATCTTATCTATTACCGGGGTGTTTTAGAAATTTAGCTGGTCATGGTGGTTATTATATGACCATTTCTTAAGGATATTTTTATTTCCAATATTTTTAGTAGGTCTAATTTTTTACATTTCTTTTCTGAATATAATAATTTAACATTTTTTATATCTATAATATGACTGTTTTTAATATGATGTGTTGACATTCCAGTACTTTTTATATTATTTAAGATATCTTTTTTGTTTTTTCTTGTTCTTGTTCTTTTGTAATATCGCTCGAAAAAATTCTACAAAAAGACATCAAGGTAATCAGTTTACTACACTTATAAACACGGAGAAAGTTTCGAGCCAAGTACAAGTGAGAGTGCAAGTGTATTTGTGTGTATAGTGCAAGTTTAATTATTGTCACCTATGCCAAAGTTTTCGCCGAAACCACCAATGAGGCGCAAGTAACGGGATAACCGGGCGAGTGTTTCCGAGACAAACGCTGCTCGTACAGCCTGAAAACAGCAGCAGGTTGAAAAAAAAACAGTTTTTTTGAAGAGGTTGAAGGTCTGTTACATGCACCTGGGATCGCCGATTCATTGGTAAGTCACTAAAACTAATCGTTTTATCGTACTGAAACTTTAAATGCGATTATCTCGAAACTGTGTTTTCAAAAACTGCTCGCTCTGTAACTCAAAAAGTTATTGATCGATTTGGCTGAAATTTTGGGAGGCTTTTCTCTATATCATTATTGGAAGGATGTACCTAAGGTTTTAAATATTTCATGTAAATAAACTACTTTTTGTGATAAAAATATCGAAAAAATGGTACAAACGTTGAACATTTTTTGTTTTAAAGCTTACTTAATTTTTAATTTAATACCTTTTTATAGTTTTATAGGTTTATCACTCCCGTGCATATATCAGAAACAGAAAGAAATGTTTTTTTCTTGTATTTCAGATGAATAGAAAAAGAGTGACGAGTGCAGCACTTTTGGAACTCCCGCCAGAGACGCCCGATAAAAAGTAAAGGAGCCGCTATTTTATTAATAATAATAATAATAATAATAATAATGTTATATTCCTTAAAAATCAAATAAAATGATCAATTCTTCTATTGGAACCTTTGGTGTGAAACACTAAACTTGAAGAGATTTACAACTAAACACCAAATCACTTTTTTTAACTGCTCGACGCACGTTCAGGAGATGATTTAATCTATGAGATTAACTTATTTAATCTATGAGATTAAATCATCTCCTGATGATGCTAACATGGTTAGCGAAATATGCGTCGAGCAGTTAAAAAAAAGTGATTTGGTGTTTAGTGGTAAATCTCTTCAAGTTTAGTTTTAAATAAAATGATGTTAAAACTTTAAAATGATACAATTATTGTATCACTTTTAAAAACACTTTTGAAAATTTATTTATTTTGAGGCATCTAAATGGATTTCGCCCTTAAGAACAATAATTCTGAACCACCCACGTATTAACCACATCAGTAAAGAAAAATATAAAGCCTTTAAAAAGATTTTTTGTTTGAATGAAGCAACTTATTTTTTTATTTATGTTGAAAATAGGAGAGTCAAAACTTTTTCGTAAACGGAAAAGATTCAAATTTTCCTTTAATGAAAATCAATAAAATTTAACTCAGCGATGTTAACTATTAAAGTTGTTAAACTGTTCTGACCTTGGTTGATGAAATGATAGGGTTGGGCTCAATAAATACCTTTTTTAAGCCTTATCAATGCCTTTTGCAAAACGGTTTTACTGACAAGGAAGTCGTTTACATTGGAACGATGATGACTGGAAGTGATAGAAGGAGTGGTCAAGTTTATTATTGAAATCTAACGGATTCACATATATTGAACATAGGAAAATATAGAATTTCTCGGAATGTACAAAAAAATCTAATCTGCGATGATCTTCTAGCCTGTTTAGTATAACATGTTGAAGTGAGACGAGTTTCTTCGATTTTTTTGAAGGAACAAAGATAATAATACCAGTACAGTTTTATACATGTTTGGTTTGGATACAACATGGTTGAATACCATACCATTTTAACTAAAAAATCGCTACCCCACTTGTTTTTTATTAAAAGGAGATATACAGTAGATGTTTTATTATATTCTTGCCACCGTGCCACTTTTCATGCGTACCAGGTATTTAGACAGGGCCTGGGCGGGTCACGGACAACTTCGAGCAGTCTAACTTTTGTGGGCGTTCACTGATGGCATGAGCTTCATTTGATTAAAGCCTACAATCGACAAAGCCGATGTATATGGTGGTACCCTTGGTCATTCCTTCAGCTGCTTTCCAAACGTTTAACTCGAGTCGGGCTGATGTTCTGAATATTTTGTAATGTTCTCCACGGGTCCACTATGTAACTTTTCATACAGTAGATGTGCATCATAGACACACAGTGACTAGTCCGAAGAATGTCAGGCATTTTTTGACGTTTTGTTCAATGCAAATGGATTAATACACCTGGTGGACTTCACGAAATCACGAAATTTTGTAAACAACGTAGAAAAATTCTTATTGCCTATTGTTTTACTAATATAAACACACCTTCCATTGTTGTTTTTTTAATCGGCGTTCAGGAGACTGATCAGGAGATGCCTGCGTCTTGCAATTTTTGGTTGTTAAGTATAAAATGTGTTAATACTATACGGTCTTTTTCTTTCACAGGCTTTTTTTATTCACTTCTGGATATAGGCCTCTCAATGAATTTTCGAAACCGTTCTATTTTGAGCAACCTCATACTAATTTCTTACTACCACTTCTTTTATGGTCTTTCTATGCTTCTTCGGTGTTATCTTAACAGCCATTGAATGATGTCTTTTATCAAGCTTCAGACTTGAAATTCTATTGATGGCATCTTCCACGGTTGTTATTCTCAGTACTTTCTCATGCATCCTAATTACTGTTCTCTATTTTCACTCTCACAAACAAAATCTGCATTCAGATGAAAGACGAAAAAGGGTGTTGGCGACAAAAATGGCGATGTGTGTATTTAAATTCCATTTGTACTGTATTATGTACGCAAATATTGCGATATGCATCTTATTTATGGAGAAGCTGCTGACATCCGGATTAGGAATATACCAGAACTTTTTCAACGTGTCCGGCAAAATGATGGCTGATGGCTTATTTTATTGTTTTACATGGTTTGTTTGCGGTTGATATATTATATCTTCTAAGCAGTCGTTGAATGAGGTTTGTAACGATTAAAATTAATGAAAAAATGTTGTACCATTTTTGGCATCGAATGCGATGCAATACGGCGAACGATAGCCATCAAATATTCATAAGATATATTTGAAATTACTTCTTTATCCAATTTTGCGATATAGCGCGACAAACTAGATTTGCTTAATTTGTAGGCACGAGCAGTGAGTCTGATACCCTTCTTTTCGATTTTGATATATTTCAGAGCTTGAAGTCAAAATTAGAAACACCGTGATCATTTATTATTGCTTTACGGCCATTCATTTTAAGGCTATTTGTTGACAATTTAAGAAATAGCTTATTTGTTCTTTTGAATAACTATCTTTCACTTTTATTTTTGTTTTATCACTTTTCTACTTTTTCTTACTTTTTTGTTTTATTCTTTTCTTTTGATTGATTATTTTTGTTTTCACTTATTCACAGGCAAAAATCGAACTGGTGTCAGAGCAAAAGTGAGACTCCTTACATACCCCCAACTGACTGTGAAGAAATGTCCACTTGTGGGGATAGAACATCTCAAAGCTTCGATTTGTTTACGATTTTGGAATCTTCTCAAAAGATTTCCAATGTCATTGATCCTATCGAATATGTTATGTTCCATGTAATTCTTCTGATAAGATTTTATAGAATATTCTAGAATTTTCTAGAAAATTCCAATCCAACGTGTCCCAATCTACGTGCCTCAACTGTCTCAAGTTACGTACATCGAGGCCATTTTGAAATGACATTATTTTTTTCCCTACACAAGATATGTTCAAAATTCATTCAGGACTATAAAACAGGCAAAAAAACTATGGTACAAATGTTATATCCAACCTTTTCTACCGATGAAAAAAATGCACTTTTCTCACTTATGGGAAATTTTTTATTATTTTTTTCATAAATTTATTGGTATGCTTCGATTTATACACAAGGAACATGAGCTGGCAAATTTTACTCCTATGAAAAGCTCGTAATGAATAAACAATTTAATAGTAAAAACACTGGTGTCGATAATGGAAAAAAAATGAAAAATAGTACTGTTCCAACCTACGCACGTCTCCTCATATATATATATATATATATATATATATATATATATATATATATATATATATATATATATATATATATATATATATATATATATATATTACAGAAATCTTTCACCAGGTATGCCCACAAGGTAACGTAACGGAACCGTGGAGGGAAAATATTACAGAAATCTGTCACCCTTTCTCCACGTGGTGCCACCGATCGCCTTCGCCGAACTGTCAACCATGCGACGTCACGTGTCTCTCGGGACCGGTTTCTAGCCTTTCGGCCGTCATCAGCCGAGCTCTAGAAGAACGCAAGGAAAGCAGTTCGGAGAGGCAATCGGCCCCGATTGCCTCTCCGAACTGGCGTGAGTTGTGTGCGATCACGACCCGTCATTAAAATGGCCAGTTGATCTGGTCTGGCCCCGATTGCCTCTCCGAACTGCTTTCCTTGCGTTCGTCTAGAGCTCGGCTGATGACGGCTGAAAAGCTAGAAACCGGTCCCGAGAGACACGTGACGTCGCATGGTTGACAGTTCGGCGAAGGCGATCGGTGGCACCACGTGGAGAAAGGGTGAAAGATTTCTGTAATATTTTCCCTCCATGGTTCCGTTACGCTACCTTGTGGGCATACCTGGTACTATACCCGAGGTTCCAGACAGAATGTTACGAGCGGTCCTGACTGCTACGAGCTTTCGAGGGTATGATGGCGTGAGTTGTGTGCGATCACGACCCGTCATTAAAATGGCCAGTTGATCTGGTCTGGCCCCGATTGCCTCTCCGAACTGCTTTCCTTGAGTTCGTCTAGAGCTCGGCTGATGACGACTGAAAGGCTAGAAACCGGTCCCGAGAGACACGTTACGTCGCATGGCTGACAGTTCGGCGAAGGCGATCGGTGGCACCACGTGGAGAAAGGGTGAAAGATTTCTGTAATATTTTCCCTCCACGGTTCCGTTACGCTACCTTGTGGGTATATATATATATATATATATATATATATATATATATATATATATATATATATATATATATATATATATATATATATATATATATATATTGAAGAAAAAAGAAAAAATGCTCGTAATGCACAAATATAACTACCAATTCAACATATTTAAAAAACTCACGACTCTTTGGCAATAATAATTAAATATTTTTTTCTTCGTGCAATAAAATCGAATCATTAAGATACAAATCCAATATATTTAATTATTTGCTGGCCTTTAATTTTTATGTGTCGTATTCAAGGAACTCCATCTACAAAATGCGAATTCTTTACAAATTCAATATAAAGAAACACAGGTTAATTATTTTTAAACTCATAAAATTTTACGATCTTCAAAATGATGTAAGTATTTTTGACCCCAAAAAAAATTAAGCCAATGTTCATACTATTAAAATGTAGAATTTACATGCGATAAAAACATATACAAAATTTTAGTTTAGATATTATATTTCATTATTTATATTGATCTGATGTGGCACACTGTCAGAGCTATTTATTTCAGTCGTTATAGAATTCTTTGGACAGGAAAACATTCATGCTTAAGGAGAATGTTAAAAAGCATTTAAAGACTTCAAAAGGTATGTCCACACTGGTTCAACTTTTGAAACTTGTTGAAAGATTAGACGTATGCGGTGTTGAACGGGAGACATGTAAGGACGCAAGGAAAAAAATCCACTCCCAACCGATGTGGGAGGGGTTGGGTATCTTGCGTTTTCGCTTTCAACTTGTCGATATAATCTGCAAGTTTTTGCAATAGTTACCAAATTTTATTTAAAGTAAAGTAGTTTAATTTTATTAAAGTAATTAAATATATTAAATTATATGTTGAAGAACAAAAAATAAATATTTAATTTTGAAAATAGAACATTTTTTAAATTTTTGGCAAACCCCATAGCATGAAAAAATCAGAACAGAAATGCTGAAATATATAGTAGAAATAGCAAAGGACTAAACGATATCATAATAGAAAAGAAAGTACCAACAGACTGGAATATGGGTATAATATTGCCCTTGTTTAAAAAAAGAGATATCAAAGAATGTAAAAACTATAGGGGAATCATACTATTAAGTTTACCTGGGAAATTTTTACCAGAATAATAGAGCATGGGTTAAGAAAAACTTAGAAGCAACATTAGAAAAACCAAAGCATGGTTTTAGAAAGGGCACACAAGATCTGATATTTATAATTAGACAACTAGGAGAAAAACTAAACCGTTATTCAATTTTTGTTTCATTAACCTGAAAAATGCATTTGAATAAAAAGAAGGGATGTCTGGAAAAGTCTAAAGAGAACTGGAAAAGTCTAAAGAAATGAATCTACAGAATTTAAGACAGGAATAGGCCTAAGACAGGGCTGCGTACTGAGTCTACTGTTATTTTCAGTAGTTATTGACGATGTTATAAAAAATAGCAAAGCAAATTACAAGAATACAAAAATAAATTTTAGGAAAATGAAAACAGTGACAACACAAGAATTACTGTTCCCTGACGATATGGCCCCGATTCTCAAGAAAAACTACAACATAACTTGGCGATATATAACGCAACTCTAAGAAAAGGAAACATGGAAATAAATGTCGACAAAAGCAAAACAATGGTAACTGCAGGCGCAAAAATAAAACAACATAGTACTCGATGGGAAGTTAGTGGTAATGGAAAAACTATAAGTATGTAGGCACAATTATAGAAGATAATGGAAAATGGGCGGTGAAATGAACGAAAAAATGGAAAAAGCAGGCAAACTATATATCACCCTAAAAACAACATTCCCCAAAAAAGAGAGATATCGAAAGACGTAAAACCACAGGTAGATCAAAAAGTAATGAGACCATCAAAGATATACGGTAGCGAATCTTGGACCTTAACAAAGAGAAATAAAAGTAGACTTACAGTTGCAGAAATGAGATTCCAACACAAAATAGAGGTAATTACAAGAAGGGATAGAAGAAAGTCAACTGAGCTTTGTAGGACACATCCACAAAATGAACGAAGAGAGATTAATAAAACAAATTTATTTAGCGAAAACTCTAAAATTAAAGTTGGACATCCAAGACTGAGTAGTATATAACAGCAATACTAAAAAAACACGTCATGCGCCCTTACAAATTTTCTAAAACTCAGTTTCGCGAGCCATTCATTTCCAGGAAGATCCACATTTTTTACAAAATATAATCTGGACTGATGAGTCCAAATTTTCGAGAGAAGGAGTTTTTAACAGACGAAATTTTCACTTCTGGGCCAATAAAAATCGTCAATCACTAGGGATTTCTTCTCTTCCTCTCCTCCAGAGAGAAATTTAGTTTTAATATTTTTTGTTTAATCATGGACAAACAAATTCAATACATTATTAACGATAAGCAGTTCATTTCACGAAGGATCTAGAAATAGTAACAACAGTAGTAGAGTATTTGACAGAAAACCTTCCACTGACAGTGTATCGAAGCAGCTGGTACCAGCTTGAAGGTGCCCCGGCACACTGTAGAGAAGAAATAAGCAGGCAACTCTATAAACTATTCTAAAACCGGTGGTTTAGATGTTTGAGTCCGTGGAATTGGCCGCCGCGATCACACGATTTAACATCCCTTGATTTCTATCTTTTGGGTACTGTAAAAGAAAATATCTACAAAACGTCAGTATACACTAGAGAGAAGTTAAAACATCGGGTGAATCAAGCATTCGCAACCTTAGATCCTATTGAGATAAGAAGAACCGTCATGGAAGGGGTCCATATTAGAATGTTGTAGTGTTTGGGGGTAAACAGTCCGCGTTTCGAACATTTACTATAAAAATAGTTTTTTAGATAGTATTATGTTTTTAATGTTATTTTTGTTAATGTTATCTTTGCTTTAATTGTATTATTTGGGTATTTTTGTTTATAAGTCGAAAACCGATAAAAATAGGTATATCATTACTTAATACTTTTAGATACAGAATGTATTGCTCTTTTGAGCTCGTCTATAAAATAATACATTTAAAATTCCTACATAACATGCATTTTTAAGTCCTATCAAAAGGTCACTATTTTGTAAATGCCCTGTATGCGATAAATTAATTATCATGTCATATTGTCATAAAGCAACCTATTAAGGAACCGTATTCAAAAATTTAGGTATCTAGCTATGCTGGTTGTAAAAAAATATTTTGATATTCAGGGATGTTTGTTGCCAAATTTCTTAAAAAACATTTTTTATTTCCGAAACGGCTCAAGATAGGTATACTATACGTTACATAAAAAAGATTCAAAATGGTTGACATAATCTAGAAATGCAATAACATATAGGATATTCCATTTATAAAAACGAAGTTGGAATCAGCTCCGATTAGATCTGGCATCTGGCATCTGGCAACACTGCAGCGCAGAAATTCGGTTTTCTGGCATTCTCGCCATTTGCCCGAGATGCTGAATCTTAACATAGTCTACTTGAGTTCGAAATTATTCACCAAATTCCATTATCATTCACAGCACCAAAAATTCTTCTTTGTTCTCCTCTTTCTAATATTGTAAAAATCTTTTCTGTTTTTTCTGAGGTATGTTTAGATTTTAGGACAAAATGCAGAGAGTAAGTAACTTAATAGAATGTATTTAGTATAATAAATAATAATTATATTTCATTAAAAGCTAAATAACCGTACGAACTTTTTTGCCAAACCAATATTTGTAATAACATGTTAGCGACCATTCTTCTGACAGTAAGAGCAATAACATATAATTAGATTATATATATTATTGTCCTAAATAACTATAGTTAACTCAGGTCTGTAAGCTACTGCAGAATGCAATAGTAGAGATAATTGTCTTGAAACTGTAATGCCAAGGATATAAGAGAAAGTGATCTACTACCAGATGCAGAGGTTGTATCTAACAAGTAAAATCGAACGCTACCGCAGGAGAACCAAACAATCTTACACGGTGCTTTAAAAAATATTTCTCGGATAACAATTAATGCAAAACGTTTCATAATTTAATTAAGAATATATATGTTTAACAATAAAAAAGAATGAGGTCACTGCTAAATGAAATAATTAATCTAAAAAGTGCTGAAATACCACAGTTCGTGTACCATATCGTTTCAGGTAATTATTCGAATTTGAAAAAAAGCGAACTATTGGTACGAGGATTGCTACGGAATTGGCAACAATGGTGTTTGACATTGTTGACTGTATACGTACTCAGAACGTTTTGTCATACTGACGCTATTTGTGTTGTTTAGTGATTTGAAAATTTCATATCGGTCAAAAAATGGTATCAACTGGTGCACGTGAGATGATTTATTACAACTTTCGAAGTGAATTATCTCAACAACAGTGCATCGATCAACTCACTTCGACTTTTGGAAATAAACCACTATTTAAAACCGCTGGGCCATCGTCCGTTCACGGACGAATTTAAAAAACGTCGTCCAAAATCGGTTGTTGTTCCAGAAAACATTGATACTGTCCGCGAACTAAAAAAGCAAGATCGTCATGTGATATATCGTGAGATTGATGATTCCATGAGCATTATTATTACACAAAATTTTACATGAACATTTAGCGGTGAAAAATATTAGTGCGCCCTGGATTCCGCATAAATTAAAATCGATCAAAAAAAGGCCCGTGTCGATCGGTACAAAGAAATGCTCAAAAAATAGAATCGTGGTACGTCCAAAGCCGTGTATAACATCTATACATATGACAAATCTTGGATCTATGCGCATGAGCCCGAAAGTAAACAGCAGTCAACTGTATGGGTCTTTCAAATGAGCCAAACCCAATCCAATCGTAGACCAATCGTAGAACGGTCATTTCTGGAGGGTACACAACCATCAGTTTGTCAGAAGTCTTTGAAGAAATAAGATTAAACAACCGTAGGATTGCGACGTAGGTTTTTTATTCACCATGACAACGCGAGCTCTCACACATCGGACCAAGCAACTCAATATTTGACCAGTCAAAACATCCGCCATATAGTCCTGATTTGGCACCCAATGATTACTTTTTGTTTCCCTTCGTCAAGAATAAACTAAGTGAACAACGATTTTCGATGCCAGAAGAAGCGGTTGGGATGGGTGGAAGCGCTATGAAAATTATGAGAATGTTTTGAAAACAATAAAACTATTTGCAGTGATAAATATTTGCTTTTATCTATTATTCTGGATACATAAATAACAACCCTCGTATGAAAGAAGCAGGTTTAAGTTTTCGTTACATACCAGGACGATTGGACATTACTGCTTCTGCCGTTTGAAGATGAAAGTTGAAATTATTTAGCTACGATTGTTGCAGGTAAAGATAGGACTGTTTAGAGAATGAATGACATGCGAAGAGGATGCGTTCTTATCGTCCTTATTGGGATATCCTTTTACAGCGCACCACAAGATGAATTACTTGGAATAGTTTCTAGCTAGAATTGAATGAGACCTAAAACTAAACTCAGCTTGTTTTAGTGGTGAGGCTAGATTTTGTTTAGGTGGTCATGGTGGATGTAGAAGGGTCAGACATTTTCGAGGTGCAAAGAAAAATTTTATTTGTGCATTAGAACAGTATCAGAGGAAGTTTGAATGCAGCTCGTTATGTAATCAAAATGTTGAAGAACGTGTTAGGCTATTCGTTGTCAGGCGTTATCTTTCAACAAGTTAACTCTAGATCAAAAATGTTTCTGTTCCTTCGCTACTACGCCCCCTTAAAAAAATCAGATCTTGTCAACCCCAGAAACACATTTTTGAACAATGTAGAATGCAAAAAATTGTAAAACATGTAAATGACAAAATAATAACAATACAAAGCAAAATACTAATGGTGTCTCCGAAGTTCCGATAGGGGTCGCTGTCAAACGTTAGTTTGTGCACAAATCATCATGGAATGTTTAACATCAGGGAAAAAACGCAAATTGTCGAAGTTTATTATCAGTTTATAGTGTTTTGTGCGCCCAACTTATCGAGCATTTCGCATTTCGATTATGGTGCAGATAATAGTACAACCGAGCGAGGTATTCACCGAATTATTGACAAATTCCGAACTCATTTCACGCTGCTCAGTTTCAAAACAAGAGCGTTGCGAAGAAAATATCGCCGCTGTTGACGGCAGTGTTGATGAAGATCCAAATTTATCAATTTATTAATGGGGATCAATACAGAGCGACGATCAATGATTATTTAATTTCAAATTTGAATGGTACTGCACCAGATGAGATGTGGTTCCAACAGAATGGGTTCACATGTTATACAGCGCAAAAACACCTTTTCTCTAAAATTAGTCTATCAGGCGTAACAGTTACCAGAACAATTGAAGAGTTATTAGAAGATATAGAAAATTCCCTTAAAAATCGTGAATCTAAATTTGTTTTTTGCTCTGTCGCGATTGATAAAAGTATTAATATGATAGATACAGTCCAGTTGGCAATTTTCATCCGTGGCATCGATGATAATTTTAAAATTACAGAAAACTGGCTGCCCTTTATCCTATGAAAGGAGCAGACATTTTCAAATGTGTCATAATGGTATTGAATCGATAGAATATTGACCTTACAAAACTGTCAGGCATCATAACAGATGAGCTACATCTATGTATGTATGTATGTATGTATATATATATATATATATATATATATATATATATATATATATATATATATATATATATATATATATATATATATATATATATATTTATTATTCTGGGCCCTGGTGGACCACGCGAAGTACAATTAGAGGCGTTTATTGTTATTAGCCTTCCTTTGCGCCCATACTAATTTCATTCTTTTGCTATGAGCTTTTTTTCTTTCGTCAGACGCAAGTTGTTCCGGTCTTCCTACATTTTTCTCTCTGGCCAACCTTCCAAACGTTAACCTTGTGTCTGAAACAGTCTTTATCCTTAATTTCACTTTGTGTAATGTTTGCTGATCTTAGGTCCTCTCTAATTTTAGCAATCAATTTAATTATTTCTATTTAGCTCTACTCCTATTTTCATAAAATTCGACTATTTGTCTAGTTAACCTACTCGGATTCATCCGTTTTATGTGTCCATAAAACTTAAGTTTTCTTTTTCTCATATCGCTATGTATATCTGTGTATTGTTTGATTTCTTGGTTTTCTCAAAGTCGGTATGTTGTGCTATTTATTTGTTTAGGGCCTAGGATTTTTCTTATGATTTTTCTTTCATTCTTTTCAATGTCCTCGATGTCCCTCTTTCTTTTCAAAATGAGCATTTCTGCCCCATATAGAAATGCTGGCTTAATAACTGTGTTGTAATGTCTCAATTATATATATATATATATATATATATATATATATATATATATATATATATATATATATATATATATATATATATATATGTTACATCTAATAAGTTGAATAAGCTCGAAAGTTTAAAAAGAAACGAGGATATCACTATATTACCGGCGGACAAAGGAAACGCAGCAGTCATAACAGTCATGAACATCGAGGATTATATGGCAAAGATGACGAATATTTTACTGGACATATAAACCAGTGAACAAAGATCCAACAACCTATCTAGAAAAAACGACCAAAAGCAAAATCAAAGCATGGAAACTAGAACCGGACATTGAACGAAGAATAATTCCAAGGGAAAAATCAAGCAGATGTCCTAGACTTTACGGTCTACTAAAAATACATAAACCAGAAATCCCATTAAGGCCATAGTAAGTGCTTTTGGTTCTCCAACACAAAATTTGGAAAAATATCTGGCAAGTATCATGCAACCAAACGCCAAACTTGCCGGGTACTATGTTCAAAACTCAGAAAATTTGATAAGGATGATTAAAGATGTTCAACTAGATACAGACATACTAGCAAGTTTGGACTTAGTCTCACTATATCCAAGTATCCCCATAGACGAGGCCCTGGACCTAATATCGATAAACAAAGATTTTCCACCATATGTGGGAGAACTCTCCGAACACTGCTTGAAGAATACAAATTCCTTTAACCAGCAAATCAAGACAGACCAACGGTGCCCCAATGGGATCATCTTTATCACCCGTCATAGCCAACCTGTTCATGACCGACTTCGAAACAAAGCCATTGGCCAACGCTCCTTTAAAACCTAAACTTTGGAAACGCTACGTGGATGATATCTATATCATGGCCTCATGGAAACAAACTTCTAAGCAACTTCCTAACCCAGTTAAACGGAATCCACCCCAGCATACAGTTCACTCTAGAAGACGAACAGGATAGAAATCTGCCGTTTTTGGATCTCCTTATCACAAGGAAACTTTCTGGAACCCTCGAATACAGAGTGTATAGAAAGCCAACTTACACCGATCGATACCTCAACGCTAAATCCCATCAGAATCTTTCTCAAATCTAAGTAGCTAATACCTTGATTTACAAATCCTTCCGATTGACACTACGAAGCGTAGAACTACCAAAAATTTAGACAAAATGGATATTTAGAAAATTGTATCAGAAAGGCGATTCGCCGCCAGGAAACCTAAACACGAAGAATAATAGAGGATCATGAACCAAATATACTGAAGGTCCTGATACCATACGTAAAAGGAATCGCAGGCAGACTACTAAGGAAACATAAGATCAGAACAACCTACAAGTCGCACAAAACTGTCGCAAACATCCAAAAAAACCCCAAGGACAAAGTTAGACTGGAAAATCATGGAGTGTATAGTATATCTTGTTCCGACTGCAACAGAATATACATAGAACAAACAAACATACGGATATCGGCCAGAATACAAGAACATAAAAACCATCTACAAGCAGGACATAAAATCAGTTTTGAAGGAGCGAAAAAAATAGCGAATATTGAAAACTACAAGTCCGACCCGTACACGTCAGTTGGAATCTTCAGGCGAAGCGGATAACACTTGAAAATGCCAAATGAAATTTTGGCGAAACATCGTGGCACTTCACAGAACATATTAATAACAGATTATTTTATCCCATACTTCACGTGGGCTTCCTGCTTGTTCCTTCAACTGCCACTATAACGTTAGCAAATATATTCACAATTTTAAGCAGTTCGTAGAAGTCATGAGTCAAATATACTTATATGTGTTTTAAAATGAAGATATAGGTGTTTTAAAATCTACCTTTTCTAGAAACGACACTAATTGAATTTTCTACTTATAACTGAGATAATATATGATCACAAAGATTATCATGTTATTTATAATTAATGCTGCATGATTTTGTAAAATCTTGATCATATTATTAACGAAAACTTACCTTTGGATCCTGGTAAGACAGCCTCGCCTCTAGGGACTAGTATTTCGCCTGCGGGGATTGTCCTGGCGCCCTCTGGCGTCACAGAACCATCCTGTTCAGTCTTGACCTGTACTCCTCTTATAGTTTCGCGCACCAGACACCCCTCCTCAGGTTTCCGCCTGGCCAGTTCGGCCACGCTCTCAATACATCGTACGGCTCGACCTTCTTCGCTCAACAACTCGAAGTAGCCCGAATAATTGTCTGGTATCACTAACCTGAAACAAAAGCAAAACAACCAATGTTGAAAATCTCTGTTTGCAGAAGCAGAATTTTGGATCGATACCTCCGAGTTTCTTTGTGTAACTCAGCACCATTTTGTCTAAGAAAAACAGACAAGAAGTTTCATAACTGAAAAAAGTGACTTACCTAGGTCCGATGCACACCAACCGTCTTCCTTCTTTAATTTTGACAGCTTGTGCAATTATTTTCTGACGTTTGCCAGCTGATAGTAGCAGCGCTGTTGATTGGAGGCCTGGACTGGGCAGGGTGGGCACGCCCAAACCTCCGTACTGGCCTTTAATTATTTTCACCACCGCGGGCAGGTGGTGCTTGGTGACGAATTCCCTAAGGTAGCTGCCTTCGTCAGCCCATCGGGCAGCCGCCACTGTGATCTGACCATCAGTTGCCGCCATAGTTACCTGATCATCATTTCTGAAATTCAAAATTAAAGGAATATTAAAAAAAATGTAACTATTAATAACATTTATACTTAAATTCAGTGTTAAATTTCTATTGAGAGTTGCTTTGTAATTTCAAGAAATCAATGATTGGCAAACGCTTTATAATAAATTTTCCAGTCAAAATAAAACGCGTTCGATTGATTAATTTTACTCTGGGGGAGTCTGCTCCTTCGTTTATAACAGTAAAATTTAGGGCAGCAAAGTTTAAATGAGGCCGAACGAGCTGTCAAGAAGAAGATCACAGTGGTTGATCAAATGAAGTGACCATGCCAGAAATGGCAAAGAAAATCCTCAAAATGGTATTGGATGACTGTCGCCTGAAAGTGCGTGAGTTAACAGACATAGTAGGCATTTCAAAAAGTGCTGTACGTCGCGTATTGACTGAAAATTTGGACATGAAAAAGTTGTGCGCAAGATGGATGCCGCGACTACTCACAATGGAACAAAAACAGCGTCGTGAGAATATTTTAGTCGAGTGTTTGGCCAAGTTTCACAGGAATAATGCTGAGTTTTTGCATCAATTCATAACAATGGATAAAACATGGGCCCATTACTTCACACTTGAGATGAAGGAACCGTCAAATCAATGGACTGAAAGGGGAGAATCAACTTCAAAGAAGGCGAATACAGTTCCGTCTGAAAGCAAGGTCATGTCGTCAGTTTTTGGTATGCGCGTGGAATAATTTTCATTGATTATCTTCAGAAAGGAAACACAACCAACGGCGAATATTATGCGAAATTATTGTAGCCTTTGAGTGATCAAATCAAGAAAAAACGGCTGCATTTGTCGAAAAAGAAAGTTTTCTTTCATCACGACAATTCACCAGTTCACATATCCGTTATTACGATGGCCAAAATCAATGAGTTAAAGTTCGAATTGCTTCCACGCACTCTATTTGCCAGATTTAGTCCCCTCGGATTATTTCCTGTGTCCAAACTTGAAAAAATGGATAGGTGGAATTTGCGGTTGATGGCTATTTTGAGGAGCTCGACGGTTCACACTATAAACAGGAAATCGATGCTATTGAACATCGCTGGGAAAAGTACATCGAGCTAAAAGGACGCGATGACTATGTAGAGAAATAAAGATATTTTTTTCCCAAATTTATTGTTTTCTTTGTTAGGTCGGGTACTTCTAGGACTACCCCCATAAAGGGATTGTCCAGTCGATTTTCTCGACCTTCCTCTATAATTTCGTGCTCAGCCTTCGTGAGCCCGATATATGTCCGATCCACCTGTGTTCCCTCTATCAATTTTGCCTTTATTGACTTTATTTGTAGGTTCTGTCTGTTTATTTTATTTCTTATTCTGTTTCTTCTTGTATTTTTCTCTTACGTCAAAATTGTATTTCCACTTCATTAATTCGTGTCTTATGTTTTTTGGTCAATATCCATGACTCACTACTACATGGTAGCCCAAAATAAGATACTCTTAAAAAATCATCAACTTTTTAATTCTTTGTAGTGTTCAATTTTTTTTTTATTTTACAGATAAAAGTCAGATAATTGAAGTAATGGAGAGGTACACATTTGCTCATTGAACTAGAATAATCACCTTGTTTCTTAAAAATAATCGGTCAATAATCCTTACGTAAATAATTCTAAAATGGGGATGTGAGATATCCACCCCGCTCACCGGATCTGGCCGTCCCAGACTTTTTCTTATGGGGCTATTTCAAGGACAGAGTATATACCAACAGTTCTGCAACCATCGAAGCCCTAAAGGACTACATCCAGCATGAGATCAATATCTCTTGAGATGCTGAGAAGAGCCTTTCAAAAGGCTGTGAGAAGAGCACATGTTTGCGAGCAGGAGAACGGCGGTCATTTGGTTGATGTGTATTAAAAAGATATCTAAAATAAAACCTTCATTTGTTGTGTAAATAGTTTTTTTATTATGTTTCGCTTTAATTTTACACCCTGTATATAATATCGCTGGTCTTACTACGTTTTTAGTACTTCTATATTTCTGTATATCTGCATATTCCTCGGTATTTTTATCTTGTTTAAAAATGCGTTCTTCATCATATTGAAAATTTTACCTGCGTTTCCCACTTTCTCATCTATTTCTTTTTCTATTTTGCCATTACTTACAATTATCGTTCCTAAATATTTTAATTTTTAACCTATTGTATTTCTTTGTATTTTTTTATTTATTTTCATATTTATTTTTTCTAATGGTCTGTCTAATATTTCTATATTATGTTCTTTTTCCGAGTCAACTATTATTGCCATATTGTCTGCGAATATTAATTTCCTTAGCTGTATTTCTCTCATTTTTCAATATCCCAACTTTAATTTCCTTTTTCGCTTCTTTCATGGCTCCATCTAACACTATTAAAAATAATATAGGACTAAAAACAAGTCCTTGTTTCACTCCTATTTTCGCTTGATTCTTCATTGTTAATTCTTATTTTATTTTCGTTATCTTTAAACATATTCTCTATTATTTATATCGTCCTTCAATCTATTTTTCGTTTTTCCAGTTATTTCCAAATATCTCGTTAAACGTCTTCTTTAGGTCTATAAAACATACATGTTTATCTCGAGTTTCCTCTGTTATTTTTTCTATTTAATTATTTATCCGTTTTTCTAATAGTCTACAAATTGTATGATCGTTTAAGGCGCGTACTCGGCGACTAGTTTAGAAATTATAGATAATGGCAGGAAAATTAAAACGGTTTTGGCCCTTGGGAAAGTTTGGAGGCCCCTGGTCTAGCCAATATCTTCTCTAGTATACTCAATAACGTTATTTCTCTGCAATTTTCGCATTTTCTATTACCGCCTCCTTTATATGTTGGCAATATGATTCCAGTATTCTACTATTTTGATATTTTTACACTCTATATTATTTCATTTAAAAGTTCTCTCTAATTCTTTCTATACCCAGACATTTGTCCATTTTTGGAATTCATCAGATCTGGATATCTGCGTCTTCACTATGTGTTTGAATTCCCTAGTCACTTAATGGTCCGTAGCAATCCTTTCGTAAATCGGATTTTTCTAAAGCGTTCTGAGAATGAGTGACAATAATTTCAAGCAACGGTGCGTTATAAAGTTTTGTTTCAGACTTGAGCCCTGTACGAGTTTTTGTAAAACTTCAATAAGCGTATGGAAACAATGTTTGATCAAGAGCCCCAATTTTCAGGCCTGCGATGAAGCAGCAGTCAAAACAGTTGAAAGTGAAATCGGTTCCATCTGCAGGAAAAGTTATGGCTGGCGTTTTCCAGGAATCTTGTGGTGGATATTCACAGTGGATATTCACAGACTACCTGGCATAAAGCAGGTCTATAATAGTAGAATGCTGTCCTTCACTACTGAACCAACTAAAAGGTGCCATACAAGCTAAATACGCTGCGCATACGTATCGGCGTTTTGCTGCAAAACTCCGTAACCTACACACTGAAGTGCACAGTATTCACAGGATTTGGTTTCCAGTTATTTCTTATTCTTCTCAAACTTGAACAAATGGCTGAACACATGGACGAAATAGTGTATCTCAAATAGTGTGTTTTCTTTGTCAGGCTCAAAACGTTTCGAACAAATCTCGTTAGACATTTATTGTATAATCAGAATAGCTTTGTCGGCTCCCCTGATTCTGAAGCAGGAGTTTCCTCCACCAAATAACAAAAATATTTTTGGAGCTTTTCTTTTCTTTTTGTAGCGAAAAGAAGACTAATATCATTGATGCATAACCTGACCTATCTCCTTTCACAACTTTTGATCAAAAAAATAACAAAAGCAGATTGGGATCTCTCACCTGCCGCCGTTGATGGAAACACGCACATTTGTGTAGAAAGTGCGCTCGTTTCTGGTGGCGGAGTCAAGGTCAAATTTTCACCGAGCGGACCTTGGCTATTACTGACCAGAAGTGTGACCAGTCCAAGGTCGTCCATCTTCGCGCTGGTCGACGATCCGCGCTACTCGTTTGCAACGACCCGTCACGATGTTGCCGGCTTCAACGTGTATTCTTCAATATCTTAGGTATTCTGAACAACTAACATTGACTTGTAGGAAATAAATATAAATGCAAAAACATATTATATATTTTGAAAAACATAATTAAGTCTAGAACTCTAATAATCATCTCCTGCGTTTCGTCGATTGCAAAAGCTTTTCGAATTAGATTTTTTTCTTGCCAAATCGCTATTTTAAAGTGTCATCTCTCAGCTTAAAAACCAAAAAATAATATACAAGTCGACCGTGAAAATAACCTAAAAAAATCAGTTCAAAATATCGTTCGAAAAGTAACATTCGTCGCACTGACTTTTTACCCTTCAACTAAAAAAAAAATGCTGTGGAAGCTCAGAACATAATTTGTGCGTCTTTGAAACAATAAGAAGTATTTAGAATTCAGGCCGCATCTTGAACTCAACCCATTTAGCCACCATAATTAAACTAAACAGTAATTTTAAGGTTTATCGACAAAACCATTATAAAAACACTGAGTTTGTTGTTTCACGATTAGGTCTTCATTAGTAGTTAAAATTGGTGTAAAGGGCTGAAATAAATAGGAATACATTAATGGTAATACGAGCAGTGACGGCTCGTGGGTTTTTAAAGTGGGAGGGCGTAGAAGAAAATAGTGCTGCTAAAGATTTTTTTTTGCTTTTCCCTTCCTCCTTTTTACTTTTCGTGCTATTGAAGCCCTATACAGGAGGTGAACCAGGAAAATGAGTTAAAGGAAAGAAATTAAACGGAAATAAAATATGGTGTTTTGCTCTGAAAAATTGTTTACTGTGCCACTGAATACGAGGTATATTTTTTAAATAATACTATAAATATATATTAAAATATTTTTTTTCCATATTCTACATACTTTTATCTACTTTTCTACATAATTTTCATTTTTGTTCAAACATTTGTGATACAGCTCAACAAGTTTTTGAATTCGGACGTCAAAGAAATCTGCTGCCTATGATGAACTCCAATGTATGACTGCAGTTTTAAGTTGTCTTCGTCGTCATTGAAACGTCGACCACCAAGGAACTTCTTTAAGTACCGAAATAAGCGAAAATCACTGGGTGCAAGGTCTGGACTGTAAGGTGGATGGTCCCCCTCTTCCCATCCATAAGACCTGATTAGACCTTGCGTTTGTGCAGAAACATGTGGTCTTGCATCGTCATGGAACAACATCACACCAGAAAACCTATTCACGCTACTTGTTTTGTATTGCACGCCGGAGTTTTCTCAAGATGACACAATACGCATCAGAATTGATTGTTGTACTTCTCGTCACAAAATCCACTAATAAACCCCTTTCCTGTCCTAAAAGACAGATCTTTTGTGCTAAAATTGTCTGGCTTTCACTCTGTTTGATGTCGATGTGTGTCGCCATTCCATTGACTGTTGTTTCGACTCAGGAGTCATGTCATCTCCTGTAAGGATGTGGCCTAACAAATCATATCCTTCCTGAGTGTATTGAGTCAAAAACGATAGAGCACATCCCAAACTCTTTGTTTTGTGGTCGTAAGAAATTAGTCTTGGAATCCACCGAGAACACAATTTTCGATAATTCAGTTTCTCCGAAACAGTGGTGTACAAAACTGACCTTAAAGCCTGTGGAAATTCACTTGGTAACTTTGAAATCTTGAATCGCCAGTTCTGTCGAATTTTATTGTCCACATTACGAACCAATCAATTGGTTCAATCAATCAATGTACCAAATTTTCAGAAATCAGAAAAGAGAAACCAGGGCGAAACTCATCATGCACATTAATACGAACGTCCGAACTTTAGTGTTACTCATAGCATTATCACAGTAAACCTCACAAATGCTGATGGTGAATTTCCGCTGCTGCCAAATTTCTTGCACTCAAAAATCGAATTACAGATCGTATCTCACAGTCGGCGGCGGACTCAATTGTCTTAAACATTATAAAGGTCTACAACTCAGCACACAGACAGACAATACGACAACATTTTGGTTTGAAAAGAAAAATCTTTAACCCGCCGTCAGACGATTTTGTTTGACTTTACGAAGCCATCTACATCAAAATAACTTCGGTTTATGTTTTTACATTAAAATAATATAATAATTTGTTTAATTATCTATCTTGGCAGTAAAGTTTTGGGGTTAGAGGAGCATCAGCAACTGATAAGGCTATTTAGCGACCGGAACTACAGCTTAACGTGGGTTCTGAACCACGATCATCAGCTACCGAAAACCCCAGTCAGCACCCCCCTCGGGCTACCAACCCTTAGTTTTGTGCTTAACCGAAAGTATCTCGAGAAGCCTACCGACTGGCGAGTGACCAACGTAGAAAACCTCTCAGAAGGCATCCGACCTTACCCAGCCTCGAACTATGCTTTATATATATATATATATATATATATATATATATATATATATATATATATATATATACATATATATATATATATATATATATATATATATATATATATATATAAAGCGTAGTTTTTTGCCTTATTCGAGTTAAATTATAAGATGTGAAAAACAATAACAAATCTGACAACCCCCTGTAACAGCGGCAACATTGCACCGCACCAGCGCCGCTAATGAGATATCTCCGCTTAAACCGTACACCTTTTGCATCAAGTTAGGCCTCCACCGCCGCCACCAACTCCTGCAGAGGACACTGACACAACGCGTTCATCGCGATAGGTTTTAAAATAATCCGCAGGAACAACTATACCGCGCCACTTTGGCCGTGGTCATCGTTTTGTTTGTCGAGCCTCCTCCAACTGTTGTCCGACGGTTTGTTGACTCCTGCCGATTGTTTTTCTTTCTTCCTCTTTGTCGCTTCCAAAGTCGACCCTCATCGATTCTTATGCAACGACACGCTGGAAGAAGGAGAACGGTCAAATTATGAAATAACTGAGATATATTGAGTGGAATTTTTATAGAGTTGTGTATCTTAAAATTACATAACCTAAATGGAAACAAAACTTTTACCCCAGAATGATATGAAATTGGAGGAATTATTATTCTAAATATGTTCTAAATATGAAATAAGATTCGCTTCAGAGACTAGACCATATTTTTAACTTAAAGATGATCTTTCTAACACAGATGAGCAAATTGTACACTCCATTCCATATTGTACGATGTCATTTTTATAAATGGTGCCTATTCAGTTTCCCAAGTGTCATAGCTGTTAAATACAGGGTAGTGCAAAAGAAGGTCCCCCTTTTAAAATTATTTTTCTTTCCTGTGGTGCTACAGCCTGTGAGCATTGACCTCCTTCAACCTTCCCCTCCTATCTGATCGATCTTCAGCAGTACCTGGCCAGTTTTTGATGTGCAGTGGTTCTTCAGCATCTCTTCTTTCATTGTCCTACCGTCGTGTTTTTGGTTTATCTCTTTTTCTGTTACTCCCTATTCGCCTGTCAATAATTTTCTTTGGTACTTGATTTTCCAGCATTCTCGCCACGTGTCCCGCCAATCTTAGTCGTTGAACTCTCACAGAATCTACAACATCTAGATCTTTGTATAACTACTTGAGTTCGAAGTTTGATAACGATCCTCCAAATTCCATTTTCATTCACAGGCCAAAAATTCTTCTGAGTACTGTTCTTTCAAACACTGTAAGTATATTTTCTGTTTTCTTTGTGAAGGTGAACTGAATAAACTGAATAAGTGTTTTATGTATCCTAACTTACATAAACCATTGTAGAAATTTAGATCTCAGGACAGAATGCAGGGAATAAGTAATTTTGTTACCATTCAAACGTAAATTCCCAGATAAGTAAATTCCCATATTAAATTATATCTTATTTTTGGTTAAGTTTTTTGGCTTTTTATTTCAGAATAAGCTATTTTAATTTTTTACGTTAAAGATGCTCCTTCTAAGGGCATAATACGCAAATCGGTAGCCAAATGTATGTAGGCTCCATCTGTGGATGAAGCTAGAAGACAAAGCAGACCACAAACAACAAGATCACCCAAAAAGATCCAAAGTGTTGGTTGTTAGAAGGGAAAGTGTTCGAGAAGCACCATGAACATCAACCTAGCGACGTTCTGATCAACTGGGAATGAAACGATGGTCCATATAGGGGATGTTAACCCATTCAGTGCCGATGACGCAACTGTCGTGTTAGCCTAGTGTTCTCTGGGTGGCAGGTCACGCAACTGTCATATATTTTACCTGTCCGTTTACCCCTATGCCTTTTTGGCTCCCAGCATTGTATTTTTTTTTCATTCACTTAAAATTCGTTGATAACGTCGTTAACGATTGTTAACAACGTAAAGTTTATTTACCAGTCAAAGTAAATAAGACCGGGACTGAATGGGTTAGAACAAGATCTCCATATGCATTCATATAAAATCGAACTATGATTAGAATTCAGTCATGCCATCTTAAATCCTGTAGATGCACATGCAAATTATGTGAAGAAATTGTGGATGATTCAATTCTACAGCGACTACAACAGCGCTTTTTTGAATGCATATGTCCACCATCAATTAATGTCTAAAAATGGAGATCTGAGATGCATTTCTAGATGTCTGGATTCACCCCCAGGACCTCTTTCTTTAAGTCATTTTAAATGGGGGCTTACAATATAAGCCCCAAACAAAATGTCAACTCAAGCGAGATAGAAGGTGGCGAAAATGTCAGAAAATCGAATACCAAGGAAAATCATGGAGGGACAGAAAAAGAGGTAGACCAAGTACACTATTATGGCAAGACAATGTAAGAAGAAATGCTGATGAATTACTGCCCATCAGAACCTGGCAAGGCGCTGCTGGAGATCGATTCGGATGGAGGTGAAGGTTGAAGAGGGTCAAGGCTCCCTGACAGGCTGTAACACCATAGGAAGAAGAAGAGAATATCAAGAAACAACTTAAAGCTATGAAAAGTGTTGTATAAAAGCATACATTTTTTTAAGGCGAAAATGTTCACGATTAAATGGCAACTCAATCTTTTTCTGAAAGTAATGAATTAAAAACTCCTCAAACTGTATTGGTTTGTTAATAAATCTTTACTTCAGTTTTCTTCTATTTTTTATAATTATTAATAATTCGGTCAGTGCACTTTTATTGCAAATTTCGATATTATTATTCCAATACTTTTCTAACATTTTTACACCTTTTTTATAGAATGATTTCTCTCTGCCTTCAAGACATCCTTCAGTTTCGGAAATTATCTCTTGATTTGAGTGAAATTTATTTTCAACGAGCAATTTTTTGAGGTCTGAGAACAGGAAATAGTTGCTGGGGGCCAGATCTGAAGAATCTGGTAGATGAGGAAGCTGTTCGAAGTGCAATTCATGCAATTTAGCCATCGTTGCCAACGATTTGTGACACAGTGCATTGTCTTTGTGACAATGCGTTTCAAACGCATCAATAAGGCTATGTATTATTCGCTATTGATAGTTTTACTTTTCTCGAGATAATCGATGAACAATATCCCATGCACATCCCAAAATACAGAGGCCATAACCTTCCCTGCCAATGGTTGTATTTTTGGTTATTTTGGACGGCTTTCAGCGGCTGCTGTCCACTAAGCTAACTGCCGATTTGATTTCGAAGTATAGTGGTGGATCCACGTTTCATCAATTGTCACATACCTCATAAAAATCATTTTTATTTCGCTTAAACATCTCCAAACATTGCTCAGAATCATCAATACGTTGTTGTTTTTGGTCTGCTATGAGCAAACGCCGTACCCATTTCGATGGCAATTTACGCATTCCCAAATGTTCATGCAAAATGGTGTAAACAGTTCCTTTCGATATCTTCATGATATCAGTTATCTCCTGCAGCTTTACTTTATGGTTTTGCGAAATGATTCTGTAAATTTTCCTGGTGTAACCACCTCATTTGGACGTTCAGAGCGTTCAGCATCATCGGTAATTCTAGGGCCACGTTTGCATTCAGCATACCAATTATTTATAGTTATAGGGCACAGTCCGGGTAATATTTATCAAACCATTGTTTTGATTCAACGGTATTTTTCTTCATCAAAAAGCAATGCTTAGTCAACACACAAAATTCTTTTTTTTTGTCCTTGTTTTGAAAACATGGCACAAAACAAAAGTAGCGTCACTTAAAGCACAACAACTCAGAAACTAGTAGACAGATTGTTATGAAATTTTAACATATGACGTTTAAAGGTTGGCCCTTGTTAATCCATGTGTTGCATGGGATTGAAAATGCCTTAAACCATCTGTAACGCCGGGCCATATGCAAATCACTATTTCCATAAACCTGTTCAAAACAAACTCCACTCCAAAAGGAAAGATAATACTGTTGATAATACCACATCAAACGCTACGACATCAATCTATTTACTTTATTTAAGCACCTCGTAAGTTTTCCTATCGCTAGCAATTCCACTTTTGCCAGAAAAATAAAAACAACGCATAAAAAGCCATGATAACTCTTTTGATATTTGACCTTCAAAAAGGGTGGAAATGAAATTATGTTTAGGTTGATAAAGATGGGTTTTTAACGAAATATCAAGTCTAAATTCTTTCTGAAACATATTCGCGTTATATAGTGGAAATAATAACATTAAGTAATAAAACTTGTTTTATTCTCTCGTCTTTTATTAGCAACCACCTCTCTAATTATAATTTCAAAAAGAATCGATTAAAAGACACGGAGGGGCAAAGGAGGATGCGATTCAGACCGTTACCTTTGACATTTCCACTTTGCCTTACCGGCGAAATGTCAATCCGAAGCGCCGACCTTGGTTGCAATTTCGTTTATTTTGATCGTGCTTTTTTATAAATTTCGCATTAACGCGTCCTTCTTTTCATTTCTTGATAAGTTGACGTCGATCTGACATCATTACAAGGATATTTTAAAAAGGTGCCAACCTACACTGCTTATAAAAAATTGGATTTACACAGCCTTAATTAAAAATAATTTGTAATATATATATATATATATATATATATATATATATATATATATATATATATATATATATATATATATATATATTACAAATATATATATATATATATATATATATATATATATATATATATATATATATATATATATATATATATATATATATGAAAAACAGAAATTTTTCATCCGTACTTCCACGTACCACTGCTCGTCTCAAATCAGTCGCCGCCACCACGTCGAGACAAGTACCTCCCAGGACCGGTTTCTGGCCTCACAGCCGTCGTCAGCTGGGCTCGAGCCCAACGCAGGGAAACAGCCGAATCGAAACGAACAGAGGAAGACCAAGTCAACTGGTCATATTATATACATATATATATATATATATATATATATATATATATATATATATATATATATATATATATATATATATATAAATATATATATATATATATATATATATATATATATATATATATATATATATATATATATATATATATATATAATATATATATATAAAGGATCACTTCTGCATTTTTTCATAAGTCAGGAACTTTTTGTTCTTTAAGGCATTGCTTTATGTAAGTCCGACCACCAGCTTTTAGCATTTAGACAGTTACACTGTCCTTTCCTGGAGCCTTGCCATTTTTCATCAATTCCAAAGCAGTTGTCACTTCCTTCAATAGGATATCTGGCATTTGTTCTTCCGTAGTTATTGTTGTCCTTGATTGGATCTGATCTTAATATAACTGTATACAGGAAGATTTAAAGATCTACCGTCCAATAAGCCTCCTATCAATAGTGTACAAAATGTTCACTAAGATAACATCTAAAAGAATATTTAAAAAATTGAATGGCGCACAACCAAGAGAACAAGCAGGATTCCGAAGTCAATTCAGTACAATGGATCACATCTAGGTTGTACAGCAGGCCATAGAACGGCACAACGAATACACCATGCTACGGTGTTTGGCTTTTATCGACTACGAAAAAGCATTTGACTTAATCTCAAAGCAGGCCATAATGGATACATTGCTTAGACAGGGGAGGGACAAAGCATATGTAAACTTATTAGGATTGTTAGGGTTATTAGGTTCTCTTTTCACAATAGAGGAACTTCCAGAGGAGCTGGAAAGAAGCATACAAGAACGGCAAAGGGCTAGCAAACCATTTGGCTTAAAAGTAAACCTGAAAAAGAGTCAGGTTATGTTCAATACATTTACTGAGGGCAGAAGAATTTCAGTGTTAAAAAGGGATTTGGAGGTCGTGGATCACTTTTTATATCTTAGGCAGAATATTTCAATGGAAGGGGATACCGCCCGGGAGGTGGGACGATGCATTAAGTGTAGCTGATAGGCATTTGGCAGGCTTAACATAGTGTTTAAGAGCAAACTCCCACTTTGCCTGAAAAGGAAAGTCTTCGATTAGTGCGTCCTTGCCGTTCTGACATACGGAAGTGAAACCTGGACACTCACATCGCACTCAATTCAGAAACTTCGGTATTACAAGACGAGACAGAAAGCCCTGCACATGAGGCAGGAATCAATCGAAAGTGTGCGACATCATTGGAAGAGTAAAGCAATTAAAATGGAAATGGGCAGGCCATATAGCGAGGCGATGGGACGATAGATAGACCAAGGCAATCCTGGAGTTGATACCACTTGATCGCAAACATCGAAGAAGATCGAAAATTTGGAAATCACTGAAAAAAAACAACAAACTACATGGCAGTGGTGAATAGCAAAGAGCTGGGGACAATCAGTAAAGAGTCTTGTAGATGGCAGGTTATATACATTTAGACATATAGATAGCTTTACATACCTAGGACATCAACAACGACAATGACGAGAGTAAGAAAATCAACATAAGTCTTATTAAAGGAAATAAAAGTTCTAGGATCCCTAAAACTCAAGAAGGACAAAAGAGAGACTGTAGCGAACAGTAATTATACCAGTAGAATTATACGGCTGCTAGCTATGAATACTAAATAAATCTGAAAAGTTAAGCTGATTTGGGAAAGAAAGATTCTCCGAAAAATATATAGAGGGAAAAAAGTTAATGGCATATTGAAGAGACCATTAAATAAAGAACTGATGGAACCCTATAAGAATCCCCCCATAACAGCAATGATAAAAGATCAAAGAATAATATGGCTCATGTTCAAAATTAGCAGACAATGAAGTAACGAAAGAAGTACTGAAGGGAGGCATAATTACTTAGTCGAAAATAGGACGACCAAAGAGGAAATGGATAGTGACATCGCAAAACTGAGAGGTGAGAAAATAAGTCAAGAAATAGAAACGAATGGAGAGAAGTAGTCCACCAAGCCATAGGCCTACAAGGCCTGCAGGACTCTGTCGCTCTCTCTCTCTCTCCCTCTTTTGTGTGTGTGTGTATGTGTTTATATATATATATATATATATATATATATATATATATATATATATATATATATATATATATATATATATATATATTGTTAGTGACCTTAGAAATAAATGATCAAAATTTAAGCCATAGCAACGAAGCACTTGTTCGTATAAAAATGTTTTTGACGCTGTCACTTTTTCCTGAAAGATATCATTTCAGTAACTTTTACGATTTCACAGTAATTTGTGTTACTGCAATTTAATTTCTTTAAAACAGTTATCATGCCTAGAGTGCAAAGACGTGCAAATTTTGGCTAGTTGACAATTTAAAAGGGGCCGCATTGTAGGTCTAAGAGAGGCAGGATTATATTTTCGGAAAATTGGAAGAAGAATGAATAGGACTGTTTACATAGTGTTGGCGAACGTAGGTCAAAGGATGTCGACAACAACGAACTAGAAGCACAGGACGCCGTCCAGCCAAGACAGTCTTCGGCTTTTGGCCATAAGAGACCGTTTTCAACTTCAAGTCAATTGCTAACCAATGGTACGAAGACCATGGAAGGTTAATTGGAATGCGAGCAATCTACCGTAGAATCAGATTTCGATTTGGGCTCGATTCTTACAGACCATATCTGGCTTTACCTTTAACGGCGTAACATCGGCGCCTAATCTGACATCAGCTAAAAGACATCAGCGGGATGCGGAATGGAATCATGTTGTTTTTAGTGATAGGTTCCGCTTCTCTATAGGTGGTCATGGCAGCCGTGCTCGTATAAAAAGATATCGCAGAGAACAACGAAATCCGGAGTTCTTCACGAAGAGGTACGCACATCGCACAATGGGTGTTACGGTTTAGTTGCCATCGCACATGGTAGTAGGTCACCTCTAGTTTTTGTCCGAGGTAGTATAACGGTTCAGCGGTATGTCAAAGAAATTGTAGACCCCCCATTTCTTACCCCGCCTTCGAACGCTTTCAAATCCACTTTTCCAGCAGGATGATGCACGCCGATACATGTGCATATATATATATATATATATATATATATATATATATATATATATATATATATATATATATATATATATATATATATAACAAGCTTTTATAACAAAGAAAGCTAGAAAGTAGATTTTTTAAAGAAAATGAATCCTCCTCCATGTCACTACTCTACATCTTCAAGCACTGTTATCTACTACAAGTGCACGTGAATGTCTTATGTAAACAATGTCAAGAATAAAAAATAAATAGTACCAAGCCATTCTTGTCATTTTCAATTATATCACGACAAACATTTCTGTATATGTTCTTGGTGTTAATAAATTCTGAAACCGTTCTTTTTATTCCATGTAGAGAGTCATAACTTATAATAAGTAAGATTATATTGCAATATGTCCGCGACATGTTAAAAGGTTATAAATGTTGGAGACACAGGAACACACCTCGAAGCAACAAATACCAGAGTTCACGTATTATTCTATACATAATATATTTTAAAGCATTGCATAATGTGTCAGAAACAGTTAGAGTGTCTCTCCCAGATTTAACTGTATATGTGTTGTTTATCTTTAATTGAATCATTCAAAAGCCGAATACGGGGATACAGTGAAAAGTCAGATCCTTTCCCGATAGATAGCAGTGTAATCGCAAAGATAATTGAATTTCTAAAAAGTAGCTCGAAGATTTTCAAGTCGATATGACGTGTAACAGTCCTCGAAAGCGTATAAGCATATAAGGAAAAGGGAAATTTCGTAATTTTTGTGTGTGGAAAAATCATTGAGCAACCGAAGAAAGTTGGAAAAGTGTCATGGGGACCCTGTGTCTTCACATTTCATGATTCACAAATGATTTACTGAATTTCGATATGATCGAATCAAGACGAGTGACGCTGTTAATGACACTACTGAGAAAATGGTCAACAAATATTGGGATGTTGAGTTGGGAGAGATTGTTGAAATATTGTATATGAGATATTGTACATCCTACGCGAACATTTAGGTATTAGAATCTTGTGAGAACCAGCGCAATGGGTACCGATCGAATGGATTGGAGAACAGATCTAATTAGGGAAGTGTTTTCTTAATACGTCTTCCTTCCCTATGTCATGTTTATCTTTTCCATGGCACGTAAACGTCCAGAATCAGCTATACAAATAATATAGCGTGTTTTTTTTAGTGCGTCCGGACTTAATTCAAATAAAACAACAACCAAATAAAATGCCTTAAAACCATTTTTTTTTTGTAAAATAATATTCAATGACATTCATTTTTGAAAACAGTTCCGGACAAATGTCCGCCGCAGATACTTCTGACTACTACTTCTAGATACTACTACTAGATACTACTTCTTATATATATATATATATTATTATTATTATTATTATTCACGTATGGGCCCGGGTGGACCACGTGAAGTACAATTAGAGACGTTTGTTGTTGTTAGCCTTCCTTTGCGCCCATACTAATTTCATTCTTTCGCAGTGAGCTTTTTTTCTTTCGTCAGACCAAGTTATTCCAGTCTTCCTACATTTTTCTCTTTGGCCAACCTTCCAAACGTCAACCTTGTATCTGAAACAGCCTCTATCCTGAATATATATATATATATATATATATATATATATATATATATATATATATATATATATATATGTATATATATATTCTTCAGCCCTTTGCAGTTCTAGTATGTGTTTTGCAGCTCCTCTTGGTCTTGTAAAAGAAGAACAATATCATCTGCGAATCTAAGATGGTTTAAGTATGCACCATTGATCTTTATTCCATACTGCTCCCAATTCACATTACGAAACACTTCTTCCAGACAGCCTGAGAAAAAAGAAGCGATATCACTTCACCCTGCCGGATACCCGCTCTACATTTCTCTCTACGGACGCCCGCTCTACATTTATTTCAACCTCAAGATTATCAATGTGGATTATCGCTGTAGCTTCATCATATATCAATCCTAGTAGGTTTACATAGGTTTTCTATATACCTTGGTTAAGCAATGCATCCATTATGGCCTGCTTTAAAATTGAATCAAATACTTTTTCATAATCAATAAAAGCCAAGCACAGTGGCATAGTGTATTCGTTGTGTCTTTCTATGAACCTGTTGTAGAACCTGGATGTGATCCATTGTACTTAATCCACTTCTGAATCCTGCTTGCTCTCTTGGTTGGGCGTCATTGAGTTTTCTTAAAATTTTTTTGGATATTATCTTGTTGGAAACTCTGTACACCACTGCAGGAAGCAGATCGGACGGTAGTTCTTTAAATCTTCTTGTGCTCCTTTTTGAGTACTTTTTGTTCTTTGAGTCATATTGAGTATAATTTTGCTAGTTTTTATGTAAAGTCCGACCAACAGCTTTTAACATCTCAACACTTATACTATCCTTTCCTGGAACCTTGCCATTTTTCATCGAATCTATAACCTTTGTCACTTCCTTCACCCGGATATCCGGCATTTGTTCTGCAGTGGACATAGCTGTTCTTGACTGGTTCTGATCCTCATATAACTTTGAATAAAATCTTCGGATAACCTCTAACATTTCCGTCCTAACATTATATATATATATATATATATATATATATATATATATATATATATATATATATATATATATATATATATATATATATATATATAAGGATCAGAACCAGTCAAGAACAGCAGTGTATATATTGTGTATATGTATAAGAATTTTGACGCTACAAGATAGAAAATGTATGTTAAAAAATATGCATTCTGGAAACAAAGGTAAATTCTGTAAGAAAAATAACATCTCTAACCTGAAATTCAAAATGTCAGACATAGTAAGCTCTTTTTTTAGCTATAACACTATCTCTTTTTTTCTCAATTGGTTGGGCGACGTTGCCAGACCTTTGGTCAAGTGATTCGTTATTAGTAATCGAAAGTTGAAAAAAAATTTGACTTGAATTATTTAAATAATTATATCGATAAGCCGATATTATTCATATATAATAACACTCTGTAAATATTAAACTTTATTATGTGATATTTTTTATTCCATAAAGTTGGAAAATAGTGAAAAAAAAAGAAAAATCCGGTGTGAAAATATTTTATAAGAGACTGTGTGTTTTTCTAAAAAATTAAACAGTGAATAATTTTAAATTTTTTAAGCATAGTTTAATTACATATCCTTTATCACAATTACCGAATTTCAAGTCTTAGACTTGGAAACTCGTTTTTCTCCTCTTTATCACTCCTTAACACTCCTTAACACTTTTGAATACTGGAGAGTATACTGTTTGATTATTTTGGACGAGTTTTGATTATTTTAGGCCTTTATTTGAGCTCGAAAATTATAAAAAAACCCACCGTTTCTGCCTGATCTAGTTCCATCAAAATTTGTAACAGAAACGTTGTTTAAATTAAGGTCGTTGTAATCACAGTACTAAACAATGCATCCTTAAAGGCAGATCAGATGTTCACAGGCTTCAGACAGGTATGATCGCGTAGTATACGAGGCAATAGAGGAACTCGAAGACAGAAGTAGAAATTCAACAAAACATTACGGTAGAATTTGAGGTAGAAGAAAGTTTGGGACACGTGGATTAATCGGCACCACTCCTGTTTTTTATAATATTAAACACAGTCATCAGTGACCGTGGTAAATATCAGAAACCGTGGTAAATAATGAAAAACAGATAGTAGGGTATGCAGATGACCGAAACATATTAACAAGACAGAAAAGATCATTAAGGCACTTAAGATAAAAGAAAGGTGAAAGCCAAAAGAACCGATCTAGAAATTATTATACACAGAGTAAAGGGAAACAAAAAGAAGAAAACAGAAATTGATAAACTTCGACATTGACATGACAACATTGTTAGACTGTTGGACATTAATTCGGTTGGAGGCGAAAGGTGAAGGAGTTTAATACTCAATAGCGGACTGTGGACAGAAAGAAAAAGAACATTATATTGCTATAATGGTAGTTTGATGCCAATAAATAAAAATAATTTATGAAGTTTCCTTCTTCTCGAATAAAAGTTCTGTTTAACAATAAATATAATCTCTGTTTGTTAAACAAACAACACATTGGTCATGTGGAACAAAGTTCGCCTCATATGTCACGCGGACGAATTACCTGAGCAGAAGGAAACAACACCAACTCCACACGGCGCACCACAAGTTCTATTTGGTTTAGTAACGAACCGAGATAATGACCAGTAAATCAAAAGTTATGTGCTTTTCCGGGTACGGTTCAAGTGTAATTACTTTGCAAATATACAGTTAAGGATATTTCAAATAGGCGGGCTTCGGACCAGCCAGAAAGGTCAAAGCTTTTAAGTCCAAAAATGTACGGTTGTATAGTTATGGTCTCTTAGCCGTACGTGAATATTATATAAATTGAACGATTATGGTGTTTTCTGAGCACTTAATACCAGCTATTTGCCGGAATACGGTATTGTCTTTGCTACAAAATACCTTGGCACATCGAAAACTTCTTGGATTAAGTAATAATAATTCGAAGAATATGTGATTCTAAAATACCGGGTGTGGCGGTTAATAACACTAATTTACAAATGTTAACTTTTTATATATATCCCGAAAAAAAAATGTATGTAAATATGTTAGCCGACCTTCCTTAAACGAAAAATTGTAAGCCGGAATATTCTATCATGTCACATTTTTTTTCTACAGTCAAATCATGATGGAATTAATGGAAATTAATGATGGAAATTAATTTTAAATTAATAAACAAAGATTAATATGTAAAATTCAAATTCTTTTCTATGATTCAAATAATAATCTTTAAATAATATCTTTCAAATACAAACTATACTGTATAGTTTGTATTTGAAAAAGGCACTGTGAGTCGAAACAATTGTCACACATACAATTTTAAATATAGCGGAAATTGTTAGAAATTAATCTTTGTTTATTTATTCAAATCATTTTTTTCATCTACCCTACGTGGTGACTTCAGTTTAATATTTATTTATTCGATTCAAACAACAAATATATTGTTTTAAATTGAATTAAAATGTCGAATAGAAAGTGTAAAACAACTTCTGATCGTTTTTACTATGTCTGTGGACAGTTTACATTTCCAAAAAAAGAAGACCCATTGTAAATTCGTTAAAAAGTGTATATTTTCATTATTTTGGATTTCCTGTTGCGAACCAAGATAAAAAGTGGGTGCCTCATGTGTTTTGTGAAAGCTGTAGAATCATTTTACTCCAGTGGTGATCAGGAGATAAAGTATACCTTCCATTTGGTTCACCAATGTTATGGAGAGAACCTAGTAATTATGAAATTGACTGTTACTTTTGGATTACGAAGACAGTGGGATATAATACAAAAAATAAGACGAGTATTGTATATGCCGAAATTCCTGTTATTAAACCAATTTTATATTCGAAGGATCCATATCAAATTTGTCCCGGTAATTCGAGTCAAAATATATTAGAAGATGACAATGAAAGTGTGAAGTTAAATTGATTTCTAGTGATTCTGATGATTAAGAAACCGTCTGTATCAATAGAACACGCAGTGAATTGTAAAAAGAGCTACGAAACGATGTGTACTTTAATGAATTTAATAAAGTATGAAAAACACCAATGGAAAGTGTTGCGCAAACTCAGTCATCGGTTTGTTATTGGGATTGCAGGGTGGTTACACGAAATACTTTTATTTCTTTTGTCTGTGGGACAGCAGGGCCAGAGAGCATCATTATGTAAGAAAAGAGTGACCTATTTGGAATGAGTATATTCCGGGCAAAATGAACATTAAACATGAGTCATTGGTAGATTCAAAGGACTACTACCACCTTTATACAATACATTGGGATTTATAAAAAACTTTGTGAAAGCGCTAAACAAAAATAGTGATGCTTTCCTGTATTTACAAAAAATGGTTCTAAATATTGCAGAAGCAAAACTGAAAGAGAGGATCTTTGTTAGCCCACAGATCCGTAAAGCTATAAAGGATCCTCAGTTTGAAAGCCTTTTATCTGTTAATGAAAAAGCTACTTGGAAGTCATTCAAAATGGTTTTCGAAGAATTTTTGGAAAATAACAAAAGTAAAAATTATAAAGATATTGTTGCTAATTTATTGAAAAATTTTCAAGAGATGGGAGTGAAAAATGTCATTAAAGATTCATTTCCTGCACTCGCATGTGAGTGCAGGAAATGAAAACTTAAGAGGTATGAGTGACGACCATGAGGAACATTTTCACCATAATTTAAAGATTTTCGAAGAACGACATCAAGGATTTTGGCATAAAATCATGTTAGGGGATTACTGTTGGTCCATTATAAGAGAAACCAATCCAAAAAAAACTATAAAAAGAAGGCAAAAATTAGCCATTTTTAATTATGCATATTAAAACCATTTTTATGGAAATAAATATTTCTAAAAGCAGACGTGACAGAATTTTTTTATTATTTTTTTCTGGATAACTCTTACCTAAATAAACAATAATTAACAACTTTCAGCTGGGGTATAAAAACCGTGTAAACTAGTGTAATTCTTATTTTTTTCTTAATAAAAAAAACACGTTTAATTTGAGACAAAGATAAAAAAATAGTTTATTCAAAGTATACGCCATCGCTAGTTGCACATTTTCCCCATTTTTCCGGCAATTTCTGGATACCCTCCCAAAAAAACCGTACTTTTTTTGAAGTGGTCCAGTCATTAAACCATTTTTCGACATCTCCGTAATTGTTGAAGTGTTTCATAGAAAGTGCGTGATATATCGATGAAAACCAGTGGTAGTCAGAAGTGGTCAAGTCTAGTGAGTACGGTGGATGGAAGCAAGAGTTTCCAGCTAAGTGTAGAAGTAGTGTCTCTGACCGCTTTCGCTGTGACTGATATGGTATTGTCGTGCTGCAAAATCACTTGTCCGTGTCATGTAGCCTATTCTGGTCACTTTTCGATCAATACATGGTTGAAATTAATAATTGTGTAATAAGTGATGAACGGTACTGCATAACTGTTTCACCTGACTCATGGTACACCACAACATTCTGATCCCACCAAACGCACAGCATTGCCTTCTTTCCACCACGATTCGGTCTCACTTTTCGTTTTCAATCACGATCCGATGAAAAAATCTATCGTTCGTATCGAGAAAGCAAAACACCGTTTTTCGCTTTTATACCTGTCTGTCGTTCAGTTGATGTGGTACTCATTTTCCTGCCTTCTGGATCTTTCCCATGGCATGCAGGGCATGTGTCTTCTTGCAGTAATACTTCCATTTCTTCGTCTTCAATTTTTTTCGGTGCGCCAGAGAGTTCTTTATCTTCAACATCAAAATCATTATTTTTAAAACGTCTAAACCAATCTACACATATTGTTTCCAACAGAGCATGATCGCCGTAAGTCTCCACAACAATTCCAAATACTCTTTTTTTGGGCACACAATGTTTAACGCTATGAAAAAATATGTTGTTTACACTTCGGCGGAATAACATAAACTGTTATTTCAAGCCTAATGGCAGAGCTTCATGATGAAATTGGTTGCAGTATTCCCCTTTGCAAAAATGCCAAAATAACACAATCTGTCGGGAAACAGCGATAACATTGAAATCCTTGAAAAAGTACTCATCATGCACTTCTAACAAAGAGAGTAATGTAAGTGTATAAGTGATCTAAGACATTTATACATTCGACACTTGTATAATTAGAAAATTTGTGAAACAAATGTTTAATTGAATATCTTAAGCTGGGTCCACATCAATACAAATTTGCGTTGTAGGGACTGTATATGTTGTATGTAGTGTGCCTGCGCGGCAATGTAGACACTCTGGCACAAATATTGTCGCCGCAATACACACAAATATTGTCGCCGCACAGCACGCATATGAACCGTCTGTTGTCCACCAGATAATTCAAACAAATTGTTCAAGTAAATACAACACACACGCAAAATTTTATTGGTGTGTGATATTTTATTGTACCCAACTTTAAGTGTACTATTATGCCTAAACACACTGAAAAACAGTGACCTTGCCCGAGCTCGGGCAGAAATCCGCTCCCTACTGATGAATCTAATCAAGTCAAATAAATTGTATTTTCAAGAACATTTGTTAGTGTCCCAAAACGTCGATCAGAAAGAATTTTATTCGTTCTTTAAAGGTGCTTGTTTTTTTATATTATTATTTAGAAGAGAATTGTACGAGAAAGAATTATTTATCGGTGTTTTGTTTTGAAAGCTATTCGGACAAACTGTTATTTATTACAATATAAAAGTTGGCAGTGGATTGTTTTATAACCATAGCTTCTTCTATTGTTTGTCTCGAGGCTAAAAGATATTTATTGGACGTAGCGTAAAGATGTAAAATAAAAAGAGTTATATTTGCCCGTACAGAACACAATAGCATGTAAACTTATGTTGGATTTTATATGTTATGATTGGGAAAACAAAGGAATATGCTTTTTGTCGTTTTGTATTTTGTTTTATCTTGCCATATCTCGATAACAATGACACCTAGCATATCTTATCTTGCTAAAGCAGCATTCATACTTTCAGTGTCAATATTTTAAGGGCTTATGCAGAATACAACATTACAGAAATAATCTTTTTCAAACCAAAGATTCGTAAATGGTATAAATTTTAAATAAATTCAAATTGTAAATAATTTTATTTATACAATAATATCTACGATGACTCACTTATATGGAAATATGTCAAACATTAGTGACAATCGCAATCAGTTATACAAATTCGTGCATACCTGTTTCATAGACGTTTACATATAAGCTCTGTAGTATTTTGTATAATTTGGCACGTTCTACCAAAAATAGATTCTAGTTTCAAGATGTTTTTTCTGATAAAATATGTGATACTTAGTTAAAGGTTAATTAGTTTCCTTTAGGTTCGTGGAGGAAACTATTTGACACAGAAATTGTTCAGCTATACTTTACGTATGTGTCTTGTACTATTCCTTATGCTACCACCAGATTTTCAATAGTACCGATTTCTGATCTTATAGCCTTCCTCAGTAGAGCTGGTGTCAATGTGATAAAATCATTAGAGCATAAGATTCTTTTGTTCCGGGTTATCGAAATTTGAGATGCAGTTCATTCCTGCAGATGATGTCTCCCTAACCTTTAACGTAAAAGCGCATGTCGGTACCCTGATGATTCTAAGCATCAAGAGATGAAACATGTGCCCCCGATCACTGTTAAATGGAACCGTCGAGTTTTCCACAGCGAGGATTACGAGTTTCCTCTCATATTTCGAGGTAGAGGAAAAAAATATACCAGCTACACAGCGGGCAACACCGCGCTGCATCACAAATAGTTCCCACTCTATGAGCAAATGCAAATTAGTTAAAGAGGCTAAGTTGGGAATAATGGTTCGAATGTAAAGTGTTTATCGCGCAAGATCTGAGAAGGCCTTACTTGTTTTAACTCAAGATGCTCTTATCTCCCACTGCTGCACAAGCGGTAAGCCAAGACGTTAAAACAAGTAACTTAGTTTTCCTGCAAATAGCAACTAACAAAATACATATATACGTTGAAACATCATCTCTATCTCTACGACCTTTCTGCTGCTTCAAGCTGCTCTTTCCTCTTTTCGCATTACCCCAATTAAACTCATAACACCATTTCATGATATGTTTCTTCATTTCATACATGAGAAATAGAAATAAAGAGGAAATCAACGTCCAGAAGGTTTACTTTCAAGCCACGCTAGCCAAGGTCATAATATCGAATTGAAATTGAATGTGTTCTTGAAATGGCGAATTTGGTAGAAATATATAGGGTTTTTCCTCTAGGACCTTCTTATTTATGTAGAGTGATGAGAAAAATAAGGTGCTTTGATATCACCATTTTACGAAGTGTAATCCAAAAATGATGTCGTTCACTAAATCAAAGGCTTTTGAGTCATCTGGCTAGCAAAATAGAATTTCTGGCTAGAATTTCTTAATCGATTGTTTCATATTTATTAATAGGTCTCCTATTTCCCTCTCTGGAACAAAGCAAGACTTGCTGAAATAACTAATAAAAGCAAGGGGGGTTTCCTTGGAGGTTTTTTTCTAAATCTTGCCACATATCTGATCTATAAACTTAAGGCTTCTCAAAATGTTTGATGTTGGGAATGACAATGGAATTTATTTGGATGATCAGGTATCACTTCGAACTCAAACAATTGTTCAAGAATCTAGATATTATATACCATATGAGAGTTCAAGGACTCAAATGGGCAGGACACGTATCGAGAGCGCCAGAAAACTGAGTATCAAAGAAAATCTTGCATGCGCGAATAGAGACTAACAGAAAAAGATGTAGACTAATGTGACGATGGCAGGAGAATGTAAGAAGAGACGCTGAAGAACTACTGCACATCAAAAATTAGCAAAGGGCTGCTAAAGATAGATCCGGTTGGAGGCGAAGGTTAAAGGAGGCCAAAGCTCACTGACGGGCTGTGGCCCCACAGTATAAAGAAGAAGAAACTTAAGGTTTTAAATATTTTTGCTTGTAGGAAAAAATCAAATATTTGTACTGAGAAATAATTGCTCTTTTTGTTGTTATGACAGCTGCGTTAAAAATTTCAAGGAAAACACTTTTGAATCTCCCTAGTAAAAGGACGAAGTTTAACAAAGTTTAACATATCATTAACAAAAACTTTCATTTTATTAAATAACTCCTTTTTATTTCAACATCGTATAAGTAACAGTAATTAACAACACGCAAATGGCTTTTAACTAATTAAGAAGCGTTTTTCTCTATATTATTTCTCGGTGCGCTATTTTAAATACCTCCACAAGGCATTGCACTGCAATAAGATAAAAATAATAGAAACGAATCCGCAGACAAACAAGCTTCGCTACTTTCACTTAATTAGGATGGCTATAAAAGTGTCGATTGATGATTTATGATGGTGTACGGGATAACATTTCAATAAATTTTTGATTGACATCAATAGATCTTTCATCATCAACAATATACAATATATTAATTGAATATTACTTAGATATTTACAGAGACATGTCAATGATTCTTTTTTCAAATTACTTATAAGAAGACGTTCTATTGTAATGACTTTTTTAGTATATCCGAACTTCTAATGGCCAAAGGAACTGTGAGTTTGCGCGCCTCTAGTGTCAAAATTATTCAGCTTAGTCTGGCAAATTATCGTGGAACGTTTAACATCAGAGCAACGCTAACAAATTGTCGAAATTTATTATTACAATTAGTGTTCTGTACGCCAAACTTACAGAGCACTTCGTGAATCTTATGGTGAGTCTTATTCGTGAGTCTTATGGTCGAAACGATCGTACTTAATACATTTTCTGTCATAAAATCTTACATTTACTTCACAAGTATTTCCCATATTTAGTAGCCTCTTAAGCTGGGTCCACACTAATAAAAATGTGTATTGACTTTATTACGCGACGAAAATATTTACTACGCAAAATTACCACATACAATCAATAAAGATTTGTGTTGTGCGCACAGTATGCCCCGCTCCCTCTATATGTGCAGCGGGATTTTTGTAGGTTATATATGAGATTAGGTTACGCCAATGTCAAACAAAAGTTCTTTATATTTTTCAGTGCTTATACTTATTTTCTGTAAAATGTGATTCGGCGATTAGTGGTAAAAAATTGTTATTTTCTGTAGTTTATACTTTTCTGTTTTGCTGCAAATGCTGCATCTAATAAAGCTTTTTATATTCCATTTTTTTTATTTTTCTTGCTTAAATTCTTTTACTTCCTCTTTAACATTATAATATGCTGGAACATGCTTTGGCTACAATCAGTTACTCAATAAAAAATAAATTACTTAATAATAAATAACAACACGTCCACAAGTTCCAATACATGCAGAAGAAGCTGCAAAATATGTCCTGCTAAAAAGAGGAGATAATCCAAGACACAATGTGCAGCTTTTCTGAGGAATGTTTGCCCGGACCACGCTATTGCATCTTTGTAATGAACATTCACGGTAACATTACCGTGATAACCAAACCTAAGATAACGAATTAAATACAGGCAGATTATAAAAATGTTTGTTACTGTTTCATTATCAAATTTGTTAGTTTTATAAATTTGATTTTATTTCACATTTAAGTAAGAGTTATGCTGCTAAAATGTTTCCTAATCCAAAGAGAATGTGTATACGTATAATTAAACTTAAAATTAAGGGATCAATGGCGGCTCGTGTGGGAGGGCATTGGGGCGCCGCCCCTCCAGCATTTATCACAGTGAACAACCATATTTTATTTCCGTTCAGTTTCTTTCCTTTAACTCATTTTCCTGGTTCGCCTTCTATCTAGGGTTTCAATAGCACGAAAAGTAAAAAGAAGGAAGGGGAAGGCAAAAAAAAATTCTTCAGCAGTACTATTTTCTTCTACGCTTCCCACTTTAAAAACCCACGAGCCGCCACTGTAAGATATAAATATATAAAAACTGCTGTGTTTTTTATTACTTGATCTCGCTAAAGTGTAATTTTATAATGTATCTAAATAAATAAAGTGTGATAGATAAACAAGTTTTTTTTAATTTGTCCCTTTAAAGTTATCCGCAACCGCTACCGTAACAAATGACCGCGCTCCCGCTTGAAAGTTAAACGTTCCATGATGATTTGCCAGACATTTGATGTACCCGATAATTTGACATCGTCCCCTATCGGAAGTACGGACAAAAATCACCCTATATTAACGAAAAATGAGACAATAAGATCGTTACTCATTACAAAGGTCGACATGATTTTTGTAACATTGATGAAAATGCTTTTTTTGGGTTTCATTTAAGTAGTTATTAAAACTCCTTTTCACAGAAATGATATAGCATGGCTTATTCTCCTGTTTACTACGATCTAAAATAATACACTTGTAGCTTTTTAATGTTTCAAACTTTTCTTTCTCCTGTTTCTCCTTTATATCATGGGATCATTGAAATTATTTGTGCCTGACTTTGGAATACTAAGGCAAGGAGTACTTTGATATAAAGTATTGCTGTTTTTGTATCTATTGGACAGTAGGACAACAAAGAATATAAGTAAGAAAAATTGGCCTGATAAAACTTCTTTTGAACCTGGTAGTTCAAATATAAAATATGCCCCCCTTGTTAATCCAAAAAAGGTGATTTTTTCGCCTTTCCATATTAAGCTTGGACTAATAAAAAACTTCGTCAAAGCCATGGACAATGAAGGTAATGGTTTGGTTTGGTTGCAATTTATTGCAATTATCTCAAATGAGAAAGCTTCTAGGGGATTTTCAAGAAAAATTAAAAAAATGAAAAGGAATTGGTAGCTTGGAAGTGTAATCAAAGGATTTCTGGGCAATAAGAAAGATGAAAACTATTAAAACGCATGCTAAATGTCACATGTCCTTAAAAATTAATTTTTACACTCCCATTTGGATTTTTTCCGGAAAATTTGAGTGAAGAAGCGTCGAACAAGGAGAGATGTTTCACCAGAACATCAGGGCGATTAAAGCAAGATTCCAGGGATGCTAGAATCCATTTATGTTGGGCGACTACTGCTGGTGTTTAAAAAGAGGTGATGCTACAAAATACAAGAGGAAAAAGTTAAAGTTTTTGTCGCACCATGACATATCATGTAATATATTTCTTATTCATATAATCCTCATTAGTGAATTTGTATAGATTTAATACGTTTTGAGATGTTTATATTAAATGAATATTAGATTGTAAAAATATGTTGTCTCCTTTTTTTTCCTATCACCGACCCCCTGTAACAAATAAACTGTAAGTGTTACTGTAATTAGCTTATCATTTTCTGATTTAGAACTACAAAATACTTCATATACACCTATTTTCATAAATGTTGCCTCAAAAATGTTTAAATTCGTTGACCTGTGTTATTGAACAAACATTATGCATGAAATGAGATGAAACAAACGAGAACGAGAAACGAGATGAAACAAACATTAATCCATCACAATTGTAACGTTTTCGACTTCAGAGTTGAACCTTAAGTAACAGATTGAGTGATTAAGTAACTAAGTATACTATTATAGCGTATTATTAACGTTGCGTAAATCTCGAAATGACCAAAAAAAAAGCTCTGAGCTCGTTGCGTACATATCAAACAGAGATCGACCATAAAATATCAAAATGCACATTTAATGCCGACCTAATTAAGTGAAAGTAAACGTCCTGTTTATATAGTCCGTTTGTTAATTCGCTTTTACTAAATTGTTATCTTTTTTGTGTGTGCGCCTAAGCAATTGGCTCATCGATGTGGTTAAAGATCGAGAGAAAATCGTATACAATGCAATAAAATATATTATTACAATAGATTGAATGTTCTATCGACTGTGTTGCGCATGAAAATATTATGGAAAGTAATGTTGCAGTAATAAAACAAAGATCAATGCATTTGATTACATATTTAGTAACATTACTTTAAACAATTTTACGTAATACTGCAAATATTCATTTTAGTAAAAAAGAAACAATGCAAAAAATGTTTGTATCATCAACTTAGATAATAACAGGTCTTTCAAATTGAGCGGTTTTTTTAATTCTTGAATAAAACACAGATGGCGTTGTGAATTTCCCTAAGTCTAGTCTCATTTCAGAAGCGTAATGTATGACATTTATAAAAATGGAGTCGTATACAATACAACAACGAGTTAAAATTGTGGAATTATTTTATGAAAATGGACATTCAGTGAAAAATGTTTTGGAAAATGACGTGATATTTATGATTTGCACAATCGTCCATCTGAAAGCCCCATCAATCGAATTGTTTAAAAATGTCAAGAAACTAGTTGGGTGGAAGGTAATAGAAAAGCAATATATAGTCGTAGTGGTCGTTCACAAGAATTCATCACGAAATGATTCGTCGTTCGGTCGTTCGCTACGAAATTTCCATTAGTCGACGTTCACAATAATTTGAATCCACAACATGGCGTATTTTACGAAAGAATTTAATTCTGAAGGGCTATAAAATTCAAATACCCATACAAAATTCAAATAACACAGGAACTAAAGCCACTGGATCATTCAAAACGTCGTACACTTGTCAATTGGACTAAATAACAAACAGATCCACGATTCCATGAAAATCAACGATTAATTCATGGGAAATCTTTACATCAAAAACGAGCCACTCTTGACATTATGTGCATTATGTTCAGAATGTTCTGGTGGAGTTGTAATTGTGAAAGGTGATCGATATCGTGAGATGATAACTGAATAATATTGATCTGGAGGATATGTGGTTCCAACAGGATGGCGCTACACTTTACTAATGAAACAATTGATTTATTGAGAGAAAAGTTTCCTGAACGAGTTATTGCACGAAACGGTGATGTTAATTGACCAGCATGATATATGTGATGTGACAACGTTGGACTATTTTCTTTGGGATTACATAAAAAGCCAGGTCTATAAAAACAATCCACAATCGATTCTTGAACTAAAGGAAGAAATTATTCGAATCATTGGTGAGATTAGAGCCACTGTTACGCCAAAATGTCAACTACTCAATTCGAAAGACCTTGTGTAAAATTATTTGGCGGAGGGAGCAAGATCGGGGGAATAAAGAGGCTTCTCCTACACTATCTACTGAGAATCCACAATTATACGGTAGTAACAAACTCCAGAGTTTATTAGTATTAAAAATAATAATGAGTCTATCGGTATAATTTGTTATAGATTTAACAACTAATTTTTGTTAACCAGTATAATTTCTATTTTAGTAGTAAGAGCTAAACCATTTTCATGTTCAGTAGAGAAAACATGGAAATTTCGTGTAGCCGCTTTGTTGGCCCAATAAAAAATTTACCATTTTTAAATCAACGCATATAATCCACTTACGATCATGGTACTTAAGTTTTACCAATACAAGAGATATGGCTTCATACTCCACCTATAGTTAAACATATTTGAAACTCCGCTTGTTACTGTCTATAAAAAGTATCATTTTATTTATGAAAATACACAGTGGGCTAGTGGAGAATATTAAAAATATTCAAAAAACAAAGAAACTATTTTTCCTGTGATCCACGTAAAATTCTCAATCCTTCAGTTGCCATCATGCTTTCGAACGTACAGCACGAGGCCCGACTGATGACGGCTTAAAGACAGAAACCGGTCTCGGGGGATGCTTGTTGGCGTTTGATGGCCACTGAAGGATTGAGAATTTTACGTGGAGCACAGGAAAAAAATTTCCTTGTTTTTTGAATAGCCATTCATTTAGCTGGCAGTTAAAGAAACCCATTTTTGATAAAAGACCATCAAGATCATTATAAAAAACATAATTTTTTGATTAAAAAAACCGAAACAGTTCTTTTCCTCGATTACGATAACGTGTCATTTCAATACCTGGAGAAAGTAAATTACTCTCTTTCAGTCTAGATGCCACAGTTCTGATCTTTCTTTTGAAAGGTCGAGGTCTCTGATAAGGCCACTTAAAGCGTCTTGAGTGAAAAGTAGATGTTTTGAAGACGTTGATTCAAAATGATCAGTTTCTTCGCTAATACAAGCTTGCCTATTTTCGGATGTACTACATTCCATATCTGAAAGATCAGACAGGCCACGAAAAGTTGGAACAGGGACGTCTTCTGAATGAGAAACAGATCTTTTAGCAGATCGAGATAGGTGATATAATGATTTTTTTGTTTCCCTCCAAATCATAAACGCATCAAACTTTCATTGACTTTTTTACCATTAGTCTTTACCATTTACCATTTACCATTTACCATTTAGTTTTTACCATTTACCATTTGCAAACATTGTTTGAAATCCATGGTTGATCAACGTCTTTGATTTTCAAGTTAAAGTAAGAGAAATATGCATTTTGCATAAATTCAGATATAGGTTTTCGAAACTCTTTCACCGTATACTCGCCACAAACCTAACAAAGTGTTCGGGTCGTTTAAACACGATTGTTTTGACGATGACACCTTCCAGATTTTGTTTATTAACTTTTTTAATAGAACTAACAACAAAAATAAACAAGTTAAATGGCTACTGAGAAGAAAATATTAACAATGTGAGTAGATTTAAAACTGTACGTACTTTTGAGAATTTAATATTAGTGAGGGTGTTGCTAGACAAATGTCAAAATAATTATAAAACAACATTCCAAATTGATGACCACTTCTTGAAACATTTTTATTTATTTTTAACTTATTTCTGCTAAGATTTTCAATAATGTTCCTCGGTTGGATAGATAAAAATTATTTTTTCTTTCCCTTCTTGCCAAGCGATTTCTTAAGTAACAATTAATATTTAGTTTTCTTTTTTTTAATAATATATCCGAACGATGATATTAACTTATACGAGTATATATAATTTAATTACACTATAATTAAAGCGTACACCATTTTCTTTTTTAAGGAAAATTTCTCTTTAATAAACATGATGAGATTTTCATTTTAATTTTTGTAATATTTACCTGTCAGTAAGATTTTATGTATCTTGAATGATATTTGTAGAGAAAATTTTTAATTGTTTGTCTAGAAAATATAGAAACTTTATAAGAGGTACTCGCGTTTGTCTCGGATATGTCTAAGATCATTAGAATAAGCAGAATGCATGGAAAAATTATGTGTACATGTGTATGTTATAAGGTTAAGATAATATATTTACCTTGGATCTAGTAGTCTTGAAAAACAACTGATCACAATTTACTTAATGTACTGCTTTTTAAAACCATTCAAAGAACAATTGTTCTATTGGAACCTTCGGTGTGAAACACTAAACTCGAAGATTTACTACTAAAGATTTTTTAAACACTAAAACTAACTTCTTTTTTAAACATCTCGACGCGCGTTTCTTTAACCACGTTAGCATCATCAGGAGATGATTTAATCTATATCTATATAGACATGGTTAACTAAAGGCACGTCAAGAAATTTAAAAAAGTGACTTGATGTTAGTGGTAAATCCTTTCGAGTTAACCATTCAAAGAATTCAGTTTTTTGAATGGAATCTCAAAACTTCGAAAACTTGCCAAAAGATGGTATAACGGCGAAGGAGGCGAAGAACAAATAATCTTTTGATGTTTCTTTCCTTTCTAAAATTTGTTGTAGCATTTATTCGTACAAAATACCTGGTTAACAAGCAGATTGTAATCAGCTTTACATTCCTACGGGAGGTTGTTAGTTATGTCACCGACAGCAACAAAAAAATACCGTTTTGCAATAGTTGGCAGTGTTCTTCTTCTTCTTCATTTCGCGTGCTTTATTGTGGTCGGTGATATTATTGTAACCGCTCTCAGCGTGACAGCGAAAATTAATGGCGGGATTTTGCGGAGATATTTATCGCTGCTTTGACACCACTCAATATTTTTCAGTCTGATTAATGTCCTCTTTGTAGTGAACATTCTTTCTTCTTCCTTCTGCCCTGTCGTTGCTTTTAGCTTTCTTCGCCGCTATAATTATCAGACATTTTAAACGTTTGGAGAAAAATTTAAATATAAATATAATAATTTATTTAGCTTTGTTGATATATATATATATATATATATATATATATATATATATATATATATATATATATATATATATATATCTAATACAGCTTACTTATAACGTATCTACGGATATATATAACGTACCAAATAACCAAGCCCCGTCAGTTATAATGATACTTCAGGTAATTAAGGTACTTTTTATTTTTAATTAATTTAATTTTTATTTCGGTAACATTTATTGTGCGGTAGGACGGCAAGAAATCAAAACAAAATGCAAGCAGCGACCTTTGGACCGACCGATAAGCGCTATCTTAGTTTTATTTACGATTAGGTCCAGCATTATTGATTTGTTATTAAATGACCTGTATTTGTATTAAATATATTAAATGGATTATTGCCGATAATGTTATTTAGCAACTTTAGTTTTCTTGTTGGTGTTGGTTGTATAGAAAAGTTGTGCTGTTTGTGATTGTATTTAAGCGGATTTATAAACGAATTGTGTTTTAAGCATGGATGAATCAACCGAAAGTTAGTTTCACTAAAATAGTTCGAAAGGCTTTAATAATGGGTGAAAAAATGTCAATTCAATAATTCAGGAAATAGAAAGTGGTGCTAAACAAGTCGACATCTGCAAATCCAGGGCTTTGAAAAAGACAACAGTGTCCACGATACTGAACAATAAACATAAAATATTGCAATTCCGCGGAATTTCAAAACAAGGTAAAAAAATTCGCAAACCTGTTAAAAAAAACCGATGAAGCATTAATTCAATAGTTTACGTATCAAAGAAGCATGAATACGACAATTACTGGGCCAATTCTTTTGGCAAAGGCTGTAGAGTTTGCAAAAATGTTTAATGTTGCTGGATTTTCTTGCGATTCGGGTTGGTTACATAGATTCAAAAAGTGGTAAAATATAAGTTCTAGTAAAATTTATGGAGAAGCTACGAGTGTAAACCTGGAAAATGCGATGGATTGGGTTAAAGGTTAATCAAGATTTCTAACGCGATGAACTTGGTCTTTTCTACAAATTTGCTCCAGATTGTGCAATGAGCTATCTGGGTGAAAAATGTATCGGAGGAAAACTATCGAAGGAACTAATAACCGTTCTTGTGTGCGCAAACCTGATCGGAACTGAAAAACGCAAAATTTTATTTAGTGGCAAATTTAACAAACCCAGATGTTTTAAAAACGTAAAAAAAAATACCAATCAATAAAACAACAAACAACTGATAAGAGAAAACAAGCACATATTATTGCTTGTTGATAACTGTTGATAACGAGTTGATAACTAAAAAACATTAAACTGGATTTTTCCCACAAAATTTTACGTCCATTTTACAACTAATGGATCAAGGTGTTATTCACAGTGTGAAAGTTGATTATCGACGACAGCTTATTATTAGTAATCTGAAGTACATTGGAAATTATTGATTGATTTGTCCGTTACTTTGTGATTTAAAAAAGAAATAAAACAATTTTTTACTTTGTTATCTATCACTTTTATTTAAAAAAAAAAAAATGATAACTGATTAAATAAAAGTGACAGATAACAAAGTAAAAAATGGTTTTATTCCTTTTTTATATTGGAAATATCATAATAGCAATAAATATACTCGATGCTATTGAAATAGTTTCTAAAGATGGCAACAGTATTACGGGGGAAGGCGTAAAATCGTATGTCCCATATCGGCAGCAATGGTATGACATACATATTCCTTCTTAATCTTAAATGTCTTTAATATTTCTAGAAGTTCACATTTTTTAATTGTATTATCGTTTAAGTATATATCGTTTTTTCACATATAGTTCTGAATTTCCAATTTAGTGTTATTTACATTAGGAACTTGATTTTTTTGGCAGTTCATTACAATTACGGTTTCCATAGGCACATTGGGCAAAAGCCTATTTATAAACCAATCTTAAAAAAGTTCTGCTCTGGTGTCGTCATGACAGTCCAAAGATAAATGTTTAATATTTTCGGAGGATAACCATAAACAATTTGGAACCCATCCATACTCGGAACCAGCATATAAAATTGTAATTATATTCCCTTGTTCGCTAGGGCTTTGGTTTTGTATTTTCTTGATGTATCTACCCATCATTTTGCTGACGTCTTTTGTATATCGAACCATGTTTCATCAAGGTAGATAATGGGATTATTTTCTGATCTGTATTTTTTTATAGGGTTTAAGTAGTCAAACCACCATCGTCGCAATCGTTGTGGTTCCATTAATATTTGTCTTTTATTAATGGACCGATGCAAAACCCATTTGAGATAATATTCTCCGGAGGATAGTTCTGCTGCAAAGCATGTTAGTTTCATCTTTCCTTAGTCGCTGTTGCAATGAATGCAATGTAGGTACAGTTTGCTCTTCATACATAGCATACAATCCTGGAAGTAGACCGAAAGCACGATGGATTGATGACATCGTTAAGTGTATTGGACCCGAGTGGCAGAGGAAAGCCCAGGACCGTGAAAGTTGGAAGCATGCTTCCTGTAGTGGATTGACCTTCATCCTGATGATGATAATGATTTTTTGTTTTGTCAACACATTTACTTTTATTAGAATTACTATGGATTTTTTTGGCTTTAATTAGCTTCGTCACCATATCTTTAACCGTAGATGACAGAGTTTTCGTTAATCAAGGCGTTTCTGCTGACGCTGCCTTTACATTAAGCCCTCTATTCAATAAAGAAACACACACATTTTTAACAATTTGCTTAGCATCGGGCAATAAATATTTTCTTTTAAAATTAGCCCTACCGGAGGAACAATGATTATTATCTTACTAAGAACGCCACATTTTTAGCACGTTTGAAATAACAAAAAATACGATCGAAATTATAGAAATGCATTGTTTAAGAAAACAATGCGAACTCAACTAAAGTATTTTGAAACTACTAAACCAGGTAATAAAATAATTTTATCGTTTTACCTGTTATTTTATTAGGCCAGGCCCTGTTTACGTTTCTTGCAACTTTGCCGGGTTTCGTTACGGCAGGGGTTGTTAAGAGTTTATCGGAGCCAATCGGTAAATCATATATCTTTAAACGTACTATACCAGGAACGATTTCCGAATAGAAGATTGCCCAATATTAGTTTTTTATACCACATGTCTTCGCATTTACGAAACTGTAAGTGTCCATCATAGAGAGCCTGGAACCAATCGTGGAACACATCGTAGAGCATATCCTGTAAGTGGTTAAACAAGATCCCATCGTGGCGTGCTTCTGATTTTTACCATCACCTCTGCCATATATGTACAGAATATCTGAGTATTCCTCATTGGTAAAATTAGCCATTTCTGCATGAAATGGTTTATTTACTTCTCTTTTATCATAAGTTCGGGCTCTAATAAGCTAATATGTCAAGCAGCTCAAACTAAAACGAAAGTTAAGTAAGAAGGTCTTATTGATTTGGATGGGATATAGGAAAATTTTTATTTTAGACTTTTACTAAGAAACCAAAACATTAATTTTGTTGTCACTGTCAAAAATTAGCCATATTGAATAATGCTTTACATCAAAAACGCCCAGAATTAATGAACCGTAAAGGTAATGTGGTCCATTATGATAATGTCCGACCATACATCATTGATAACTGGCCATAAATTTGTTAGAACTTGGTTAGGACGCGTTACCTTACTATTATATAACCCTGACATAGCTCATAGTCAAATCAGGGAAAAATTTGTGGGTTTAAATTTTTCAAAAAACAGAGTTATAAAATTGCTTAATTTGCTCAAAATATGACACAACAAGTAACCCCATTACTTATTAAACTAAAAAAGAACATTTAACCCTAAAAATAATGTAATCTTCCAACAGTTTAGTATAATTTAGATTATAATTACCATGATGCTACATACCAACGCAACTTCCAGCTTTCTCTGAGATTTTTCTCAAATTCCTCCATGTCTCATAAGCTTATAATAACTGAGCTTAATATCGAAGCGCGTTATTGCATTTTGATTAATGTCGAGGGGGCAATTTCGAACATCCCATCGTTGAAATAAAAGGGAAGGACGACACAAAAATAAACGGAAATTGCTGCAAATTACCGACGAGCTTAAATGCTACCAGCAGGCGTAGATACCGTTTGAAGCGGTTATTATCGTGGGAGAATATGATCCGCATGGCACGGCTATGTTCAGTTGATCACTTCGATTGGACGATTTCAAATATTTGATGAGTGCGCACATCATATGTTTTCAAGGATCAATTTATTTGAAATACAGTAAAAACTGTTCTCATAAAAAAAGGGAAACATTTTTTTGTAGAAAGTATGATTAAGTTTCATATTAGGCTGCATCCACATCAATATAATTTGCGTTATGCGGGCTATATGTGTTGTATGTGGTGTTCCTGAGATGCTCTGACACACAAATATTGTCGCCGTATAGCACGCATACGAACCATCTGTTGTTCACCACATCATTCAAACAAATTGTTCTAGTAAATTCAATATACATGCAAAATTTTATTGGTGTTGGTCCATTTTAAACAACTTAATAATAAATCCAAAACCATAACATAGTAGTTTAGAGGAGGCAAAATAGGGAAAGTCAGTGGATTTTTGGAAAGTCAATTCTCCCACTCTGCCGAACATGCAAGAAAAGTTATATATATATATATATATATATATATATATATATATATATATATATATATATATATATATATATATTAAAAACGAAGAAAATACACCCGCACTCCACGTTGGTGCTTTTTCGTTCTCCCAATCGCCACCCAAAGCGCTAGCAAGCGTCTCCCAGGACCGGTTTCTGGCCTTAAGCCGTCATCAGTTGGGCTCAAGCTGAATGCCTGGAGAGCGGATGAGAGGAACGACTATAGCCATAACTCTATAAATGGGCCATGTCGAAATGGCATGCAACTCTGCCATCCTGTGGTAAACGACCGTGACAGACAAACTGTGCAGGACCCTTCGTGTCCCGTCTAACCTCGGGTAAGTACCAGGTCTGTTCAAAAATAATGATGAAGTGGGCTTATGGAGAAGGATATTAAAAACAAAGAAAATTCACCCGCACTCCATGTTGGTGCTTTGCTATATATATATATATATATATATATATATATATATATATATATATATATATATATATATATATATATATATATATATATAGATAACTGCATTTTGAGCTGCCGCAGTGATAATTTCTGACAGTTAAAGTAGTCTGATGTGTTGGGAAATTTGCTCGTGGATAAATTCAATTACAATAATGACGAATGGTAAAATTTTTGTTACTTTTAATTTGTACATTTCTTTTAGTTCAAACTCTTCGTATTTCTGTTTTTTTCTCCGCATAGGCTTTCTCAATGTTTTCATTTAGTGGTATTATAAAATCAATGATAAGAGCTGTTTTATCTTGTTTGTTAGCGTCATATCTGGTCGGTTGTGCGTTATTTTACGATCGGTTATGAGGGTTGTAAAGTAAAATAAAGTTTTAGAGTTAGAGGTGTATCAGCAACTGAGAAGGCTATTTAGCGACAGGACGTACAGCTTAACGTGGGTTCCGAACCACGGTCATCAGCTACCGAAAACCCCGGTCAGCACCCCCTTGGGCTATCAACCCTTGGTTTTGTGCTTAACCGAAAATATCTCGAGAAGCCAACCGACTGGCGAGTGACCAACGTAGAAAACCTCTCAGAAGGTATCCGGCCTTACCCAGCCTCGAACTGGCGTGACTGAGAGGTGATTCCTAGTCAGATTTTACACTCTTACCTAGAAACATTCACAAGAATTTTAGAACAACTTTTTTGCCTAAAACTAAACTAGTACGGGATTCGAACCCGCTCCACATTAACTGTCCTGACGCCTTAGACACCACAGCTAATGTGGCTCCTATGAGGGTTGTGTCCCAGTATAGCCTAAAACCAGCATTCTCTAAGATTGGTTGTGGATTATAATTATAACTCTGCACCTGATTATTGAAAAGTTCAGTTTGCAATGCTAAATTCTGATGGAAAATTTTGCCCATTTCATCATGCCGTTTAAGATATTGTCGTGGTGCCATAATAAGACATCCCGCTGTGATATGTTGAATGCTCTCTACTGTCGACTTGCATTTCCGACATAAATCATCTATAGCTTGTTCTTTTAGGATATCTTTCTAGTAGTTTAAAGATGGTACAACTTGATCCTGTACAGCCAAAATATTACCCTCCGTTTCAGAGAACATGTATCCCGCCTTGAGGTAAGCGTTTGAATGGGTTCTATTTACGCTTATTTCCATCATGTTAGCTTTATATCTGCCATGTAGTGATTTGTATATCCATTCAGTTTCTAATTCTGTTAAGGATTTAGGTGGTGTTTCTTCTTAATTAGCCAGTTGGAGAGGTCGAGGAGTTACTATCTATGCGTTTTAATGCGTGATGAATCGGTAAATTATTGTTATAAAAATAGCTTCTTCATTGTTTAGACATGCATATTATGAGCTATTTCTACAGCCACCGTACCCCTTCCACCCCTTGCTCTCGGTATATACAGTCTGCTGATTTCTGTTTTCGGATGGTGGTATCGATATTTTGCTACCATATCGAATTCGAATTTTAATAATGTTCCTCTTAAATATGTTTTTGTCCATTTAAGGACATCCATTATTATTATCGATATCAAGAACATGCATACCAACTTAAAAAAAAAACAAATGATTGTACCGATACGTAAACAGCGGAAAATTGTGAAACAAAATTCATATTACTTTTTGTTCATAGGAATAGATAAAAGTATATTTTGCTTTTGAAAGGAGGAATTTTCTGATTGTATGCTCGTTTCCATTGGAAGGCTGTTTCTAAATTCTAATTCCTCCTGGCAGTTTTTCAATCGACTAAACCAGTCGCAAACTTTTACATAGTTGTTTTGTTAATCAGATAGCGCACCCAGAACCATTTCTAGGGCAACCAGTAACGACATATACATATAAAAACTATTTAAAACTGTATAAAAACATATCAGACCATAACTTTTTGGGATGAAAAAAAATCCGGGTTATGTTAAGCAAAAATTACAAAATTACTTGCCAATATCCGCGTTGGTGTTTCTGATTTGAAACCTAACAATTATTTCATTGCAACAGAGTTTTTTTTTTATTTTTCGCTCAGTTCTGACCTCAGTGATAACTTTGGCAAATTTTTCAAGCGAACAGTGGTGAAACATCTAATAAATCCGAAATATGAGTATTTTGTTGCTCTTTATTTCACCTTGAACGTTTGAATTACAAGTTATTAGTATGAAATTATAGGTTTTAAGAATAATGGTTTATTATCTTATTTTTTTGACAATCTCATATAAAATAATGAATACAAAGAATATACCGTGGTATCCAGTAATACTAGGCTAATTTAAAAATTTTGAGGAGCGACGCCTATAGAGCAGTAAAAAAACTATATAATCTACTACATTTTGAAGATTCATCCTTCATATGAACATATGTGAAGTTTCAAGTCGATCTGTCAATTCATTCCTACAAAAATCTACCTTGATACCGCGCTTCCATAACCTTTAGATGTTGGTGGAATCGCTCGCCCTGTTCATCACTAACAGCACCAAGATTTTCGGGGAAGTTAGCAAGATGACTATGTAAGAAATGCAGTTTGATGCTCATGTTGCAACCAAGCTTTTTAAAGCTCTCCAAGAGTTGTTGAACAATTTCGATGTAATTCGGGGCTCGTGTATTTCCAAGAAAGTCTTTAACATTATTTTTAAAAGCCAACCAAGCATTCCTTTCAAGTTCGGTCATTGTTTCAGTGAAATTTTCATCTTTAACGAGTTGCCGAATCTATGGACCATCAAACACACCAGCCTTTATCTTTTCATATGACAGGCTAGGGAATGCCGAAATGATATACTTAAAGCAGTCTCCTTCAATTGACAAAGCCTTAACAAATTGCTTCATGAGATCTAGTTTTATATGCTAAGGCGGAAATACAATGTTTTTTTCTGTCGACAAGTGGCTGATTTAAAATGTTTGGATCACCAGGTCTTAGATCAGATCTTGGCGGCCAGTTCGACTACACCCAATGCTTCTCACGAGCTCTGCTGTCCCACATGCACAAAAAACAGGGATACTTGGTATACCCCCGTTGCTGGACAAGAAGGAAACAGGCCATTTTAAGGCCAACACAGATGATCCATTGGTGCATGTTATATTGCAACAAGTCAATGACTTTCTTTATGTCGCCATATTCTTCACACAAAGAAACTGAATGACCTATTGGGACTGAACCGTATTAATTTCCATTATGTAGCAGAACACACTTCAAGCTACGCTTTGAGCTATCTATAAACAATCGCCATTCAATTGCGTTATAGTTAGAAATGGCCAATTCTTTCATTAAACCTTCTACGTTCTGGCAATATACAAATCCGTCATTATTTCTGAAGTACTGCCTAAATTCACTTTCTCTGGACCGATAGTAAGTGACTTTAGCTCCTTTGTCAAGCAAATTTTTGTCGTGCAGTCTTGATGCTAATAATTCCGATGCTTTTTTGGATAGTCCCAAATCTCGTGCTAAATCGTTTAATTCATGTTGATTGAATCATTTACGAACAGAATCATTGGAAACTTTGAATTCTTTGTCGGTGGAGTCACTTCGATCTTCACTTGATTCACATTCATGTATTTCTAAAGAAGGTAATTCTTGAAAAACTGGCACTGGAATTTTAGCTGAATGAGGCACAGGGTGTATAGCGGACGGTAAACTAGGGTAGTCAATTTTATGTTTGTTTTTCTTGTTGAATCTTGATGTTTTCACTATGCAAAAATAGCAATCACTTAAGTGATCTTTGGGCTCTCGCCAAACCATTGGTATCCCAAACGAAAGTTTATTACGTGTTCTCTTCGTCCACATTCGCAAACTCTCTACATACTGCTTGCACACTTTATGAGGGGTCCATGATTTATCTTAGTCACCTATTTTCACTTTAAAAAAAGCAAAATAGGTTTGCCTGACAAATGTACTAATATTAGTCCGTTGAATGGGGTTGGTAAAACTGCCATATATAACAAAATGAATCAGCGCTGTTTAAGCACTTACGACGAGAACTACCAGAGGCAGACATAACGAAAATCTGTAGTTGTGTATGTATACTTTGACTTCACTATATCAGAGCGACACAAACCCGCGTACTTTAGCATCTCATGTGTAACTGACCGAACTAGCTTTGGATGACGCAACGTCACTCACGCCCCCACTCCAAGCTCGAAGAAGGTTCGCCAGTAGGAAAGCAGTAGTGACTTCTGTGATTCGCCAAGCTTAGTCGGATGCGCAACAACTGTAGAGAAAAAACTTGACGTGATAGAAAAAAACTAAATAAAGTTTTGGAATTAGCATGTCAATTTACGTATAAAACAGCTTAAATATCGAACTCAACAGAAGTTATTTTTTAAATTGTTCCCCAGTGTAATTAGTTCTATACATGATATGGTTATGGATGACAGACAATTGGCTTTGAGTGAAATTGCTAATACCATAGTCATCTCAACTGGTGGCCTGGTGTTTCATATTTTCGAAAAAAGGAATTGGCTTGAGAAAGCTATGTGCAAGGTGGGTACCACATTTGTTAAATTCTGATTAAAAACGACTTCGAGTAAAACTTTCGAACCAACATGTGGATCTTTTTCGAAAGAATAAAATAGATTTTAAACGTCGTTTTGTAACTACGGATAAGGCTTGGGTTTACCACTACGATACTGAACAGCTACAACAAACTGCAGAGTGGACTGACTGAGCCCGGTTTTCAACTCCCAAGCAGCCAAAGTTGTCAAAATCGACCAAAAAGTTTATGGCATCAATTTTTTGGGATGCAAAAGACATTTTGTAAATTAACTGACGTCAACGAGTAAATATTAACAGGACAGTGTTACTCAAACCTTTTGGATCAGTTAGATGTAAAAATTCGTGAGAAAAGGACTGGTTTAGCGAGGAAAAAAATCATTTTTCATCAAGACAATGCACCAACTCATAAACGTGGTCTAGCAATAGCCCAATTGAAGAAGTTACACTACGAAATATTGGAGCAACTACGATATTCACCAGATCTGGACCTTTTGGCTTTCATCTGTTCCCAAACCTCAAAAAAATTCTACGTGGCAATCATTATACATGAGCTGCGCTAGGTACTGTTGAAGAAAGGCGTTTCATTTTGCAATTGAGAAGCCAAAACGAATCGTATGCATTTATTACGAACGCAATCAAATGGTCACCATGAGCTATTGCTAAAGTTTTGAAAGAATCATATGAGACCCAAAAACAACCAGAAAAGAGAGGCCACCCAAGAAAAAAGAGTACAAAACGTATAATCGTATTGTACACAAGGCTTTCAAAGATCCTTGTGCTACCTTTGTCGTAAAAAAAGAAAGAAGTTTGCCAAGAGATACGCCAAGGCTGAGAGTTAAGCAAGAACCCCATCCCAGGAAGACTATGATCTGCTTTTGGTGAGACTGGGAAGGTCTTGGGTACTGGGAACATTTTACGACCTCACACAGCAAACATAGTTAAGAATCCCTAAACGATCCCGAATGGGAGATTCTTTCTCATCCGCCGTACTTTCCAAATCTTGCGCCAACCAATTATCATCTCTATCGCTCGCTCTCTAACCAAATGAGAGGCGTAAGCTTCGCCAAAGATGAGGACCTCAAAAACTGGGTTAACATTTTTTTCCGATCCAAGGCCGGCGATTTCTGGCGAAACGGCATCAATAAATTGGTAGTGGTGAGAGCACGTCGTGAACAATGACGGAGTATATATCATTAATTAATATATTGTTATAATTGTTGCATTTTTCAATAAAACTTTTTAATAAAAAACAGCGGGGACTTATGGAACAACCCAATACTTTGATAGATATACATAAAGTTATTCTGAAATCTTTTAAGAAGGAAATCATCAAAAATGTATACAATGATCTTTAAAGTTTATATATCTAACATATATATATATATATATATATATATATATATATATATATATATATATATATATATATATATATATGTATATATATATATATATATATATATATATATATGTGTATATATATATATATATATATATATATATATATATATATATATATATATATATATATATATATATATATATTGAGACATACAGACTCAATGAATCACATCAGTATCCAAATTGATGTCGCAATTTTACAAAAACTTTCAACAAATTCTTGGTTTCACGCCATATGTCAACGCTCTCCCTAAAAACTGAATAATAAAATGAAAATTTTCATTATACACGACAAAGCGATTTCATTCCCAGAACTTTCCACGCGTTCTGCGTACTCCCATTATGATACTGCCCACTCACTGACGCCGTTATTGTCAGAAGAAACATACACAGTGTGTTTGCAAAATTTTAAGACCGAATTTTAAGACTGCCGTCCGCGGTGGTCTGGTATGTGGGTTGGTTACCTAGCTAGTGATGGACGAGTCTCGAGTTTCGCATCCTACCGTGAATATGGATTTTACTCAATAAATACAACAAAAAATATTTACTGGGAGTATCTGAAAGTATTATCTAAAATCAACTGTTTTTAAAAACAAAAAATATTCATTCAAATATGCTTTAAAAAACCAAAATAGTTAAGACATCTTGACTAAAGTCATTTTATCTACTCGAAATATTCTCCCTTAACATAAATATAACGATTTACACGTTGAAAAAGTGTTACTTTTCTTCAAAATAGTCTCAGGAGGCCAAATCGGTTAAATACGGAGGATGTTAAAGTAATAAATAATGACTATTGTCAAAAGATAAAAAGATGTATTGTCTCTATATTCACAGCTAACACAACGAATACGGTATATCAAATGCTTCAATTCGCCAAGATAACATTCAACATTAACAATTGTACCACTTGGAATAAACTATACAGGTCAACGGCTGTTTTGGTGTATTTGGAGCTGATTTCTTACGAATTTGATGCTCTGAATTCAAATATGGCATTAATTTTTGTCTAGGAGCTCCAATTTCTAAGGTTGAGATCTCTGGTGAGGTCATTTAACTTATCATGGTTACATCGTTGAGGAATCGATGATATCCCCTCTTAATCACTGTCACCTTCATTAGTATCAGAGTGATCATAGGAACAATAATCGTCCTCACAGAGCTCTGGTAGATGGTCAAACGTTACGATCGGTATTTCCTCTAAGTGAGGGACCGAGCGTCTTGCAGAAACTAAAGCAGGATAACATGCTACGGTTGTTTTGATTGATTCCAGTAATATTTACTAAGCAGAAATAACAGTCATTGAAGTGGTTTTTGGGTTCTCTCCAAACCATCGGTAGGCCGAATTTTAGACTTGCCAGTAAACGCAATAGAGCCATTCCGATTATTTTTGGGATAGAGTGTATATTTAACAGCTGTATTTTTTCCGTCTTGATATCTAGGAATCAGATCAGTTTCCATATTTGACCAGGTGGATATTTGAGTAATATCGTGAAATCTACAAACACGTGATGTGTATCTAGATTATTTTGTTTCATTATCACGGATAAGTCCAACCGGACAATATCTCCTAGTTGAAAGAGGAAAAAAAAGGAAAGCTACTGTGTTTGGAACATACGAGGACTATGAGTGAATCACAAAATAGTTTTTTCTGATCCCAGAAAACGGTAGTCATGGTCTTCCTGTTGCAGAAAGTTGGTCTGAACGTTTTGGGTTTGTTCGGGGAGTGTCTTTGCATCCATTGTTTGGATTGTTGTCATTTGAGTGTCTTTGCATCCATTGTTTTGGATTATCAGAAATAATCCACGTTTCTTCCCCTGTCACAGTGGATTTCAACCTATGGATAAAAGCTAATAATAATATCTCAATACACTGGCGATAACCTTCTATGAAGGGGGTATTAGAAAGCTCGTCCAACGGTATGATAAATGTATCAATCTTCGAGGTGACTCTGTGAAAAAGTAACTTTGATTGTACTTCAATCATTCAATATTTTGTGATTCAATCTTGTCTTTATTTTATACTATTTTATGGAGAGATTGGAAAAAAATAACTCTGGTAATTCGTGACTCACCCTCATATACAAAATGACCATGACTCGTCTGACTGACTAAATCAGTCGACACAAACTCACCTGACGAAGAGTATAGAATCTGAAACTGGTATTCAGGTATGGTTGATACTCCTAGGGTACCAATCCTTGCAAATTTGGGAGAATCTGGTATAATTAAATATACCAAATATTGTACTACCTTCCAACTATTGTCTTGTCTAATTTTTTATACGTTATAATTTCTGCCCTAAAAATTTACAGACGCACTGAATAGTCGTGTGTTTACGATTTAGGAAAATATCGCCCGCGGCCCGGTCACCAACCGTAATTATATCATGATGGTTTAACGTCCCCGGAGAATGAAAAACTCGCGTGTCCTTGTCGTATGATTCACCTCAGCCGCAATTAATCCGGAATATTAACGAAATTGTTCGGTAAACAGAAACGGCAGTTTTTTGTTTTGCCATTTAATGACCTCAGAGTCGGGAAGCAACGATTAAAAATCGCTACGCATCGTAATAACTCACTCACGTCAACATGGTTAAAACCATTAAGATCAATGAGACGATGACTGATTATTGAAATTAGTTGAAATCTATTTTACGATCAGTGTATACGCAGATGATAATTAATTATACCAGAGTAATGTAGAAAAAATATTAATGAGATGCCCTAAACCTAGCACTTTCTTGTATAATAACGAAACAATATTTCTGACAACGAATATAAATCATATACAGTCAAAGCTCATTATTCACGGTTCCGTTATTAGCATTTTCAGTATTCGCGAATTAAAACATTGTGACCACGGGCGTAGTCAAGTCGAGTTTGGGGGTTGACCCCCCCCCCCCCCCCCCCGAAATAAGCCAAATATTACCTAATATTATACCGAAAAAATAGAGTGAAGAGAGTTAAATTATTACATTTGAATTGAATATATATCCGAACTAGTGGACGTTGCGCACGTATATTTGCGTAAGTATATTTTTGTTGTTTTATTTACTTCAAACTACCCCCCCCCCCAACTAAATCGTGGCTACGCCCGTGATTGTGACCACTTTTTTTATTCGCGGCTGAAAATATCTTTATTCGCGGATCCAAAACTAATGATACATATTGCATTTTTAGACTAATATGTATTTATTTACCAAGTACCTTTCAAAACAAAAGAATATCAAAGTTTTAATAAACAAACAAATCTTATTGCCGCTAGGCCGAAAGTTCTTTGATAAATAAGTCGTCGCCGCCGTACACGCCGCCGGGTTTTCGCGTGACGCTATGGCGTTTGATAAAAGCCGCCTTCGATCGGCTGCCGATCGGTGCCGAATCTTTTGTTTTATTACTTCAACTTGTCATTTGTCGCGATAATTTTGAGAGAATAGCACGTGTCTCTTCTGCTTTGTTCGCGATTTATAATGTCGTGTAAAATCAAAGGAAAATTATTTCCTACGCGGTTCGAAAAAAATCCGCTTAACTTAAAAATACAATGATTGACCCTTTACGCCTTGGTGAGTCGTTTGCATCCATATCACGTCCTTTTTTTAATGTCAGTGAATCAACTGTACAATCCATCAAAAAATCATTAGGCAAAATAAGGAATTCTACAGCTTCAACCTCACTATCAGCAAGAATTGTTCGTGATGTAGCAATTAAAAAAAAAACGGAAGCTGCATTAACATTATGGATTGAAGACTCTAGCCAGAAAAGAGTGCCTCTAAGTGGTGTTATAATCCATGAGAAAGCTTAGCGTCTTTACGCACATTTTAAAGAACCTGGTGAGGAACATACGCATGGAGGATTTCAAGCATCGCAAGGTTGGTTAAATAAGTTCGAGGTGCGACAATCACTGCATAACATCTAAATTGTTGGAGATGCTACATCTGCAGACACTTCAGCAGCAACAACATTTCAAAGTTAGAATTTTCAAACTTAATTGCTGATGGTGGATACATACATAAACAGGTGTTTAATGCAGATGAAACTGTCCTGTTTTGGAAAAGAATGCCAAACAAAACTTTTTTATCTAAAAGTGAAAAGACCGCCTCTAGTTTTAAGGCAGCAAAAGATAGAAAAGAAAGGACAACCTATCAGTGTTATGGCGTTCAAGAAAGCCTGGATTCAAGTTTCATTTCTGTGACTGGTTCCGGGATTGTTTTCTTCCTAAAATTGAAACTTATTTCAAGAACAATATTTTAGATTTCAAGGCAGTTCGAGTTTTGGACAATGTTCCAGGTCACCCTCGTGAGCTTGAGTGAGCCTTACTCCAACCTATGGACAAAGAAATAATTTTGGCCTTTAAGCTCTATTATATTAGACAATCCTTTAAAATCATACGGGACACCATGGGATATGATCCAGATATAAACGTTATACAATGATGAAAAAATTATGACTTATTAAAATGCATTGTTAATATAAAAGAATCATTGTAAGAGCTGAAGCTATACACATTGAAATCATGCTGGAAAATATAAATTAAATATTCAAATACCATAAAGCCGGGTGAATTCCACGAGGTATTAAAATAGGTATAGGACGTGTTTAACAAGAATAGAAGTATTTTGTCTTATGAATATTGTAAAATGAAAAAATATTAGACATTCAATCAAAAAAATTGAGGTATAATATTTTGTTTTTTTTATTTATCTCAGTTATCCTGGACACCCTGTATAACGTAGATAAATTTTGTTTGCATTAAAAGTTAAACCATAGCTTCACTAATATTCCTACCAAAAATGATAATCCTACACCAAAAAATAAATGATATATGACACTGCAACTCCTAGATATTCAGTTTGTTCCACTTTCTCTATTGTATATTTTTTATTTTCTGCACAATCAATGACTAAATTAGGGGAGAGTCATCTGGTGCTATCTTTCATTACCATATATTTGGTCTTGTTCTCGTTAATTGTTAGGTCATATTCTCTTGCCTTTCGTTCCAACATCTTGAAAACCTTTACTACTTCTTCCTTGGATCTCACCATCAATACAATGTCATTGGCATAGGCCAAGCATTAGTGTCTGGTACCATATATTAGCCATTAGCCCCTTGGTATTGATGCCTTTGTCCCTCAGAATCATTTCCTGCACCAGATTGGAAAGAACTGTTGATAGTGGACCGCCTTGTTTCAGTCCTGCTCCATCGACTATAATTTTATTTACTGTTCTCCTGACAGTCATCTCTACCAACTTCCTCAACTTTTCCGGGACTCCCAACGGTCTCATTACTTGGAACACCTTTTCCCTGCTAATGAAGTCATATGCTTGCCGATAATCTATGAGCAGCGGGGATGAAGAAAAGGAAATAGAGAAACGACTTGTGAAAGGAAGCAAAGCTGCAGGAATGTTTTCAAAGATTTTAAGGGCAAAGAGAAGCAAAAGTAAGAGTATACCAAACAATACTAAGGTCCACGGTTAACTATCCGTGCGAGACATGGACGATTATGAAGAAGGAAGAAAGTAAATTGGAAGTTTGGAAACGTAAAATATTAAGGAGAATTTTTAGAGGAATTAAAATTCAAAACGAATTTAGAAGAAGAACAAACAAAGAAATAGAAAAACTGTACAAAATAACAAACATTATTCTGAAGATGAGAGCGCAGCGAGCTAGATGGTTGGGGCACATAGCGAGGATATCCAGCGAGAGATGGGTTAAATGAATTTTGATGAGAGGCGAACGGGGAAAGATTAGAAGAGGGCGACCGAGGAAGAAATGGCAGGAAATGTGCTGAATGATTTGAGGAAAGTAGGAGTGAGAGATTGGAAGAATGATGCTTTGGGCCAAAAAAGATGGAAAAGAAGAGTGAAAGAACTTGAAACCAATGGCTACTAGGTCTGTAGAGCTGAATATTATTATGACACTGCAAAATAGAGTCTGTGCCACCGATGTTTGTTTACAAAATGGCACAACTATAGGGTTTAAGTACAGGATATGCTTCACGAAATATGTTTAGAAGCAATAGCAGAATGCAAAAATTAATGAACATATAGGATGTTCAATAAGAAAAAACAAAACTATACCCCGCCATGGTTTTGTGACACTCTAAATAAATATAATTAATTTTTAATTATGCAGCCTATTTAGTTGTACAACTCAAATACTTAAACGTTTTCTCTATATTCAGCCATTATCAAGATATCAACTGATACCGCACTACTGGGACACTCTGTATATATATATATATATATATATATATATATATATATATATATATATATATATATATATATATATATATATATATATATTTATAAGAAATTGAAACTAAAAAAAAAAAAAACACTTACCATCAGCTTATCTGTTACTCTGATTCCTGAAAAATAAAAAATAAATCTTTTTAAAAATATTTCAATCTAAAAAAAGGTAATAATTAAATTATCATTAACAGAAACAAAATTGCCGACAGGCAAGACAAGAAAAATGTCTGCTATTCTGCTATAAAAATTCTTCTAAATTCAAGAAGTTTTATCACAAAACTCCAAATCACTTTTCGAATCAGGTTTCACTAATCATGTTAGCATCATCAGGAGATTATTTAATCTAATTGATGATGGATTCTAGATTAAATCATCTCGTGAAGTGATTTTGTGGTAAATCTCTTTGAATTTAGCGTTTCACTCCAACGGTTTCATTATAAGAATTGGTTTTGTTTAGTGGTTTTTGATGATGTTTCGACAATAAACGACATTGTTGTGACAATGACAATGACGACATTAAACAAAAAAAATTAAAGTCAGAAAAAAGTCTCTGCTGAATATAGCAACTTTGACCCTGTATCATATTTCAGTATCTTTTGAATCAGTTTTTCTAATTTGTTTTGAGGTAATTTTTTTTAGTTTTATAATAACAATAGCAAATATCAATTATCGTTTTTTGTCTATTTTACAGAATAAATAATGTTTACAAAGAATCCACTTTCCATAAACGGTAAAATATTTACAATGGTGATGAACAGAGCCTCAAAATTCAACTTAGTTGAGAGCAGTAATAGGCTACTTTACAGAAAAAGCCATAAATAAAGCAATTATCAATATTACATCATGTCTAAATCATGTTAAAAATTGCTGAAGATATCCTATGCTAACAGGATCTTCAGCTATTGAAAGAACTTGTAATAAGAGGTTTCGGAATTTTCAGTGGCAAATATCTGAACAAACAAAAAACTCAGGTGGCGCAGTGGGTACAGCTCTTACCTACAAAGAGAGAACAATACCATTTTTGCTGAATTTTACACTATAAAAAAAAGAGAATCATGCGGGTATAATACAATCTAAAAACGTTAATTGTAACGTAAGGTCAAACCATCTTTCAGACAGTATACGAAGAAAATTTCACAATTTTGTTTATCGTGACATTTAGACTGACTAGGCGCAGCGGTAGCGCAAATTACTTTTACGAACAATCGCCGGCTGCATCACGGATTTAGGCGTTTCTTTTTTTAGTTTCTGGGCTTATCGTCGCTGATTGTGAAGGTAAATCGAACGTTTGGCGCAATTTCTTTTTCATTAGAATATGTTCAATTAGTACTATCAATCATTGAGAGAGGTATGACGTGCATTGATATTTGCTTATCCAACTAAACGAGGACCTTTTAATAATATTATATTATTCGTTATTCGTTATATTGTGACATAGGGAAAGTAGATTTTTTTAACTTATAGATTTTTAATCACAGTTTGTGTTAGTTAGACAAAAAAAATCATGTAGTCTTCATTAAAATGTTATTGTGAGAATATTTAGTACTTGTATCAACTTATGATGCTCTTACATGTAAGTGATACAGCACATATCATGTCAGTTACTTATCACAAGTAGCACAAATCATGTCACCTTCTCTTTATATTGTCTCTCTTCTGTTATTTTTAGTCCTCTTAAAAAATTCAGTTTTATAATTAATGACGTAACTGCATCAGAACCGTTATCATCAGTTTATCAACATTTTCAATAGATATTGAAGCTTATATCAATCAACTAGAGCAGGGGTCTCCAAATTACGACCCGCGGGCCAAATCCGGCCCGCCAGTGTCATCAATTCGGCCCGCGACTAGCGAATTTAACAAGCGTATGCTCGTTTAGAGCGCGTACTCGGCGACTAGTTTAGAAATTATAGATAATAGCAGGAAAATTAATACGGTTTTGGCCCTTGGAACTTACTGGAGTAATCGGTATGGCCCTAAGGCTAAAAAGTTTAGAGATCCCTGAACTAGAGGAATATTTCGCTTTAAGAAACACTATAAAGTTTTTCAAAAGGAATAATATTCCGTGTGTCTTTTGGAACGCGATTCTTCTGATTGGGATACTTTTGAAGACTTTTAAACAGGTACTTCCGTTTGTTGAACGCTTTAAAGTTGGCAATGACACGGCCGAAAGACGTGTTAAACTGATGGAAGAATTTAACAGTGTTTTAAGAAAGAAAGATGATCAAAAGTAGTTTTTGTTACAAGTAGTAAAAGACTATCTCTAAAAGTTTACAACTGCCGATAAAAAAGATATTTATCTTAAATATTTAATGTTTATATTTGGAGTTTTTATAAACTTTTGATAAACTTGTAATATTTTGATTTTTCAATATATTTAAGTATTTTATTCGTAAAACACTTTTGGTTATAGTTATTTTTTTGTTGTTCTTTATCTCCCCATGTTCAATTAGATAATAAACTTCAAGGTTAATATTGAAAGATTAATATTTTTTATCATGTCAAAAAAATATTGAGAGGTGAGATCAAGAAAAATCCAAAATTGAGAAATAATAAACACCGTTATATATATATATATATATATATATATATATATATATATATATATATATATATATATATATATATATATATTACCTGGCGTAGGCTAACTTTTTTATTTACAGGGATCAACTAGTACTTCAAAATACAAAGTTGTTGGAAATAACTTGACTAAGAAAAAATGTTTCATGACCTGCTGGGTCGCTTGACCTTACACCTTCAGACTTTTTCTTGTGGGGTTTCTTAAAAATCAAAGTATACGTAACTACTTCTAATTCTATTGATGAACTGAAACTATCAATTTGACGAGAAATTAATAACATTACGCCCAATATGTTGGAAAATGTTAGTTATTGTTAAAAGAGTTCATTATTGTAGATTACAAAGAGGGCACCAGTTTGAGCATTTGATAAAAAAATAATCATTGATTAGTTTTTAAGAGTTATTTTTTATTGTTATTTTAAACTAGTTTCTTTTAGCAAAAAAAGTTGTATTGATATTGAATAATAATTATTTGTTCTAAAACGGCTGCTCCAATAAAGAAATGTGACATAACATTTTTTATTTCGAATTTTAAGAGTTTAGTAACAGAACTAACAGAAGAGTGGATATTATATACGAATGTGCACCTGATACCCCCTAAGATAAATCCGAACTATGTTAAAAAAGCAGAAGAAGAGGGATCTAGAGGAGAGGACGGTTAAGGACGGTTATAAGGTAGGAGGTTCAGGATTCCACCCAGAGTGAAGAGAGGCTAAGGGGACTAAATATAATATTACTAAAACATACTGTTATTTTTCAAATAAGAAAAATTGTTTTATTCATGCAAAACATACACTTCCAAAGAGGTATTAACAGCGGAGAATGCTTTTTTTCATTTATAGCTTGAAATTTAAAATTCATGTAAAGTTATACTGTCACCGTTTCCGGAAATGTTGTTATCCATCCACCCACCGTTTCCTGCATATTAACATCGTCCCCGATAAGCAATGCACAACGTGCGGGCATACTAAAACATCTAAAAAGGCTCTTCCCTCCCTTACCGATTTACCGTTACTGATAACAGCCTATTGTTTGTTAATTACTAGGGTCACCCTGAAAGTTTCAGAAATTGTCTTCTAAATACCAGGGTGAAAACAAAAGTACTTGCCTTTTTTTCCTTTGAAAATACACAGTAGGCAAGTGGAGAATATTAAAAATATTCAAAAAACAAGTGTTTGATTTTTTTTCCTTTTTTTCCTTTTTTTTCTGTCCAAGAAACTCAAACTCGCCGTGAAGGGAACGGTTTTATGATAGTGTTAGACAAGTCAAAGAACCTATGATGAAGGTCATTGAGGTAATTCCGAAAAACAACATAAAAATCTATGCTACCATTGGTTGAATATGCCCAGCGGTGTATTGATGCGGAAGGGATGTATTTTAAATAAAATGAAATAATTTTGGAAAAATAAGTAATTGTTTTTTGTAGTAATAAAAGATAGGAGCACTACCGGACCACAGTTAATCTTGAACCCTAGCAAAAATTGAATACTGTCAAATTAAAACAAAGATTTAAAATTCATGTAGCAGTACTAAAAAAAGTTACTTTTCAGAAACACAATTATCTTGGCGATCGCACCGCCACCTTTTCGAAAAGTATTTAACTTTATCCTTGTAACCGATATAAAGCATAAACCTAGTTTTAAAATGACAAAAAAACATCAATGTAGTAATATTCCATTTAAACAGTACCAAACTTTAACGTATGTAAAACTAATCAATATATCTACTTACTCGGTTTAACCTACATCATTCACTGACCCTCGTATATCGAGGATCTATCAACAACCATTTATTTACCGAATACACTTTTCATAAATTACAGTTTATTTCCTACCATGTTCTAATTAGAATAGCAGGAAAACGATATGGAATAGTCATACAAAAAGAGGCTTAAAGCGGAGGAGAGGGGATATCCGCCCATATCACAGGGTCTAGATTGTTTTTAAATGGCCTCTTACCGTTAGGCATAATTGTTGTATGGAATATTTCAAAGCATAATTAATATTATTGTCATAGAACCCATTATATGACACTTGAAATATATGATCCCTCTATATAACAGTAATATTGTCATTTTTTCATTGTAATTTCCGTGAGGTTGGTCGCCCACGGACTGGACATTAATAGAAAAGACCAACATCTATTCATTTCTATATTAGGATCATAATATTTAAAGAAGCTTTAAAAACTAGGACATGATAAATATGACAATTCATAAAAATAATTTCTAATTCAGCGATATTTCTTGTGATTAGAATAATACAGGGTGCGACAGAGAAATAAGCGAAAAACTCAGTAAATTTGATAATCTGAAATGTGACCTCCGTCACTCTCGTAAACAATCTTCTATTCTCGGCAAATTATTCATTGCACACAGCACCATTTCTACTGAATTCGGGATGTTTCTAGTTCAATTCTGTATTTCAATTTCGTAAAATTTTACGGGCAGTCAATGTAGAGCAGTTTTGCTAACACTAAGTTTGTAAGCGTAGGTGCAATTCTTTCTCTACCTAAAGACTTGGTTTTTTTTGTGCAAAACCAGTTTATAACATATGTTTTGATAACATGACCAGATGTTATCAGGTTATTACGGTTAACATGGAATAAATGAATGAATTTGAACAGAGGCTGCATCAATATCTTAGGCCATTAAGCAGCCATAACAGAGATGGTCTAGAAGCATAGTGGATGTCTTGGATGATGCTGCAATCAGCTGTCGGTATTCTAATGGGAAAATTGCCTTAAGAGCAGTTTTTTGCCCTGGTATCAACTTGTTCTTTCCTTGTATTCCAAGTGAGATTTTTCGAGTGAATTTTAATGGTTTTTGAATATTTTTGAATCAAAGCAATGTTTAGTTTATCAAGCTGAGTACAATCATATTCAACATTTATGCTTTCATTAGAATTCAGAACCTTACAGTCAATAATTCCTGTAAACTTCCACCATTTTAATAGTAATACTTTTTTAGAGTGAAAACCTGGTTTTGAAGTGGGCAAAAATAGTTGTCCTGATGTTAACCATTGTTTTTTTATAAAATAGATTGTATAGAATCCACTTTTCTCCAGTAAAAACTTGTTGAAGAAAACAATATCTGCATAACTTGGATAAAAGTGCACTGTAGAGAGTTAGACGTAAAATTTTATTCATATGGCCCCCATAAAGTTCATATGGCCTCACATTCTTTGTCTTTACAACATTGTATTGTGGACTATGAGGATTTAAACTTTGTAACTAATTCCTGGTTGGTTTGGTTGGGATTAGCTTCAATTTTAGCCAACAACAGATTCTTATTAGAGTCAACAGGTCTTTTAGATTGTATATCATCAAAAAGATTGAAATCACCGTTGATATTTTTTTTAAAACCGACGCTGACATATTCTGCTATCCAAGACAACAGAATAAATAGCATTAATGGTATTTTTGGCATTATTATGCTTTCGAAACTTAGAAAGCATCAAATATCTAATATGAATTTATCCACTTTTCCGTTTTTATAATTTTTTCAAGACTACAATAACTACACTGAATATCAATGTTTAATTAGAATACAGGTTATGTACATATATCATATTAAAAGAAATTATTGTAAGTGATGTACAATTCTTTTTAAAATTTGAAAAGAACTACATTATTTATAAATATCCCCCTGAGAGTGTTACATGGAAAGTATACCATTTTTTTCTGGACCTGGCTACATACATATGTGTTAATATCCTCCCGTACTTTATTTACTCGATATTAAATTTACAACTCTTCTTAAATATACGTACTATATCCATCTGTAACTCTTGTTGCAAACTTAAAAATCATCAACTTTGCGATATTTAGATATAAAAACGCATCATTTCTGATGATCTTTTCATTAACAAGACGAATCTATGCCGAATATGGGCGGAGATAAGTTCGTTTTAGTTCGCTTCAATGTAGAACACTTTCTCATTATCTCAAGGTGGAGTAGAAAGGAAAACTTTTTACGGTTCGTGCATTTAGAAGTGGTATTTAATTTCGATCTGGTGTTGTATACGCGAACGACTCTTGCAACCAGCCGTGGTTTCGTACGTGTATCAGAATTCATTATTTAATCTGATTGGAATTTTGCATTAAACAATGGACAAAAGTCATACAATAAGTATCTAGATCATTTCGGACGAAAGAATCATTTTAAAGAAAAATGGAAACTTTGTAAAGTTTTAACATCTTCTAATTTAAATGCTTCTTCCAATTTAACGCGAAATAATTAATTTCGCGTCCAGTTCTTCGGAAAGAATCTTGAATATTATTACAATGATTAAAAAATAAGGTCACTTGTTTTAAAAATTCGCGCACTTTAGGTATCGATACAACCATTTGTTTATAAATTTATATAACTATCCTTGACATCTGACCGAGTTTCATATCATTTCGCTTATTAAATTAGAAATTTTAGCATGTTTTAGGTGTTTCGTTTAATAATGTCGATTTTTTCGACAAGTAAAAGTGTTTTTCTGAAAGTTCGGGCTGCATTGATCAAAATAAATGGTAGTCCGATGGGGCTAAGTCCGGTGAATATGGCGGATGAGATAGGACATCCCATTTAACGTTTTCCTGTCCGTTTCCGTCTTGTAGAAAAATTACTTTATCGTGTCTTTGGGCGTATTCTGGTCGTTTTCCTTCAATGCTCGGTTCAGTTTTATTAATTGTTGTCGGTATCGATCGTCAGTAATCGTTTCACCACATTTTATGGAGTTTGTAATACACAACTGCCCTACTATCCTACCAAATACACAACAAAGCCTTCTTTCCATGTAGATTGTGCACTGGTTGAGATAATGAAGGCTGGCCTGGGTCTACGCATGATTTTTTTGCGCTTTAGGTTCTCAAAATAGATCCACTTTTCATTACCTGTCAGAACTCAATGCAAAAAATCTTTTCTTTTCTGTCGGGCAAGCAACATTTCACAAGCGGTTTTTCGCCTCTCAATTATTCTTTCTTTCAGTTCATATGAAACCCATTTTCGTTCGGAAATGGTAGATTGGGTAACATTCAATGCTTCTGCCAATTGTTTCAATGGATGAGTTGAGTCTTCATCCAATAAGCAAATCTGTATCTTCAAACTTGTTCGGCTATCATGGACGTCCATTGTCTTTTATATCAAAATCACCACTTTTAAAGCGTTTAAACTATCATGCACACGTTTTTTGGGTTAGAGCATGCTCACTATAAGCTTCAACCTTCAATCCATAATTTTCAGCAGTCGTTTTCTTCAAATAAAACAGGTTATTAAACGTCCTTTTCTGATACATAATTCAACATATTCAAAGCCATGAAAAACAATGTTTTTACACTATGACAATTAATAACGAACGGCTTTTGAAGGCATCTACAAATGACCACCAACAAATATATTAATAACACAAAATCGGTATTATCTTAACAAAACCGAAATACCTGTTAATGATTGCAAATGTATCTTAATTTAATTTTGTCTAAAAGTGAAATTCCTTGTTATCATTCTTAATAGATGTTAAGAAAGTCTTACATTGATGAGGTTATATAAAAAATGTTTCCATGGGATACAAGGACTTAAATGATGGTAAAGAAGCAGTTAAAGATGATCCTTGTTCAGGAAGATCTTCCACGTCAACCAATGAAGAAAATCTAGCCAAAATCAAAGATCTTGTACCATTGTTTCACAATCATCATATTAACTGATATATAACTTTTTCCTGTTTATTCAACAGAGTTTGCTGGCCGTTTTGAAGGTCAATACTAAAAACAGAGTATAAAAACTCTTTCGAGGACTGTAAAAAATGTAGGAATAAATGTATTGCAGTGAGAGGGGATCACTTTAAAGGAGACAAAAAGACTTGATAAAATATGAATAAATAAATTTTATGTGTTAAAATATCTGAAATCGGATACCAAGTGAATAAGGACAACAATGTATCGGGATGCTTAAACGATATAATTTGGTACAATACAATGCGCAGAGAAAGAAAACTAAAATTTTATAAAACAACCCAATAAAAGAGGGGAAATGAGAACGCTTAGAAGAATCTCTGGTTGTACGACTTTATATGACAGAAAAATAAGTAGTGACGTAAGACAAGAATGTCAATGTCCAAGAATACATGACATTGTCAAATGAACATATAGAACGAATGGTATCTAACAGATTGGCAAAAGTAACACACGATGGCAAACCATACTCACGAAGACCCATACGAAGGAATGACCCATAGGAATCTAATGAAGAATACGCTGGAAAGAAAACAGCCTCCCGACATATAACAAGAAAAAGAACAATAAATAAATGAATTGTCCTGTAATAGAGTCATAACTTTAAAATGAGGCCCAATAATAACTACAAACGATAATCTGGTAATTTTTATTTTCTCTGGCAGAAGAAATAATAGACAGTGCGTTCATAAGTATCAGTCCGGGAAAATGCGATTCAAACAAAATACCTGGCATTTTTTATGAATTATTTTTCGAAATATTCTCCTCTCGCTTCGACGCATTTGTTACATCGATTCAATAGTGATTCAAATGCGTGCTCCAGCTCATTTTGTGGAATGGCCTCCAAAGCATTCGTCAAAGCTATTTGGATGGTCTGAATGTCTTCAAAAAAAACACCATTTTCACTTTAATTTCAACTATGGGAACAACAAGAAGACACAAGAGGCTAAATCTGGTGAATAAGAGGTGGTTGATCACACAGACTTGGTTTCGGGCTAAAAATTGACCCACAATTAACTATGTGTGACTTGGTGCATTATTATCTGGATCGCGATATTCAGGACAAACGCGACGAATTCTGTGCATCAACCGTTTCAGAACTTCTAAGTAGTACTGCCAAGTGACAGTTTGAATAGTTGGAACGAACTCTTTGTAGATGCCTTTGCTATCGAGGAAAACAATGGACATCATCCTGATTTTTAAAGGAGATTTTCGTATTTTTATTTGCCTGTGGTGAGATTTTCGACTTCTATTCCGCACTTTGACGCTTAGTTTCTGGATCGTATTGAAAGCACCATGTTTCGTCACCCGTAACATTTGATATCAGGAAGATTTGATCATTTCTGGCGACTGCGACGACCTCTCTGGAATGATTGACACAAAGTGATTTCTGCTCATCCGTCAACGTGTGTTGTCAACGCTCCTCCATCAACGTGTGTGGAACAAACTTTGCACATACCTTCGTTTGACCCAAATTCTTCTGCAGAATGAGTTGAATCGTTTCTTTGCCGATATTCAAAGCCTCTTTCATCATTTTTAGTGAAGCATTGCGGTCATTTGCTACAAAATCGCAAACTTTTTCGATCATTTCGGGAGTGTGCGCTGAAATTGGCCTCCCGTCACGTTTGTTATCCTCTAGCGACACCATGCCATCCAAAACACGTTTATGCCGCAGAAAAACATTTGTTCTGCTTAAACAATCATCGCCGTACACTTGCTGCATCAACCGGAATGTTTCTGACGCAGTTTTACAGAGTTTTGCGTTATATTTAATAACAGCTCTTTGTTCCATGATTGTATTTGTACATTAAACTTTTTTTGGCTTGTAAACAAGACGTCATAAAATCAACAAATATCCACCGATTGTGGTAGAGTTTGAAACGACGCCGCTCGTCACTCCATGGCGTGACTGGTTGCCAAGATATATCATAAGTACTGATCTTAATGGACACACTATGTATTTTGAAAATAAATGTTAAATATTCCCCTCGGCTTCTTGATAAAACATAGATGGCGTTGTGAATTTGTCTAGGTCTAGTCTAATTTTAGAAGTATAATGTATGACATTTATAAAAATGGAGTCCTACACAGTACACAACAACGCGTTAAAATGACAATAGGCGTTCAGTGAAAAATATTTTTAGAAAATTGAGAATTGTTCAAAAATGTCAAGAAACTGGTTCGGTGGAGGATAAAAGAGCAATATATATTCGTAATGGACGTTCACAAGAGCATATTGATTTGGTACATAAAAGTGTTTCTGAAGACCCGGAAATTTCCATTAATCGACGTTTACAACAATTTGGACTTAATGAATCCACAACATAGCATATTTTAAGAAAGGATTTAGCTCTGAAGGCATATAAGGTTCAAATAACACAGAAACTAAAACCACTGGTTCATTCAAAACGTCGTGCTTTTGTCAATTGGATCAAAGAACAATCAAATGAAGCACATTTTGAAATTGGTGGCTAAGTTAATAAACAAAATTGCAGCATTTAGGGTTAGGAAAATCCACGATTGATTGAGAAACCTTTACATCCTAAACGAGTCACTGTTTGGTGTGCATTATGGACAGGAGGTGTATGTGATATTTCTTTCAGAATGCGGCTAGTGAAGCTGTAACTGGGAATGGTGTTCGATATCATGGGATAATAACTGGATTTTTGTAAGCTGAATTGAATAATATTGATCTGGAGGGTATGTGATTCCAACAGAATGGCTCTACACCTTACTCTGCTGATGAAACAATTAACTTATTGATAGAAACTTTTCCTGGACGAGTTATTGTAAGAAACGGTGATTGGTTAATTAGCCACCAATATCATGTGGTTTGACATCGCTGGACTATTTCCTTTGTGGTTACATGAAAAGCCAGGTCAATAAGAACAATCCACAATCGAGTCCTGAACTAAAGCATGAAATTATTCAAGTTAGTGGTGACATAGACTCCCAGTTATGCCAAAAATCAATCAAATTATCATTTATTTAAAAACCTTACTTTTTAATCATAAATGAAATAAAATGTCTCATTTTTTAAAGGATTTATAAGTGGCGCTGAAAAATTGAATTGTTTACAGTAACATTTAACGTAAACGACGATGGAAAAAGCGTGATGAGCTAAATCAAACAACACAGAAATGTGATCTTCATCGAAAACAAGGTCATGTTGCTGTTTGAGCAGTATATGAAAACAAACCTACTTTCCGAAAGAGCAGATAAAATTTAAAGACATTAAATTAACCTATATTGACGTGCGTATTGGAATAGTGACTGCAACACGAACAACAGCAATAAAAAATTGGTGACATGGAACGTAATAAAATGGCGATAAAACAGTGAATGGATAAGTAATTTGCCCACACCGTCTGGCGTGGTTTTAGGTTTAAAAGACGTTCCGCTAAATTAAGTAACCATAATCTCCAACGAACTGACTGATTCGGAATTATTCAAGGAATTATTGAAGATTATCGTAAAATGGGTAGAAATATTTTCGTACATCAAGAATCTTTATCAAATAAATACCAAGAATTATTAAAAAAAAACACAAAATCAATGGTTATATTGGAATATTTGATGAGAAACACTAAACTCAAGTATATTTACCACATAACAACAAACTGCTTATTTTTAGTGTATGAACGCACATTTCGCTATGTTAGCATCATCAGAAGATGATTTGATCTGTTTTAATCTTTTAATGGACCTGATAATGTTAACATGGTTGGCGAAACAGAACATTACAATTAGAATCAACGATATACCGTAGAGCATAGAGCAAACTTTAAATAGTTGGCGATCAAAATTGTGAGCAATGGAAGAGAGGAATAAGAGATCAGATTGTTAGTTTGAACAAAGAATTGTTCAAGCCAACAAAGCGCACTAATATTTACTCTATTTTTTCAGTTCAAGAGACGTCCGTCGGTTCACGAAACCACAGGTTTATAGAACCATCATAAGATCAAGTATATAGTTATAAAACCTGGGTCCTTAAAACAAAAATGCTGGATAATGTAAGTTCATTTGGGCGAAAAAATGTTATAGCAATTTTGGGCCCAAAGAATGACAATAAACAATGAAGTATTAGATACAAGCTGATTGAGATTCACTTCAGGGTTAAAAGATGAAAATAGGCGGGGCACATTTATAGGGTAGATAACGCAAGAACACCTAGGAAGATTCTTAATGGCAAAATCGTTGAAACAAGACAAAAAGATACCAAAGGAAGACTAGATCACAGAAGATATAAGGGATCTTTTTAGCGATCACCCGATTACATTCAAGCTCCCCCAAATTCCTATCTATTCACTAGCACTATCTCGGGATGCATTAAGTCTACACCAACATATTGGCTTCCAAAACTCAGCTATATTGCCTCGCCACTTCTTAGAAGGCAGGAAGCTATAGTATGCCAATATAGAAAAATTGTTGAAACCCCCAAATGTCAATACACGACGATATTACCAATGCATCATCTATCAGATTGAAGTCTCGACGCTCATTCTGAAATACGAATGTTTGATCACTTTTCGACATAAATAGACATTTCTTTAACCAATGACACGAATAATGTTCAATTCTTTTATTGGAACCTTTGGTGTGAAACACTAAACTTGAAGAGATTTACCACTAAACACCAAATCACTTTTGTTGAACTTCTTGACGCACATTTCGCTAAGCATATTAGCATCATCAGCAGATGATTTAATCTAATTCTAAAACTAAACCATGTTCTATTTTTATGAAAACCCTACCTAACGAAGCGTGTAAAAATCATGAACCGTGAAGTTTACTAAACCTTATATTAATAATTGAAAAAGTTGACTGAACGGAATAGGTCCTTTATCTCGGTTCATGATTTTTTTACCTTTTTTTATTTGAATGCTTTCATATGCATGCAAAGCCAAATTATGTGATCATGTTCGATTGCATGTTGGGTAACATAAGATTTTTCATTTCTCCCATATCTAATGTGGGCAATATGTTCCTTTTATCTTATCAATATGGATCTTTTTGTTTGTCCAATATACCTTCGATCACAGTCTTGACTACTAATTTCGTAAATCCCCGACATTTCATGTTGATCTATTTTATCCTTTGGATTACTCAGAACTTCTCTTAATTTATTATATGATTTGTACACAACCTTAATGTCCACTTTTTTCAAAATTTTGTCTAGCCCTCTTGTTAATTGGACATCAAGTGGTATTACCATGAACTTATTTACCTTTACAAAAACGTAGAAAACATCCGTGATGGAATGAAGTCTGCGAGCAAGCAGTATTAAGCCGAAGTAAAGCATTCAAAGATTGGAACAGTCAAAAAACAGCAATAAACTATAACATCTTTTTGAAAGTAAGAAAAGAAACATCGAAGCTAATTAGACAAACTAAAAGATAATATGAAAACAATCAACTTAATGAAATAGAAAAAGTTTTCAAAAAAAATAACACCCGAAACTTTTACAAAACATTTAAAACTAAATTAACAGGCTATCAACCCCAAAGTGTTTGCTTCCAAAAGGAAAACGGACAATTAGCTCTAAATAACCAAGACAATTGCAAATAATTTGCGAAATATTTTGAACAAATACTAAACTGTCCTGAGCCTTTAAACAAATTACCAACACTAAACCCTAAACAAATAAACCTAGATTCATTACTACCGAATGAAGATGAAATAATTAGGCCAATCAAGCGGCTTAAAAATAACAAAGCCTCTGGTGAAGATGGAATCACTGCTGAACTTTTGAAATTAGCTGGTCCAGGTACAATCAAGGAAATAACCTAAATTTTACAAGAAGTTTGGCGAACCGAACGGATTCCGGAAGATTGGAAAGATGTTCTAGTCGGTTCACTACACAAGAAAGGAGATAGAACGGATGTAAACAACTATAGAGGGATATCTCTTTTCCCAGTTTGTTACAAGATTCTATCTCAATGTCTACTAGACAGAGCACAGAGACAGTTAGAACCTAAAATTGGTGAATATCAAGCAGGTTTTCGACCGCGCAGATCCTGCCCTGAACAGATCCTGAATCTAAAGTTGATCCTAAGACATCAAAAACTGTACAATAAAAATCTCGTCTGTACATTTGTGGATTTCAAAAAAGCATATGATTCTACAGACCGCGAATCTTTATTCCGAATCTTGAAAGAACAAGGACTAGATCTGAAAACGCTGGCAATTATTAAAGCAACATTAACTAACACAAGGTCAAAAGTTAAATTCATGGGTGACATCTCAGAGCCCTTCGAAATTAAAACTGGAGTGAGACAAGGGGATGGACTCGCGTCACTCTTATTTAATTGTGTTCTAGAAAAAGTAATACTGGAGTGGCGTGAAAAAAACTCGGCCCTGAATATTGACCAGCCCATTAAACTGGGGAGAACCAACATCTAAATTGATTATCTGGCGTTTCCTGATAATCTAGCAACTTTGGCTCAAGATGTATTAACGGCACAGAAACAGATTGAAATCCTAAAAGAAAAAAACAGCAGAAAAGGTAGGACTCCAAATTTCCTTTGAAAAGATACAATACATGACCTGCAACAGACTAAGAACACCATTTCTAAAAACAAAATATGGTAACATCACACGAGTCTCTCAATTCAAATATTTGGGTGAAATAATCATGGAAAATGGGTTGGAAAAAGCAGCCAATAAGGGTAGATGTCAAAAAATAAAAACGGCATTGAGACTTACACAAAATATTTACAACAAAAAATGCCTATCTAAAAATACAAAACTGAGACATTACAACACAGTTATTAAGCCAGAATGTCTATATGGGACAGAAACGCTAATTTTGTATAGAAAGAGAGACATCGAGGATATTGAAAAGAAGGAAAGAAAAATCATAAGAAAAATCTTAGGCCCCAAACAAATAAATACAACAACATACCGACTTCGAGAAAACCAAAAAATCAAGCAATACACAGATATACATAGCGATATGAGAAAAAGAAGACTTAAGTTTTACGGACACATAAAATGGATGAATCCGAGTAGGCTAACTAGACAAATAGTCGAAGTTTATTAGTAGAGCTAAAGTAGAAATAATTGAATGGATTGCTGCAATTAAAGAGCACCTAAGATCAGCAAGTATTACACAAAGTGAAATTCAGGATAGAGGCTGTTTCAAACACAAGGTTGACGTTTGGAAGGTTGGCCAGAGAGAAAAATGTAGGAAGACTGGAACAACTTGGTCTGACGAAAGGAAAAAAGCTCATAGTGAAAGAATGAAATTAGTATGGGCGCAAAGGAAGGCTAACAACAACAAACACCTCTAATTGTTCTTCGCGTGGTCCACCAGGGCCCATACGTGAATAATAATAATAAAATGTATTGTATCACGAGCTATATAGCATGATGCATCATCTTGTTGAAACCACATGGCGTCCAGATCAAAATCATCCAATTCATGTCAGAAAAAATTACTAATCATGTGTCTGTAACATTTTCCATTGACAGTAACTGTATTTCCATTTTCGTTTTCGAATAAGTACGATCCAATTACACCTCCAGACCACAAAACCACTCTAAATTGTTGATTTTTATTGTTATATTATTATATGTTATGTAAAGTGTATCTAGAACAGCATGTGGGATTTTTTCACTCCAAATGCCACAAGTTTTTTTATTTACGAAGCTATTTAACCAAAAATGAGCTTCGTCGCTGAAAATAATTTTTTTCTTGAAATAATGGATCTGTTTCAAGTTGCTCTAAAGCCCAATCTATAAAATTTCTACCGGACATATGGTCATTTGTTTTGAGTTCTTGGGTTAACTGAATTTTACACGCCTTGAAATGCAAATCTTTATCTTCATAAAATGTTCCAAGTAGTGCCATAAGAAAGCCCAAGTTCTTGAGAACAAAGTGCAATTAATTGTTCTGGATTTTCATTGACACTTTGATTCACAGCATCGATGTTTTGAGCAATATGGTTGTTTTTGATGGATTAGATTCTTAACATCGCAAATAGTACCATTTGATTCGAGTTTTTGAATGAAATTACTAATAGTTAGCTCTGTAGGTCGATTATGTTGTAAATAAATTTTACGTAAATCGTGAAATGTAGTTAGAATAGATTCATTATTTTTGTAACAAATTTGAACAATTTGTATCCGCAGTTTATAAACACAATAGATGAAATTATCAAAATATGTAAGAATAAATTTAAGAGATATTAAGTGGAATGGACTAAGATAAAACCAGATAATGCAGCAATGTGTATATTTGCTGACGTTATAGTGCTCATGGCAGAATCTGAGGAAAAATTAAAATTTAACATAGGTGTATGGAACGAAGAAACTGAAAAGTTTGGACTACACATCAATGTAAATAAGACACAGATCCTAATATTGACAAATAACCAAGAACATTGCAAGGAGAGAACAATAACATGAAACAACATGGAAACCAAACACACTGAAAAGTATAACTACTTAGGTACTATTACTCGCGAAAGCAGGGAGATTGCTCCAATCACTTAGTAGAGCCTTCTTAAACAATAAACAAATATCCCAAATATCCCAAAAAAAACGAAATTAACAATATGTAAAACGATACTAACCCATACTAACATATAGATGCGAAAATTGGGTATTGAATGAACGGCAAAAGAGTAGAGTACAAGCGGCAGAAATGAGATATTAGTACAGGGAATAAAAAGAATAGACAAGTTCAGGAATAACATAGTCAGGGACAACATGGAAATACCAGCACTCATATCAAAAATATAAGAGCAAAATGGTTCGGTCATCTAAACAGAATGGATCAAGCCAGGCAAACCAAGAAAGTTTTGGAAGCTAGAGCGATGGGAAAGAACAAAAGGGGAAGGCCGTGCAAGACATGGAACAAGGACATCACAGAAACAATCCAAAGAGGCAAAACATGGCAGGAAGCAGGGCCGTAAATTATCGAGAAGCTTCATGAAAACATAAAATGTAATTTCACCTCGACACCTCCGGGTATTAAGAGGAAGGATTAAGTAAAATAAATACTATAATAAAGTAAATGTATACGCAGTGCAATTGTATATAACTTCATGATGATTTGCCAAACAATGCTAAACACAAATGTCAACCCTTTATTGCACCAAGAACCACAAGTTCAATTATTTACAAAGCAATGCGACAAAAATGAACTTTAAGATAAATAAGATTTAAACACTCCTGGTAATACCAGAAGTCCAGTTTAGTTTTTGAAAAGGAGAACCGTTAATTATTTAAATCAGAATCCTACACTCACACCTAATTAACAATTACAAAAGAAATATTTTAAATTCCAAATCGCAACTTCTAAATATTCAAAGAATACGCCAAAGGCAATCGAATCATCGATTTGGAATCGTTGGTACCGCTAATTGGATTTATTTATAAAACGAACGACTAATTCACAGACGGGAATAATTTTTCATAGTTACTGGGCCAACCGATTAGCACTTAGGAATACGGTCAACGAAAGCGAATATTTGAAGAAATCCACATGTATTCGGAACGCTACGTCGAAGATTTTCTCCGAAAATTTCGTCAGAATGCTGTGTGTGAATGCTGTGTTTATGTTGATTTAAATTATGGTTTATTATTATATTTTTCAAGTTTCAATGTTTTTCATTACTTCAAAAGTCGAAAGTCGAAAGTCAATCAAAAGTTAAGGGGATGTTGACTCTTTTCTTTGATTATCGCGGTATTCTTATCACTCGCAATTCTTGCCAGAAGGTCAGACAGTAAATAAAGAATATTATCTGAGGGTTATACGGCGTCTGAAAGAGCAAATTCTTCGAAAAGGCCAGATACCAGAAAAGCCAGAACAACCACCGTATTCACCTGATATGGCTCCGGCCGACTTCTTCCTCTTTCCAAAAACTAATTCCAAACTCAAAACTCAAACTCAAAACTAAAAAATGTTTTGACAAGTGGATTATTCGTTGGCATAAGTGTATTAATTCGGAAGGAGCCTGCTTTGAAGGCGATACAATACATTTGGATAAATAATAAACATTTTGTGTTTTATTGACCAATTCCCGGTACTTTTTAGACAAAATGTATAAATCTTCAAGAAAAATAGTATTTAATACTAAAATAATTTTACAAAAAATTCAGAACAAAATTTTCTAACATAAGTTACAGGCAATAGAAATGAAATGCCTTAGAAGAGTAGCAGGAATTACGAAGATTGATACAATCACAATGAGAATCGGGACTTATGTCATAAAAAAATTATTTATTGAAGAAATATGTAAAGTAACTTAATAATTTTCATATTATGACCCTCCTGCATCAATACCTGCCAGTGGTTTTTCCAATTTTCATACACCAGCTGGAAGTCCGCAACTGCAAGGCTATTCAAGCACTCCGTTGAAGCATTTTGGACTGCCTCAATCGTCTCGAAACGATGTCCTTTCAGGCTCCTGGGGCCACATCTAGACTATAAGGCAGTTAGAGCAGCGTTTCCACGTTGTGTTTGGTCAGTATCTTCCTCAATTCTTCTATTGAAACCTTTGGTGTGAAACACTAAACTTGAAGAGATTTACCACTAAACACCAAAACACCTTTTTGAACTGCTCGACGCACGTTTCGCTAACCATGTTAGCATCATCAGGAGATGATTTAAGGAGATGATCAGGAGATTAATCATCTCCTGATGATGCTAACATGGTTAGCAAAACGTGCGTCGAGCAGTTCAAAAAAGTGTTTTGGTGTTTAGTGGTAAATTTCTTCAAGTACAGTATCTTCCTCACAATTAGCGACATGTGACTGGGGGCGTTCTCATGAAGGAACATCCAGAAATCGCTGATTTCTCTTCGAACACCGCGGTCCCTCATCCTCAAACGTTTGAGCACTTCTGCGTAAATTTGCCGTTCACTTTTTGGCCAGCGGGTACAAACTCCTTGTGGACTACACCTTTTGCATCAAAGAATACAATGAGCATCGATTTCACTCTTGACTTACTCATGAGCTTTTTTTGGTCGAAAAGATACGTTTGTGTGGCACTCAAAACTTTGCCTTTTCGTCTCCGGATCGAACTCGAAGATCCATATTTCGTCACCGGTAATCACTCTTTTCAGAACATTTGGATCGGTCTTCAAACGTTCCACCACACGGTGTTCCTGCTGCTCGTCTGACAAAACCTTTGGCACCAAATTCGCGCACACCTTTCGCATTTGCAAATCATCGGTTACAATTGAATGCACAGTTGATTTCTGTAAATTCAACTCCTGTAAAGTGGCGGCTCGTGAGGAAAAGCGCCGCTTCTCCAGCATCTATAACAGTAAAGAATTTTTTCAAAGCAAAACATCATATTTTATTTCCGTTCAGTTTCTTTCCTTTAACTCATTTTAAAATATTAATAAAAATTAAAGTCTCAAAATGTAGAAGAACGTCTGTCGACTCATCACACCAAATAATGCGGATAAAAATTCCATCCTTTCGCCACAATTTTCGGATGTTTACCTCCAGCGACCGTACACCACGTCAACTTCTCTCCTCGTTAGCGTTACATGTTTTGTTGGTTGCCAGAATTCTGGGGTTTAACTGCTTTCTAAAACTTGCGATTTGGACGTAGATTCCCTGCGACCGAGCTTATCGGTAATTAGTTTTAAACGCTAATAATTTAACACAAATGCTGAAATTGAGTTGAAAAAGGTGCAGTACAAAGAATTGTCTCAAACTAATTTTTCAACATCAGCTAATGAAATGCAAGCTTCGCTCGCTCTTCTCTTACAATTAGCTGCTATAAAGATAAACATTTACCAACGTTATTCAACACCAAACGAAGTGGCAGCTTTCATAGCGTGTATGAGTGCTGAGAGATTTGACTTCTTGCTAAGATGCTGTCGGGTCGACGGAAAAGCTAGTAGACAAGAAAGAAGAGAATCAGATAAGTTCAGAAAAGAGTCAAATATGTCAAAATTGTAAAATATGGTTCAGCCCCAGTTGGTTGGTATGGTTCAAATACCTTTGTGAGCATTTCTATGGGACCAACAGAAATATAACCATGGATAACTGGTTTAGGCCCGTGTCACTTGCTTCAGAACTGCTTTAGCCTTCTTACAAACTAACAATTGTTGGGACATTACGCAGCAATAAACGTGCGATCCCGTCAGAAATGAAAAACTCAAAAACTAGGAATGTCGTCACTTCAATATTTGGTTTTGATGCTGAGATGACCGTGGCTTCAGATAAACCGAAGTCAAACAATGTGGTTTCTCTTCTATCGACAGCGCATGAACAGCCAGGCATTAATTCCATCACAAAGAAACCTGAAATTATACATTTCTACAACAGTATGAAAGCAGCTGTCGATACTATCAATCAGATGTGTTCAACCGTTAACTGCAAACGTAAAACAAATAGATGTTCTCTATGTATATTTTATGATATCCTAAACCGACGCATGATCAACGCGTATGTTATATACGTATCTAACGTGGTTAAACAATGGAAAAAGCTATTAAAATGCAGAACATTAGTGTAAAGTTTGGCCGATAATCTTACGGAACCGTGGTTGCGGAAACGGTACAATACTGTGACTTTGAGGAGAGATATCAAGGCCAGCATCAAAACAATATTTTAAAAATTGAAAATATTGTGCCAACTACTTCTCAAGCACTACCAAACAATCGCAAAATTTGCTAAGTTTGTCCGTACTAGAAACACAGAATGACCAAAGTCGCATCCCACTCCTGCAGAAAGGCAATTTGTAGCGAACAGACCATTCCAATTTGCAGTGAGTGCAAGGATTAATGTTTTAAAATTTGCGGTAGTTTTTCAGTAAATTTAATAAATATTCTTTCATACCAGTTACTTGTTTAATAATAAATGCTATGATTCAGAAAAAAATTAATTTTCATTTTGTTAGTCATTATATTTAGTGACACTATTACTGGAAAATATGTTTAGTGAGCTAGGATTAAGTGAGACGAAAGAAGCGACTTATTTCACGCATTTTAACGTTTTTGTTAAAAATCGTTGACTAAATGTTTCACAGTGGAATCAGTTTAATACTACAAATGGAATGTTTATTTTGGTGGAGCAAAAAGCTAAAAATTGAATTAAACCTTTGAGAAGGGATTTTTTAAATTTATTTATAAACCAAAAATAAACAAATATTTTTTTAAACCGTAGTAATAATATTATTTAAACAACTAACTCCGAGTGTAAATAAATAATTCTTTGACACTAAGAAGGCAAGAACGGATTGCAAAATTCCGCAAGGGTGGTACGCAGGGCGAATCAATTACTTCTACTAGATTGCAGACCGGCTTTCACGACAAAAGTTTAATAATAAACTCAATTATTTATACTTTGACGCCGTTACCACATCGGTTCTGCATTTATCGGTTATTTCTTACCTAGGTGAAACCGCGGCGTTTTCATCATCGACGATATTGTCTTTGGGGCTTGGACCGCGATCTCGGACCTCGACTAAAGAATCAACTTACAGCCACTCTTACAAGGGTCATTCTATTGTTATTCAATTGCAAAAAAAACATACGTCCTTATATTGTTAAATAGTGCTTTGAAAGTGAATTACAGCGAAAATTAATTTAAATATTTTACACCCCACAAACTCAAACAGTTAGTTAAATTTTGTTTTTAAAACTCGCGCGTTTTACGTACCAATACCAAACCATTTGTTTATTAAGTTGGTACGACTGTCCTTGAAATCTGATAGAAGTTTCATATCATTTCGCTTAATAAATTTGAAGTTATAGCGCCTTTTGTAATTGTGTTTTTGGTCTTTTTTTAATATAGACAAATTTCTAGAGCAAAGAATTTGCATTAAATTGTGTCTAAAAAAAGAAATTGCTTGTGCTGACGCATTAAAAATGTTAAGTCTTTGGTGATGAAACTATGTCAAAAAAAATTTACAAGGACTTTAGTGTTAGATGCAGTTACAAGTTTGCTGATCAAGTATCAGAACTGGCCATAGGTGTTTCGGTTAATAATGTCGATTCTGCTAAGAGATAGCGTTAATAATACATTTGTTGATATAGTCTAAATGATGTCTATCGCGGTTTTGAGGATAAACATACGCCATCAAAAGTCAGTTTGTTATTAATTGTCATTGTACAAAAAACAGAGTTTTCATAGGTTTGAATATGGCGAAATATGTACCAAAAAAAGACGTTTTGCGGGGAAATTTGATAACCCTCTTTCATTTGAAGAAAACGGCTGCTGAAAGTTATCGATTGTTGGTTGAACCCAATTAATGCGTTCCTTGGGTCTGCTCTAGCCCAAAGAACTTGTGAACGATGGTTTAAATGCTTTAAAAGTGGTGATATAAAAGTCATCCCGCACCTGATCCTCTCACCTACTTTTCGTTCTCCCTCTTCTTCTGTTATTATCTGATCTCCACATTGCCATTTTCCTTCCTACTTTGTTATCTTCCATTTTTCTTATATTCTTCTCCTTTCAAAATTGTTTTTATTTCAAAATTCAATAACCTTCTGAATTCATCTTCTGCAACTTTCTTTAATCCATATATTATTCTTACAAACTTTTTTTGAAAATTCGTAACTTTTCCTGTTCCAACCTTGTTAAAGTCATTATATCCGCACCATAGGTCACCACCGGTCTAATAGCTGCTTTATATATCTTCAATTTAGTATTTAGGTATGTATGTATATATATTAGACTGTTTCAAAAAAATCGACTATTTTTTTTTCTTAAAGGCATCGAAAATATTGTTAGAAATGACGAAAAAAATACTGTTAAAGTTAGAGCTCTTAATATTAATATTAAGAGGTTCCACATAGCAAATTTCAATTTCCCATTTAAATAACATAAGAATTTATTTTAAATCGAATAAAACAATTTTATATTTGGTTTTACCTTTATTTTTAATTTTGTGTGACTCTAGTTTCGCAAAACGATTTTACATTCTCAAACACTACTTTAAAACTAAAGCTTTAGTATATATATGATAATAGCAACGAATAGCAAATTTACAAATAATGCTTATGAAGTGAAATGATTGATATTTCACAAATGGAATGAGTGAGCTTTATTTATCGTATGCTTTTTAATTGTTATTTAAACGTTCTCTTGGTGATTGTGTTGGAGGATACTTTTTTCTTGTTGGTTCAGATGTAGAACACGACAATTTATTAATCATTATTTGATTTCTACCTGTCGCAAAAACAAAAAATATCTGTCGTGTTACATAATTGTAAAATCTCGTAAAATTATTATAGAAAATATAACATAAATATTATTTCAAGCATAACGTGACCTCGAGATATTATTTACGATAAAATTTGTACTTAAAGAGAAATAGAAGAAGAAAACAATCTCTTCGTATACCAGGATCACAAAATATATTTCAAAATCCAACACGAATTACAGAACGCGGTTGATTTTTTTCACACAATCCACAATTATCCACACATACATCTTATTATCGTGATTTAATAATGCAGTCAGGATTAACTAATGTATATTAGAGTTCTACAATCTACAGTAAAATTTATATCTGAAAAAGAAGTTCAGGCAAGAGTCGAATCCCAGATAGAAAACTTGGTGGTTTTGATCTGATAGTCAGTGAGGTTTTTTTCGGCTTTTTTAAGAGATTTTTTCGATTTTCGCCTCTTTAGACTATCGTAGAGCATCCTCTTTGCGTTACAAGTTACAATACTATTCAGGAAGTGCTTTTTCTTGTATCTGTAGACCAAATACATCAACACGTCTACTTTACTTATCTTTAGCTGTGAGTTCATAGGCGACCAACTGACTCTTCTTTTGAATGTCTCCTACATCGCATAAACGTTTTTAAATGGCTTGCGATGTTACTCCCACTTCCTGCCCGAGATCTAGAATAAATACCAATGAGGCAGTGACTCAAATGTAAGTTGGAACGACATTCTGTCTACAGCTGATTTTTCAGGTTATATTCACAGTAGGCTCCTATATTATACCTTGTTTTAAGGCTGAAACATGGCGCTTTAAAATATCTATAAAGCGGACAAAATTTCTGACTCGAAAAAAATATATACTCCCCTTTCAATTATTCTATTGGAAGCTTCGGCGTGAAACACTAAACTAGAAGAGATTTACCACTAAACACGAAATCGCAAATTAAATCATCTCCTGATGATGCTAACATGGTTAGCAAAACGTGCGTCGAGAAGTTTCAAAAAGTGATTTGGTGTTTAATGGTAAATCTCTTCAAGTTTAATATACTCCCCTTTGTTGAAAATACATCTTATACTCCCCCTATTACTAATGATGTCAAACTATAATTTTTGCTGATGAGATTACATCCTTAGTCATTTTTTTATCATGTCATATTTTATCTTAGTCATATTTTTTAGGCCTACTTTTTATTCTTAGAATTATATATATATATATATATATATATATATATATATATATATATATATATATATATATATATATATATATATATATATATATATATATATATCTTTTCAGCACACCTTATACCTACATCCAAGGTTGTGGGAAGAATGTATCGCGTAGTTTTTGACTGCCGTGAACATTCGCCGTAGGATGACGCCAGTTGCATTGAGATTGCGACCCGCCATCGATATGACCAGTTGACTTGGTCTTGCTCTGTTCGTTTCAATTCAGCTGTCTCCCTGCGTTGGGTTCGAGCCCAGCTGACGACGGCTGTGAGGCCAGGAACCGATCCTGGGAGGTACTTGTCTCGGCGTGGTGGCGGCGACTGATTTGAAACGAGCAGAGGTACGTGGAAGTACGGATGAAAAATGTCTGTTTTTCAAATATCTTTCTCCACGACCCCACTACACTATCTTTTGAGCAAACCTTATACTTACATCCAAGGTTGTGGGAAGAATGTATCGCGTAGTTTTTGACTGCCGCGAACATTCACCGCGGGATGGAGCGAGTTGCATTGAGATTGCGACCCACCATCGATATGGCCAGTTGACTTGGTCTTGCTCTGTTCGTTTCGATTCAGCTGTCTCCCTGCGTTGGGATCGAGTCCAGCTGACGACGGCTGTGAGGCCAGAAACCCATCCTGGGAGGTACTTGTCTCGACCTGGTGGCGGCGACTGATTTGAAACGAGCAGAGGTACGTGGAAGTACGGATGAAAAATGTCTGTTTTTCAAATATCTTTCTCCACGGCCCCACTACACTATCTTTTGAGCAAACCTTATACTTACATCCAAGGTTGTGGGAAGAATGTATCGCGTAGTTTTTGACTGCCGCGAACATTCACCGCGGGATGGAGCGAGTTTCATTGAGATTGCGACCCACCATCGATATGGCCAGTTGACTTGATCTTGCTCTGTTCGTTTCGATTCAGCTGTCTCCCTGCGTTGGGATCGAGTCCAGCTGACGACGGCTGTGAGCCATAAATGCCATAAATTATTGTTTACCTTTACGTGAGCAATACCTTTATTTCAATACGTTTATTCTGAATGCAATTCCAAAATATGTGGCAAATTAAAAAATATTTGAAAAATGTTTTTATGACATTGGGTAGTTTACTTTTCAAATGCTGTTGAGGTAAAAGATATTGATATGATAGAAACAGGCTTCAGTTTTCACGAAACAGCAGACAATTAGACATTACTACTTCTAACTCAAATAGATTACCATTAGACACAAAATCACATTTTGAGCTCCTGGACGAGCATGGACCAAACCTAACCACATTAGATTAATCTCATTCAAGATTAATTTCAAGATTAATCCCAAGATTAATTTTAAGATTAACCTCAAGATTAATCTCAGGTTAATCTCGAGATTAATCTCAACATTAATCTCAAGATTAATCTCAGGTTAATCTCAAGATTAATTTCAAGAATAATCTCAAAATTAATCTTAAGATCAATCTCAAGCTTAATTAATTAATTAATCTGATTTTAGTCATGATTCTGATTAATCAAGATTAAACTCAAAATTAAATAATCTCCTTATGATTAGCAAAACGCAAAACAAAAAAAAATTAACATGATTAGCAAAACGCGCGTCGAGAAGTTTTAAAAAGTGATTTATTGTTTATTGGTAAATCTATTCGAGTTTAGTGTTTCACACCGAAGGTTCCAATAGAAGAATTGAATTACTTCTATCATTATTAGGACCTATATAAGATAGTTTAAGGAAAAAATATGGTTAAGGAACTGGTCGGTAATGTTAGAAATTTTTCTAAAGAATTAGAATCACTTTTTAAGTCAAAACGAAAAGGAGGAGGCACTAAAAAGAAAGGGAAAGTGATAAGATTAAAAAACCTAATAGAGAGTCAATGTCAAATTCTATATAATGAATGAACTTAATTTCACTCTAAAAGATTTCTGTTAACATAGATTCCTTAACATAACTCGATATTGTGAAGCAACCTTAAAACATCTTGCGTTACCATAAAGCTTCATTCACGCCTTCGTATCGACCCGTCCACCTTTCTGCTCTGCTACCAGCGTCTAGACCCATTCCTCAAGTTTGTTAACTGCTCATCAAGCGCGTAACTGTAGCTGGCGCAAACAATGCCACAAAGAACTGAATAAATGGCATCCAGTCATGCTGATGATTATGTAAAATAGTTTTTTTTCTTTTCTTCGCTCATAAATTATTTAATATTTCGGCCTTTCAATAAAAGACGTGATGTTCGATGCCACGCCTCAAACGCAATAAAGTTCAATTTACAAAGGAAGTACAGTTTTTATTTTCTTTTATTTGGTATCGTACAGTTTCATTCAATTTGATGATACGAGGGATATTCGAAAAATCAAACAAACTTCTAATCACTAAATTAATTCAGATTATAACATGGTAAAGGAATTTGAGTAGGATAATGAAGCTTTGAGCTATGCCGTCTGAAGCATAAATTCCTGGGAGGGTCACCCCTGGCAGACAGATCAAGGCAGAGGCCTCAGACTAACATGATACAAAATCTGCCAACCCGCATTGGACCAGCGTGGCAGATTACGGTCCATGCCTTCAGCATAACAGTACAAGTTCAAATAGGGCCCCCATTTCCCGGAGTCCAAGAGGCAACTACCTATGACAGCAGAAAGTTCTACCCCAAGGCAGAGGGTGCTAAGAATCACCGGATTAGATCAAGCTGCCGTTGGACTTTTGACATTGCTACGCTTAAGATACGGACAATGAAAACAGAGACCCGACTGCAAAAACTGTTAATCGAACTTGACAACATACATTGGGATATTATTGGGCTCTGTGAATCATGAAGAAAGAGTGAAGGGTTAATCAAACTAGAACCAACAGCTCACGTACTCTACACCCGAGGTACAGAGAATGGACGATGTGGTAGATCGTCATTCAGCTGAATATAAAGTTTAAGCTTCAAATCGTCCAAGCTTATGCACCAACTATAAGCCATAGAAATGAGGAAATTGAGGAAATTGAGGAATTTTATGATGTTGGCCATCTTTTAGGCAAAGAGAAGTGTAGGTATAAAATCCTGATAGGCGACTTTAATGCCAGAATCGGAAGAGCAAGAACTGGTGAAAATGCAACTGGTCCATATGGAAATGGTGAGCGGGACAATAGAGGTGACAGGCTGGTTGACTTTGCTGAAGGACAAGAACTCCATATTATGAATTCGTTTTATAAGAAAAAGATCAACAGAAAATGGACATGGAAATGTCCATCTGGACTCACAAGTGAAATTGACTACATCATGTTAAACGATAAAGCAATATTTGGCAATTGTACTGTCCATAACCATTTTAATGTGGGAAGTGATCACCGAATGGTATGAGCAAATATTAGGATAAACTGCAGAAAAGCAGCGCAAAAGTATGATAAGATCAAAAACGGGCAAAGTGGATTCTGGGAAGCTGCTGGAGAGGGGTAGAGATTTTGAAATTGCTTTGCCAAATAGCATTGCTGTGTTACAAGACCCGGAGGAGATGGAAATTACGACCAATATGAAGAAATCGCCAACAATGTGCTTAAAACGGCGGCTTCAATAGCACCAGAAGATAAATGTTTCAAAGAGACAAAAATGTTCAATGAGACCACTACTTTAATGAAAAAACGCGGGACAATGAAGAATGCAGACAGTCCTTTTGGCAGGGTCGAATACTTTAAGCTTTGCAAAACTATAGGAAAATGTATTCGAGAGGAAACGCGCTTATTCAACATGCAGCTAGTGCAAAAAACTCAGGAAGAAACAGGGGAATTAACAAAACTAAGCAGAAGCTAAGAAAGAAAAGGATACAAATGTTTTGCTTAATGCGTGAGGATGGTACAATGTGCAAGGAACGGACGGAAATGTTAGAGGTTGTCCGAAGATTCAAAGAAGAAGTCCGAAGATTCAAAGTTATAGGAGGACCAGAATCAAGCAAGAACAGTAATGACCACTGAAGAACAAGTGCCGGATATCCTGGTGGAGGAAGTGACAAAGGCTATAGACTCAATAAAAAATGGCAAGGGTCCAGGAAAGGATAGTATAACTGTGAAGATGTTAAAAGCTGGTGGTCGGACTTTGCATAAAACACTGGCAAAATTATACTCAAAGTGTCTCAAACAATAAGAAGTACCCACATTATGGAAAAATGCAGAAATGCTTCTTTTGCATAAAAAAGGAGCAAGGGAAGATTTACAGAACTACCGTCCAATACGCCTCCTATCAGTGGTGTACAAAGTTTTCACCAAGATAATATTCCAAAGAATACTAAGAAAACTAATAACTTAATGACGCACAACCAAGGGAGCAAGCAGGATTCAGAAGTGGATTCAGTACAATGGATTACATCCAGATCCTACAGCAGGTCATAGAAAGACACAACGAATACACTATGCCACTGTGCTTGGCATTTATCGATTATGAAAAAGCTTTTAATTCAATCTCAAACCGGACCATAATGGATGTGATGCTTAATCAAGGTGTAGAAAAAGCCTATGTAAATCTACTAGGATCGATATATGATGAAGCTACAGCGACAGTCCATCTTGACGATCTTGAAGTTGGAACATAGACTAACTATAATAAGAGACTGTTTAATAGATACGTAAGTTTGCTTTTCACGATTCTTTGAATGGGAGGGCGCTGCAATCGAAAATTGTATCTTTCTCGTTTTATCCTCTTTCTTTTTCCCTTTGAGAAAGTTGGGTGTGCCTAAAAATACAATCGCCGGATAATTTTATGGGCCTATCGGGTAATTTTGTGACAAGGTAAAAACACTAAAAACGTTTTAATTTATAATAAAATTGGAAATTAATATTATTTTTAACAAAACTTTTAACAGCCAAGTTTGAGATTATATTAATATTTAGAAAATTAATTATTTTTATTTGAGTTTTAAGGAATATAGACACGAGCTGCGGATCTTTGACAGCAGCCTTATTCTAAACAAAACATAACCTGATTGCAGTTTGCTTTTATTTTAAAATAATTTTCAATACCTAGCAAAATATTTCTGGCTTGTGGACTAAAACAAGAAAAATAGGATATAAATTGGTTATGATTTTTGTGCCAGTGGTAATGCAGACAAATCATTAGGTAAGTAATAAGACGAGATTTTTATGACGTTAATGTTTAAATGAAGGCTTATTTTTATATAAAAGCCGGATACCCATTAAACGACCACCAAACAAGAAGGGGAGGACACTAGGAGAAAATCAATATAATCAGAATAATACCTTATTAAAGTAGTAAAAGAATGCAACAATGAATAATCCTGGAAAAATAAAATATCACTGCTCTGTACAAATTGCGATAATATTTTTTTTATGATAAAGCTAAAAATCTTATAAATAAACATTTCTTTCTTGTTCCGCGAGATTTGAAAAGACGGTCACAATGTTTCAGCTCAATGGGATTAAAATATTCAGAAATACCTTGTTATTTTTGTGAAGACCATTTCGATGATAAGGCTTTTACTAGCACACTCAGAAAAAGAGTATCAAAATTTGGAACTCCAACCATTTTGAAATTGCCCAAAATTAATATAATTAGTAATATCTTAATTCGCCCAGCCAACATTGATATCTCTTCACATTCAAATACCACAATTAATCCAATTGAAAACAATCCAGAAATTTTTGACACTCCAAACACATCTAAAAACAAAAGTATATTATGGGAAATTGGGGAGACAAGGGTTAAAAATTACATACAAAGCTGTATGAAATTAATAAAAAGCAAAGGGTGCATCTAACATCTTTAAGACGTTCATTGTTTAAAACTAAACATGAGGCTAATTTGTCAAAAAAATTTAATTCAACACCCATATAAAAAAATTGCAACAAAAGTTAGATCCTGCTGGTCTTCAACTGATTAAGGATATAATCAATAATAGTAAATATAAACGGCCCAACTGGTCAACAAGAAACAAAATTTTTTCATTGGCCCTCTATAATAAAGGACCTAAGAGTTGTACTTTCCTCAGACGTTGGCTTTCTTTGCCATCAAAATACACATTAAGAAAATATTACACAATCTAGATTTTGAACCTGGAATTAATAAACACATTTTCTCAAGATTGTCAAAAAGGGTATTAAATATGAGCATGTTAAATAGATGCTGTATAGTAATGTTTGATGAAATAGCTTTATCCGAACAACTAGTTCTAGGTACAAAATCAAACAAAGTCCTTGGGTATGTAGATTTAGGGAACAAGTTGGGACGAAAAAACCACTTAGCTAATCATGCTTTGGTTTTTATGATTCAGGGACTTAAATCTTCGTGGAAGCAGCCAGTGGCCTACTTTTTTACAAAAGGTACAATTCAAACAAACTCTTTAATTTGTCTAATTCATGAAGTTATCGGTGCTCTACAATCAATAGGTTTAATAGTTTTGGCCACTGTTTGTGACCAAGGTGCCACAAATCGTGCTGCAATTAGAAAGTTGTCACAAGACCCAAATATAAAACAGCCTGGGCCCTTTTTTTTTGTTAATAATATGAAGATTTTTACCATATTTGATCCCCCACACTTGCTTAAATATACTCGCAATGCTTTTTTTAAATATACCATTAAATATGATAAAAATAAATATGCAAGATCAGAATATGTCAAGGTGTGTTTTGCGATCGACAAAACAAGAAAATTTCAGAGTCTGACAAAAATTCGAGAGATTTTTTAAAATCTTTCTAACCAAAACAAATTAAAAATGAAAGTCAGCAATAAACAGCATGATTGGTGGAAATCAGGGTTTACCAAGCGAAGCTATTTATACAGCAGAATATATATCAGATATTGATACCCTTTTTGACACATTAAATGGACAGTTTTACCAGAGCTTGGAAAACCTTATAGAAGGTATATTTCAAGAAAATCAAGACATCATGCTTTCTGGAATAAAATGCTCTCTAAAATTCAAAGTTGGGAATTTATTGACAAACAGTCAGGTGCTGTTAAAACTATGATGCCCTTTAAAAGTGGATGGATCACGACCATCAGGGCAGTAATAGCGTTGTTTAAAACTTGTAACAACATGGGTTTTAAATTTTTAAAAACCAGATCACTTAACCAAGATGCCTTAGAAAATAATTTTTCCAGTATCCGCCTTTACGGTGTAACCAACACCAATCCATCATGTTTTCAATTCCAGTCAGCTCTTAAAACATCAATTTTAAATAGCCTTATATTACCTAAATCAAGACATACTAATTGTGAACAGGATGGTAACTCAATTATGGACAATCTTGAAAGCTTTTTTTTAAGTACAGCTTCCAATGCTAAAGAAGATAAACTTGAATTTGGGAATGATTTGGAATCTTTCTTTTTCACTCATGAGCATGTGTCTTATTTTGAATTAGATTCAGCAGCTTATGTCACTGGATTTATTTACAAAAAGCTTAACATAGAGTGCCAAGAATGTAATGCCAATTTATTGTCTAATGAAATTCAACCATTGCATTCTTTTACTACTTTTAAGGAATATGATGATTCTAAAAAACGCTTAAATTATGTAACAGAAAATTTTTCTAGAGATTTAGTAACTATATGTATAATAATAAACCTTATAATGCCGAAATATGTATTTATATGAAATATACAAAAGCAAATAAAACTGTATATACAAAAACAACTTTTATTTAATTGGTTCTCATGTAATGAACACAAGGAAACTGTGATATCTAGAATATTAGACTTATCCATTAAATTAATTTTAAGAAAATACTGTGATGACATAAAAAGACGTAGTCAAAATGGGAAAAAAGTATAGCAGATAACTTACTTATGTTCATGTTATTATTTTAAGTAAATATAGTATTTTTTCTAACAGCGCGCGAAAAGTGACAATTTTTCCCATTTTTGAATCTCTTTTTAGTTGAAACATTTATAAAATTAACGATTTTGTTAGTTTTATTTTTTTATATTCCTGCTATTATTGTAAGTGGTTATTTTTTTTTTGTATTAGCTCATGCAAAATGAGACTTTTGAATTTCGTTTTTGTGCTTACATTTAAAGAATTTAGGATTTTATTTGTTTTTATTTATTTATTTATTTCAGAGATTCAATATCTCTTTTTTGTTGATTCATTTAAAAAATTACTGATTTTGTTAGTTTTTATTTATTTATGTTCCTATTATTATAAATGGTTAATTTTTTTTTTGTACTAGCTCGTGCAATGTGAAACTTTTCCTAGCATTGAATCTCTTTTTTTGTAAATACATTTAAAGAATTTAGTATTTTATTTGTTTGTACCTTTTTTTCATATTCTAAAAAATTATATTTGTTTTTTAAATTAAAAAAAAAATCAAAATACGTAAATGTGTATTTTTTAAATTTATCTGGTTAACAAATTTTGTGCAATTTTTGGAGTCAATAACAACAAATTAAATTTAAAATCACGGTAAAAATCACTTATTTTGACACCAAAAGGTTCACAATTCTTATTAACTAGCAATACCCAAATGAAACTCTAAAAATATTGATACATTTAAATTAAATCTGCCGCCATTTACCGTAGGACGAACATTCTCCCAGTTGGATGTCGCCACTGCGAACGCTTGATCAGCTGTTTGCATGGCTTTAACTACTTTCTTTATTTTATTTTCTCTGTGGGTTGGACTAAATGTAGAGCGGAGCGTACGGCAGGGTGACGCAATATCGCATCTTCTTTTCTCAGCCTGCCTGGAAAAAATGTTACGTAATCTGGATCGGGAGAATGGAATAAGGATTAATGGTGCATACTTAGATTCGATCGATCTAAGAGATCGATAGAGATAGAGATTCGACAGAGATTAGAGAGATCTTAGATTCGTTGATGATATCGTTCTTCTTTCACAAGACCCAGAGGAGCTGCAAAGGGCTGGGGACCAATTTAGCTTGAAAATAAACCAGAAGAAGAGTCAGGTCATGTTCAATAAATTTGCTGAAAACAAAAGGATTTCTATTTTAGGAACTGATTTGGAAGTTGTGGATCACTATATATATATATATATATATATATATATATATATATATATATATATATATATATATATATATATATATATAATCTTGTACCCTACAACAAAAAAAATCTAAAACATTTCTTAACTTAAAGAAATAACGTACATCGGAAGATCAAATTCACATTATAATTGGACAAGATAGGAATCTGCCATTATTAGACCTCCTCCTCACAAAGAAACCATGTGAAAAATTACAACATATCGCTTATAGATAACCAACGCACAGACAGAGATTTTATGTTTATTATTATTTATTATCACTTTCAGCATCACTCTGGCAAGTTAACAAACATATCCTCAAATATTTCTTAGTGTTCCTCCAATGAAGAAGCTGAAGCTTTAGACATTTCTTAGGATTTTTTGTCAAGGTATATAATCCATGTTTCAAAAATCATAAAAATCAGTCAATAACTTTTAAGTATTTGCTTGAAAACAACGTACAAAAAAAGCCTGAATTTACCCCTCTCCCTAATAATATAAACTGTTAATTCCTAAAAATAGTTTCGTAATTTTTATATCATTCATTACGACCGCGCTACTGCAACCTTGCACTATTTTACATACAAAAGAGATCTGCCCATGAAAGTGTGGTAGAGTCGACAATAAAAAATGAACAATATTACCATCGTAACAAATTACATCTTTTCGTTCGATGACCCAAATACCAAAACTGTCACACGTTTTTGAACTAGTTGTATTGTATTGACCAACGAGTATATTGCAGACGTGTATATTAAAAAAGTTGGATTACATTTTTTGTTCTCTATGGGATCATAGGCGTCCAAACACATTATGTAACAGAACTGGTATAAGTAAATACACACACACACACATATATTATATATATATATATATATATATATATATATATATATATATATATATATATATATATATATATATATATATATATATATATATATATATATATATAATCTGGCCTTAAGCCGTCATCAGCTTGGCTCAAGCTGAACGCCCGGAGATGGAGGATGAGGGAATGACAAAGCACTAACGTGGAGCGCGGGTGAATTTTCTTTGTTTTTAATGCCATTCTTCACGAGCCCACATTATTTTTTAACAGACCTGGTACTTACCCGAAGTGTTAGACGACCACGAACGGTCCAGCACAGTTTGTCTGTCGCAGCCGTTTACCACAGGATGGCAAAGCTGCATGTGATTGCAGCCATCATTCGACATGACCGCTTTATATGGACATAGCTTTAGTCGTTCCTTCATCCGCTCTCCGGGCGTTCAGCTTGGACCCAGCTGATGACGGCTTGAGGCCAGAAACCGGTCCTGGGAAATGCTGGCGCTTTGGATGGCGGATGAGGGAAAGACAAAGCACCAACGTTGAGCGCGGATGTATGAACGTTCAATTAGAATTACTAGGTTCTCGGGTAGAACCGCGTTTTAGATTTGTAAAATCTCGACGTTTCGGCTTCCACTTTGAAGCCATTTTCAAGAGAATCTAGTTGATTTACTCGGAGGCCTCAATCTGCCTACTCCCCAGAGTTCACAAGTAGAAAAGAACGTGGACGACGCCACCTCTGCATTAAAAGTTGAGGTTGTAGGTGGGGCGCTCGGTTGAGGGGTGGGGGTGAGACGGGAGGTGGACGTTTGACTGGAAGACTTTCGGATGAGCAATTTGGAAATAAGCGGTTTCCATGTATTTGGAACTCTAAGACCGTCGTCCCTCTTGTTTAAGCAGTCTGGACGTTTTTCGATCTCAAATGCTTCACGAATTATACGGGGTTTGTAAGAATATATAGGTGCGATTACTTTGGCTTTATCCAAATCTATTTTGTGACCCGTTTGGATATGATGTTTTGCTAAAGTCGAGGAGAGATCCGATTGTCGGACGACGAGAGAATGCTCGTATATGCGATTTTAGATACGTCTATTAGTTTGGCCGATATATAATTGGAAGCAGCCAGAACAAGGAATCTCATAGACACCATGTAACTCTTGTGGAATATTATCCATCACTGGTCTAAGGAAACTGGATATATTTCTTTCGATTGTAATTATCGTTTCGATATTACGGGCTCTGAATACGTGGCAAATTTTATCAGTACTGATATCAGTACGTATATCAGGCTTGATGTATGGCAGAAGAACTTTGGGGTTTTGGGACCCCAAAGGGGATTTTTGGATTAATAATGCTCAGGCAACCGGTCATAGCAACCAATCCACTAGAGAATTGTCCCAAAACCCCAAAGTTCTTCTGCTCAAATCAAATTATTTTGATTTGAATTTCAAATTTGGTATTGTCTTTGCTCTCAATAGGTAGCTTCAAAGTGACTTGATCAGTTAAAGCTTCTTCCAGACCGAGAAGAATTTTAGCAGATTTTTTTGGAATTAGACAGAGGGTCTTGACCAAAGTGGAACAGTGGAAAGTGCAAATTGATAAAGGTGTAAACAAAACAATGACGAGTGCCTCAGATAGTTGTTGAAATAAAATAAGGCGAGGAGGAATTGAAAAAGGATAAAAAAAAATGATGTGCATCCAAGAAACATGTAAACGTATAGACTAAAAGATAAATAAGGAATATAATAATGGAAAAGAATGAATTAATAGGACAAAAGAAATTAGACCAAATTAGGATTATTGCATAAACCAGCACAAATGACTTATGATCTTAAGAAAACTAAAAGATACTTTACAAATTAGTGTACTTTAGTGTAAAACATTAAACTCAAAGAGATTTACCATTAAACACCAAATCACTTGATTTAAATTCCTAGACACGTGTTTCGCTAACTATGTTAGCATCAGCAGGAGATCAATTTAGAAATTAGTGGTAAATCTCTTTGAGTTTACTTGATTAGAAGTAAGTTGTGCACAGTCATAATCTAAAGTGAATTAATTTACATCAGCCAAGGAAAAAAGACCTCAGCAACAAAGTAGTAAACAACTCAGAACAAGAAACTTCGATATCTTCCAGGAATCGAAAGAACAACCATTCTCAATTAATTATTGAAAAAACTCACGCCCTGGTATCGGAAAATATCAAAAATCTGATCGAGAATCGGCGATCGTTCGGTGATTGCGACCGAAATTTAACAGATACCGTTAGGCATTCAAGTTGGGCGTTGTCGAGGAGGATGAAGCAAAAAAAAAGAAGACCCGAACAGCATTTAACTTTTTTTCGTTTCATTGTCACGTGTTAAAAGTGGTCCCATCGATGAAACTGGTGCAATCTGATGGGCATATAATCCGTTAGATCACGATCGATAACCGAAAGATATCTAAACTATAAGGGGACCCCGAAAAGTTAGCAATGATTTTTTATTACTTTTTTAGTACATAGGTCAATGTAAAAGTTGCCACAATCAGAAACCAATTTAAATTGTATGAATAAAACAAGGCAATCTAATTTCCACTTAAATTTTTCTCTAAAACATAACGTGTTTCGCCACATTGTTGCTTCTTCGGATGATTAATTCTTCGAATCCACAAAAAAGCAGAAGAAAATCAGTTAATCTTTACAAAGGCAGACAAAGAGAACGCAGTGATCGTAATAGATAAATCATGTTACGTAAAGAAAACTTTTTTATAGGGAAAAGGGATTACAAAATTTTAAAAAAGATCCAACAGGCAAATTCAAAAAACAAATCAAACTCCAAATTGAAAACTTACCTAGTATCATACCACAAAATGTTATTTTTTAATTAAACAATATGGACCCTCAACCACCTCTCAATCCTACTCTCTTATCAAATTACACAGAGAAGGATATCCCATCAGACCGGTGGTGTCATATATGTCGGCACCAGCATACAATATATCAACTTTTATAATAAATATAATAAAAAATCACTACAACTTTAAAACTAAATACAGTATTAAAAATTCTAATGAACTCACTAATAACATTAAAATTTTAGAGATACCGGAAAATTCAAAACTTATATATTTTGATGTCCAAAATTTTTTTCCAAACATCCCGCCAGAAGACACGATCATCCTAGTGGAGAATTTATTAATTAACAAAAAAGTGAACGTGTAGTTACAGTAGATATAATGGGCTTGTTAAGAACGTGTCTTGACCAAAATTACTTTACTTTCGAAGACAACATTTACAATAGTAAAAAAGGCTTAATTATGGGCAATCCGTAAAGCCCTTTTTTATCAACAATATTAAGGAGACAATTTTCAAAAAAAAAAATAGTAAACAGTGTTTATATTGGTACCGATATGTTGATGATATTTTAACATGCTTCACATCTACTAAGAGACAGTTGAATGCTGTGGACAGTTAGAAGCATAATCTAAATTCCACCCATAAAAACATCATATTTACAGCCGAAATGGTTGGACCAACACTTCAATAAACTTTTTGGACTTAACGATTTCTAAAAATTCAAATAAGCACTCGTTTTTCATTTTCCATAAACCATCTCACACTGATATCACGATTCACAATACATCCAACTACCCACAACAACATAAAGGGGCAGCCTACAGTATGATTCATAGTTTAATCAATGTTCCTCTAAATTTAGACAAATACAATACAGAATTAAGTTTGATTAAGCAAATTGCGGTTAACAACGGCTATCCAGTTTCAATAGTTGATGAAATAGTCTGGGACAAAATACCCGATAGGATTTGCCAATGCTGACAAATGGCCGAGTCTTGGGCCAGTTGTCATTTTCCGAGTCTTGGATAGTAACCACTGAAAGCTTGAGCCAAGGCTTGGCCCAATGTTGTAGTATCCTTTAACTAAGCCTCGGAAAGTCACCACTGGGCTCAGGCTCGACCCAATGGTGTGATATTGCTAGCTTGAGTCTCGGGAAATCACTATTGGGCCGAGCCTGGACCGAGCATCGGCTTAATGATTTGATATTATTAACTCGAGCCTTGGGAAATCACTACTGAGTTAAGTCTTGTCCAGGTCTGGTCCAACAGTTAGATTTTATTGCACAGAATAAAAAATTATTATTTGAACTGTTTTAATATTATCTGTGCAAACGTTATATTATCAAAATATTTTGATAATTTCTAATAAATCATTTTTAAATGATTAATAATTTTTGATATGCTGTGTATGGGGATAATAAGAATGAGTTTTGATTTCTATCTGTGTGCACCAACTTTGGTAAATATATTTGTAACATAACCTGCAAAAACATTTGTTGACATCATGTCACATAAACGCTTTAGCTCTTCAGATTTTTATTATAAAATCAACAAACAATGCTATCTCAAAATTTTAAAATCTTATTCAGAGTGACAGGACACAGATAATAGTAGTAATTCAGTTGGAACATTTGTGCAAATAAATAAAATAATTAACAATAGTAATAATTACAGTGAAACTTAATGTTCTTTTGGTAAGTTTCATTAATTATTAATATATGTAAACAATTGAATAAATAATATGATTAATAATGTAGTTTATTTTAGACAATTCAATTAAGCATGTAACAAATTCTTCATCCGGCTGTTTTCATGAATTTGAATGAAATAGGTTCATTACCAACCAATACGGTAATCAAAATCGTAATTTAAAAATACTGCTGCAAGTAGTTTTCTTTCTGGTGCGAAAGATCGTGGCGGAGGACAGCTTGAACGATGAAAAAAACACTGATTGATACGTTGAAGCTATTGTATTCTGATTATTTAAATACTATTTTTATTTAATTACATACTTTATTATTATTCATTATATTAATTACTACTTACCACTGTACTTATATAAAAATATTACTCTATACTTTACTTCCAAATACTCTTTAAAAGTGTACTTTGTTCTAACACTTCTCACTAACTCAAACTTTTTTATATGAATTAATATAATAATATTTAATAGCTAATGGGTTGGTATTTTAATTATTAAGGCTTTCAAGGCTTGGGCCAGTATTAACACAGTGCATTTTAAAGCTTGATCCGAGCTCAATTGTTTAGTTTCCCAAGACTTGGACCAGTGTTAATTTAGTGTATTTTGAGGCTTGGTTCAAGTTTAATAATTTCGTTTCACAAGCCTAGAGCCAGTCATGGTTTATTGCATTTCAAGGCTCAGCCCAAGGTTAATTTTATTGGTTTTCTAAAACCCGACCCAAGGCTCGACGTTTTGTTCCCCGAGACTTGGAACATGGCCATCATCCAAGGCTCGGACCATTGCTCGCTCAATGTTCAACAAAGACTCTATTCAGGCTCGCGCCAAGGCTTCGAATATTGACATGAGGCCTGGTCCATGCCTTGCCCAATGGTTCCTTTCAACCAAGGTTAATTCAGAAATATTACACGCAGTTTAAAAACCGATAAGACCCTAGGTTTGGATGGTGTCCCTGCAGAAGTATTTAAAGCAATGGGTGAAATAGCGCGCTTTACAAATCGATCCAACCATTTGTTTTGTAATAAATTTAGATGGATACACAAATACTTTGTATTCTATTTACATTACTTTTGCTCCTAATAGTAAGGAGTCGTTGAAATTGACCGTTTTTTTTTAAATTCTTGAATAAAACATAGATGGCGTTGTGAATTTGCCTAGGTCTCATTTCAGAAGTGTAATGTATGACATTTATAAAAATGGAGTCGTAAACAATACAACAACGCGTTTAAATTGTTGAATTATTTTATGAAAATGGGCGTTCAGTGAAAAACATTTTTAGAAAATGACGTGATATTTATGGTTTGCACAATCGTCAATCTGCAGCACTATCAATCGAATTGTTCAATAATTTCAAGAAACTGGTTCAGTGGAAGAAAAAGGAAGAGCAATAGAGAGTTTTAGTATTCGTTTAAAATAGCATATTGATTTGGTACGTGAAAGTGTTGCTGAAAACCCAGAAATTTCTATTACTCTACGTTCGCAACAATTTGGGCTCAGTATATCCATAACATGGCGTATTTTACGAAAGAATTTAGCTCTGAACGCACATAAGGTTCAAATAACACAGGAACTAAAGCCACTGCATCATTCCAAACGTCGTGCATTTATCAATTGGATCAAAGATCAAACAGAAGATGTTTCTCAAAAAATCATCTTTTCAGATGAAGCACATTTTAAAATCGATGGATAAACAAAATTGCCGCATTTGGGATGAGAAAATTGCCCGATAAATTCATGAGAAACCTTTACATCCTAAACGAGTCACTGTTTGGTGTGCATTATGGTCTGGAGGTGTAATTGGGCCGTATTTCTTTCAGAACGCTACTGGTGAAGCTATAACATTGAATGGTGTTCGATATCGTGGGATGATAATTGGATTTTTGTGGGCTGAAGTGAATAATATTGATCTGGAAGATATGTGTGATTCCAACCAGATGGCACTACACCTCACTCTGGACGAGTTATAGCAAGAAACAGTGATGTTAAATGGCCACCAAGATCATGTGATTTCATCATGTCATAACTATTTCCTTTGGGGTTACGTGAAAAGCCACGTCTATAAGAACTTAAGGATTAAATTATTCGAGTCACTGGTGAGATAGAACCACGGTTATGCCAAAAGGTCTTCCAAAATTTTGACGAAAGAGTGGACGTCTGTGGAGATGGTCATTTGGCAGATATTGTCTTTAATTGTTTAAATGTCATGTACTATGCATCAATTATCAATGAAAAGTTTTTTCAAATCAACGCAAATTCTATGTTTTATTCAAGAAGTAAAATAATCGCTCAATTTAAAAGACCCTTCAAAACGTTAAAATTCTAGTTTCCTATTATTATTTTATTCATTATCAGATTGGTTATGAATGGACTAAGACGATAGCCTTGTCAAATATCTATATTTACTACATTTTTTTCTGTAAATTAACCTCTAGTTTTTGTTTTTATTTTAAAAGAGCAATTGGAATTGATTTCTTCAAAGCTGTTTCAGGATGTCCTAGATATTGATTAAAAAAAGTGTCAATTTAAAAATCCACTCTATATTTATCATAAAATATTATGTTTCTATAGGAACCATCAATATAGGAACCACCAATCAATTCTACCTCAAACCACCTGTCCTTTTAAATGCTTCTAATTTGTGTGCGTGTTTATACAAATATATTTTTTCCTCGCGTTCGTACAAACAATCCCAACCCCAAAACATGTGTTCCGACATAAAAGCTGAATATATCTGGTTGACATTCTTGGTCTAATTAAGTTCCGGTAATACAAAACCTTCAAAGTCAATAAGGGTGGGAACAAAAGGGGATATTTCTGGGCAATTTCGCGATGACAAAATATAATTTACAAGGTGGAACAAAAGGACACCATTTAAGCCCTTTAGAAAATATTTATAGAATTCTTTGTGCATACTTTACTTTGACAAAATGTTTTTATTTAAGACAGGGGTCCCTATTTTTTCTAAGAGTATTGAAAATACCAAATGGGCCGGATTAAAAATAACAAAAGTTAACAAATGTAAACTGTTTTGGGGTAACATTGATGAAAATAGGTGTATATGAAGTATTTTGTAGTCCTAAATCCGAAAATAATAAGCTAATTACAGTAACACGTACATTATTTTTGTTTCAAGGGGTTGGTCGGTTACAGGGGGTCGTATAATATATTACATGACAGCGACAACTTTCACTTTTTCCTCTTGTGTTCTGTAGCATCATCTCTTTTTACAAACCAGCAATAATCGCCCAACATAGATGGGTTTCAGCGTCCCTGATATCTTGCTTCCATCCTCCTGATGTCCTGCTGAAACCTCTCACTTTGTTCGTTGCTTAATGCACCCAAATTTTCCGGGAAAACAATCGAAATGGGAGTGTAAACCGCGTGCGGCACCCTAGTATTTCATATCCTTTCAAGAATGCATCTATGAGGTTTTTATAATTTTCATCTTTCGTTGCCCAGAAATCCTTTCACTACACTTACAAAACACTTCCTAGCCTCCAATTCATTTTCATTTTTTCTTGAAAGGAAATATTTCTTTTAGGTACTTGAAAGTCCAATTTTAATATGGGGAGGCACTTTTTTGTTGCGGTTATATTTATTTACCAACTTTAGTTATATGATATTATATTAAAACATAAGTTATTCAGACTTTCCATATTTTGGCATTTTGGCGAAGGTACTCAAATAAAAATGGAGTACATTTTGCGTCGAATCATTGAGATAATTAACGCATGGCTGAACTATTCATAAGGGACGCATGTCCGTGGTTATTCTGTGTAACCGGTACTGCGTGTTGAGTCGGGTTACAAAGCTGTACTTTGTTCCGACAGTATTGAGAATTTGTGAGAATTGATTTTAAAAAAAATATGTGTCTTCTTGATCATTCTTTTGCTCATATTTGAATAGACTTTAACAGAGAGTGATTACCATGTTTCTTTAGTTTATATCTATTTTAGTCCTAGATTTAAGGCATCAATTTTAATTCGTTACTTTTCATTCACCTCAGTCGGATACTGGTACCTTGGTTGATTGGCAGTCACGTGACGGAGAGCTACTGAATTACTTCGCGGGCTTGATTTTTCGAAGGAACCATTTTTGATCTCCACCATTCAGATTCCCTTTTCGACCACCTTCAAGAGCAGTCGACCGACAGCAATAGGTTTTGCCCACTGCAAAATTTCCTCTGAGTTTTGGAGTTCGGAATATTTTGGGAATAGTGACGAGTTATTTATCAGCTTTGCCATCGAGTGGATTGTTTTCATCTTTTCATATTTTTCCTGTCCACGTGGTTGATCTGGGTGAATCTTTGGCTTCTTCCCACGCAAGTCTTTGGGTGTCTTCGAAGTCCTCGCGAGCCACAGGAGAAGACCCACGAAATATATGAAACTTTAAGGGGTAGACAGACCCACATTCCACCTCACGTGGCCAGTGCGATACTCATCGGGGAGTTTCGTGGATTGACTGACCAAAAAATAAGTTATCATCCTACTAGTCACATTACATTAATTCATTATTGTTTATTGCCTACAAAACGTCATTACTAAATTGCCTGTATATTACTAACCTAGTTAATTTAATATTATAACCCTCTTATGTTCTTTTGGCTTTCACAATACTGTCTTACATGATGAGAATAAATGTCTAAGTACCGAGTAATGTTTTCTTTTGTCGCCTGAGATCTCATATTCTCTGAGTATTAATTAGCCCTTGGTATCATTTAACGTAGTAAAATATATTGTATTTTTTTAAGGGCACATTTTTGAAGCCCAAACGGTTAACAATATTTTATATTTGAAGTACCAGGTTCAAAAGAAGTTCTATGAAGCCAATCTTTCTTACAGTAGTGTTCTTTTGTTGCCCTACTGTCCTATAGACACAAAAAACAACAATACATCCCCACAAATATCCCATTAATACCATTCATATTTAACGTGACTTTGTATGGTTGCTAAGTTGTCATAAGTTTATTTCATTGTCACTGAATCGGCTAAAGACATAGAATTAATGCTTAGAGAATTAATTAAATTCTGTTTTCGGTAAAGTGAAACACCTGCATCTTTCTGCATGCATCTTCCTGCATAAATGTCTAAGTACCGAGTAATGTTTTCTTTTGTCGCCTGAGATCTCATATTCTCTGAGTATTAATTAGCCCTTGGTGTCATTTAACGTAGTAAAATATATTGTATTTTTTTAAGGGCACATTTTTGAAGCCCAAACGGTTAACAATATTTTATATTTGAAGTACCAGGTTCAAAAGAAGTTCTATGAAGCCAATCTTTCTTACAGTAATGTTCTTTTGTTGCCCTACTGTCCTATAGACACAAAAAACAACAATACATCCCCACAAATATCCCATTAATACCATTCATATTTAACGTGACTTTGTATGGTTGCTAAGTTGTCATAAGTTTATTTCATTGTCACTGAATCGGCTAAAGACATAGAATTAATGCTTAGAGAATTAATTAAATTCTGTTTTCGGTAAAGTGAAACACCTGCATCTTTCAGGTGTTTTTTTTTCAATTTCAATAGGTTCCACTGTTGAAGCCTGGAACCAAGAAGTTTCGATTTTTGTTTTGACAATCCCAGGTCACTTACCAAATCATTTAATTCATTCTGAAATATTAAGTAAGGTTCACTGGTAGTTATTAAAAATGTTGGGTCATAACTGATATTCTCAGAAAGTTGTGTATCAAATCCTGATGAAAAATTAGAATCACCGGAAAACATGTTGTCCAGTTTTAAAGACATTATCGGTAGCCGTAGTTCCTGGCTATGAGGAACTGCCAAGTTCAGAAGGCAAATTTGGATACTGAACTTTGGCCCTTTGCTTTTTTGAAATCCCTTCTCTTTTAGTGATACAAAAGTAGCAATCACTTACATGATCAGAGGTTCTCAGCGCAACATAGGAGCAGAAAACGGCATAGAATTTTTCTTGCGATGCATCCACTGCACTAAATTTACGTGATAACTCACACAGCAAACATGAAGAACCCAACTTATATAAAATCGACCTAAATACTTAACTGTACTGTAAACGAGACAGAAACAAACTAAATTATAGAAAACAATAAAACCCTTAAAAGTTGGTAGAATGCTGTAGAAATATCCCCTCTACGATCTTCTGGTAATTCCTACATTGTCCAGTCCAAAGTCAGGACAAATAATTTCAATGTGACGATGATATAAAGGAGAAGCAGGTACTTATTTCTGCGCCTCCCTATAGATCCAGTTTGCTACTGAAATGTAATATTACGCCGAAGGTTATTGACATAGATTATGGTGTTAAACTCCGTACAAGATTAAAACCGCACACAAGGCTTTCGTATATTATATAACCAAAAATAAAAGACATCTCGAATACTACTACAGTTCATGACTTCGAAAATGTCTACAATTTCAGCAACGAGAGAACAGAAGAGAAGAAAAAAGAACTGGTAAATAGAAGATCATGTTGCAGATTAGAACGTAGAAAATATACCCATTACGCAATAGTTAATTTATTTATTTTAATGCACTCGGAACGAGTCGTGGCAACAAGTCGTTACGGGTTAAAAGACATGAATTAAGTGTTGTAAAATTTCTGATTTTGTAGTACTTTCTCTTAGAACAGTTTATTTTTCTGTGTACAGTTAGTTTTAACAATGTCGTTTTCAGTCATAACACTTACTCTTACTTATTATATTCCAGATGGCATAATTTTTAAGCAGAATTGATAGTTTTCGTTCGTATTCCTTCTTGCACATCGTGACAACAAATACAAGGGTCGTTTGAAAAGTTCTCTACCTGACAGAGATGGTGTAACACAATCACTATGATATTTATTGAGTATAATTCGTTAGATAGGGCGCTGCGAATTTTCAGATATGTGGGTTTAGCTGCATCACGGGCGTAGCCAGGATTTAGTTTTGGGGGGGTTTAGTTTGCTTTGGGGGGTTTAATTGAAGTAAATAAAACAACAAAAATATACTTACATGAAATTTAATATCTACATATTCATCGGAAAAATTACGACATATTTAGAAAGTTCTTAACTTTAAATGAAATGGTTAAATTAATTTCGTTCCTCTGCGCTAAATCTAAAACCATTAAAGAAGAAATCTTCGGCTTTTTCTTTTAAATATATCCACTACTTCATCTGCATGAATTTCTGTTCCATAGTGAATGTTCATGAGAGCCAAACCATTAAGTCTGTTTTCACTTGTAGTGTTTCGTAAATAGTTTTTCAGTCTCCTTGGCTCGAGAAAGACCTTTCTGGGGTAGCAGTGGATATAGGAATGGTAGCCAAGATTTGTAGTAATGTGTAAATATTAGGATAAAGGTTTTTATCGCCCATATCTACATCATCTCACTGTTTATTGTCTACAACATCATCACTGTTTTCCATACTTCAAGTTCTGCTTTAACCACTGAATGTTCCTTTCGGGAAGCAGTGACGAGTATATAGAAATTGCTTCTTCAATTTCAGAACTGGCAGTAAAATTTGAAGGTAGCACACCAGATAATGCTGATACTACTTTACGATGTTTGGTAAACCTTTAACCAATTGTTGAATTGTATGATCAAGAAATGGAATGAACAAATTCATTTTGTAATACGTACATACATCCAATGCAGGAATATTCGGTCTATTTAATTGTCTTCCGACGACGCGCGGCATTCGCAGTATACCACCATTTTCTTCCAGTAAAACCTTTGTATCTTCATAGAGATGAAGATATTCGACGTCAGTGTTGTTTCTCAGGAGTTGTAAGACATTAATAACATCATCTACATGTTTGAATGCCGTGATAAGATCAATATCAATTGTCTGTAATTGTTTTGATAGCGACAATGTATAGCTCATAGCTTTTTGAAGAATCACTAAACACATCACAAAATCCGAAGATTGAAGCGTACTTAGCAATTGGGCGGCTTGTTTCCTTATTGTGATTAAACTGGAGTTCTTCGAAAGCATTCACAATCGCTGAATAAATTTCCCTGAATCTTATAATAGCTTCATGTTTGTGGACCCATCGTATTTCACACATTGAGAGCAAGCTTTTTTGGTTACCGACGGGTAGTAGCTCTTGAATTTTTTCTTTCAACAAAGCAGTGCGTTGAGCAGAATGTCGAAAGTAGGAACTAACAGACTGCATAATCCCAATGCAATTTCGGATATTTGCTAATGAACATGAATCAGCAATAGCAAGGTTGAGAGAGTGTGCACTACAGTGTACATAAAGAGCAAGAGGACATTCTTGGCGAACATAAGCTTGGGCACCGTGCAAATTCCCACTCATAGCTGCAGCCCCATCGTAACCTTGATCAACCACATGAGAACATTCAAGTCCATACTTTTTCAGAGCTGTAATAATAAGATTTGCGAGACCGGATCCTGAAACATCGACTATTGGAATGTACTCAAGGAACATCTCTTTAAGTATATGGTGTTTATTATCTGTAAAATCAACATATCGAAGACATAACGAGACTTGTTCTACACGTCCGATGTCGGTGGTTTCGTCAGCCAGAATCGCAAATAGTTTGGCTTTCTTTACTTTTTCAATTATTTTATGTTGAATTAATTCACCACAAATGCCAATTATTTCGTTTTGGATCTGAGGGCTTGTGTACAGGGCCTTCTTCTGTGAAGTATTCAAATGCTCAGCCAGAACTTTAACTCCAGACTCAGCCGCAAACCGCAACAGGGCTCTAAAATTACCATCATTCTGTAGTGGTTGTTCAGGTTCTGATGATTCTGGTGTAATTTGTATGAGCCCCGAATCGATTTTACCTCTCAAGGAGATGCCTTGTTTGCCGCAAAAAATTATTGCTTTTACGATAGGGATTAGTTTATTTCGATTCTCCTCTTGTTGTCTTTTTCTTTCAGACTTCTTGACCGAAAAAGCCTGCGAAGACATTACTTTTAGAAAGTTATCTGCCAGTTCTGAATTTCGCTTGTGGTATCCCGATTTCGCATGAGCTTCAAGTATTTCTAGGGCATTTTTCCTCTTACAAAAAGGTTCGGTTATCAACTGGCCGATCCTTTGATGACCGCCTTTACCTTCATCAAGCGAATGTCCCATTACCATGCAAACTCTGTAGTATGCTCCACTTTTATATTCCGAATATGACAATCATCTCTCCAATCATTTCAATTGAAAGTTTCGTTTTGTGGAAATAGGAAACTTATAATCTCTGGGTGGGTTCCATGGCGTTTTTAAAATTTGGACTTTAAAATATTCATCCAAGATGTTTTCTTGATTCGCGTAAAAACCAACATCCAACTTAGCTACAGTTGTAAAAGATGAGGTAACAGGCAAGCTGGCCTGTTGCAGACTAGATGTAGATTCGGCAGTTGAAGGTATCGAACAGGGCACCAGCGACATGGCATCGATTTCGACATTCGGTATTGTGACTGAGGTCGAGGTCGAGGGCCCGCTTGTCATCACAGTCTTCTTATCGGCATGTAAGGTAGCTGAAGCTTTGATAGCTAAATCCAAATTTGTTTCTTTATTAGAAACCCCTTGACTACACCACTTTTTCCAGTAGTCCATACCTTTAAATTTATCACCCCTCCTTTTTTTCCCCTCCATTTTTCGACAGTAATAATGATTCACGTATCTATCCTTAACAAGGTCACCGAATAACACTGCACTAAAATTACTCACTTATACGGTACACTTAATTCTCTTCACTATTCGTTCACCACTTTTCACTTATATTCGCTTCGAGTTCGCATGGAACAATACTGCCGTAAGCGCGGTCACGCGCCGCTTATATAGCAGCCCAGTAGTAGCCGTCCAGAAACTACCACAAACTTCCACAAAGCTCCGCTCATTCCGGCGGAGGGGCGTGGCGAATAATCGAGAAACAACGCAAAGGTTCCATACGATACAAAATAGTTCGACTACTCGACAAGAGATGGCGTTACTGTGCGCAACGTCCACTAGTTCGGATATATATTCAATTTAAATGTAATAATTTAACTCTCTTCACTCCTCGTATTTTTTCGGTATAATATTAGGTAATATTTGGCTTATTTCGGGGGGGGGGGGGGGGGGGTTGAACCCCCAACCCCCCCCCCTTGGCTACGCCCGTGAGCTGCATGTTTGTGATTATCCAGTAAAACAATCAGGTTTTGATGTTTTCTGAAAGTTCGAACCGTCACGAATTACATTGTTTTGGAAAGTTAACCCTGATAAATACATAAAAGGAGTTAGATTCCACTGTAAAAATGTATTAAATTTTTACGCTTATTTTGTCAGATAAAAAAATTTCGACTTTTTAAAAAGTGTTTTTTGCATTTTTTTTAATTTTACATCGTTTTGCATCGTATAGTCACCACCTGGCCATTCTTCAACATCGACAGCCAAATCGAATATTTATGGAAAAAAACTCATGCTGTGTATTTGGTAAGATCAGCTTGGTGTCGTGTATTATGAGTTGCTTAAACCGAGCGAAACAATTACTGAGCGATTGCATTACTATATATTATTATACATTAATATTACTGATTACTGTGAGAAACCATAATCGAGCACTCAAGGAAAAACGCGCCCATTACTATTCCAGACACGACAAAATTAATCCAAGTTAAAATTCTCCTACAAGATAATGCTCGTCCGCATGTTGCGGCGCCGGTCAAAACCTATTTGAAAACACTTAATTGGGAAGTCCTACCCCACCCGCAATATTCATCAAACATTGCCCCTTCCAATTATCACTTATTCCGGTCGATGGCACATGGTCGGTCTGAGCAGCGCTTCACAACATATAAAAGTACCAAAAATTAGGTCGATTCGTGGATAGCCTCAGAAGATGACGACGTGATATTCGAATGCTGCCAAAAAGATGGGAAAAAGTAGTGGTTAGTGAAAGACAATACTTTGAATAAAACGTAATGTACCGTTCTTTCGCAATAAATTCCTAATTTTTGATAGGAAACGGTGGAAACTTATTTGTACACCTTGTATATATATATATATATATATATATATATATATATATATATATATATATATATATAATGTAAGACTTCTTTCGCTTCTTCTTCAGCGTCCAAGGAGACAACAGTAGTTGAGTGTTACATACACCCAACCGCTGGGTTCCACAATCTCATGTAGACACACAACAACCTGCGTCTCCGCCAAAATGAACATTTTGTTAGGTACTTGACTGATTGAAGGGATGAGTGGGGCTCGTCCCTAGTCAAGTACCTAACAAAATGTTCATATATATATATATATATATATATATATATATATATATATATATATATATATATATATATATATATATATATATATATATATATATATATATATATATATATATATATATACATATATATATATATATATATATAAATATATATAAATATATATATATATATATATATATATATATATATATATATATATATATATATATATATATATATATATATATATATAAATATATATATATATATATATATATATATATATATATATATATATATATATAAATATATATATATATATATATATATATATATATATATATATATATATATGAACATTTTGTGTTTGGACGCCTATGATCCCATAGAGAACCAAAAATGTTACGTAAAAATGTAATTCATACGTTTTAAAATAAACTTCTAATTTAAAGGTTTAAATACACTAGAATATTTTAAAGACGACTCATGTATAATATAATAAATATTAATGAAGATCTTCTCAGTTTCCTCAGTTTCCCCGGTAAAAAAAAGAACAGTACGCGCCACGCCTACTTTACGATCGAGTCGATCTCAAACCTATGACCCAAACCTCATAAAATCAAAAGACCAAGCCCGATATATAGGTGGTTTTTTCCTTATTGTCGAGATTGCGGAAGCTTAGGTAACATATACCGTTCGCGTAACGTAAAAGCAACCTAGAATTTTTTAAACAAATAGAAAACTAACAGTAACAGGTAAAGGTCAAGAACGTATATATCAGATCGTTTGTTTTTTTTTCTAGCTCATCCTCTTGCCGGATATTCCGATGCGATATGCTTCGCTCATCCTGCCGTTTTTGTCGATAATTTTTATGGGTTTTACGATATTTTTGAACTTGATCTCATAACCTTATTTTTTCGATTAAAGAAACCGGTTGAATATGTAAACAAATATTATTTAGTAGGTGATCATTATAATTAAATCTATATTTTATTCCGTTATTTGATTTATCGGGAAGGCAAACTAGACGAAAACGACATCACAGGTGATATCAGAAAAATCGTATTATGAAGGGTAACAAAACTTCTTACTGAAAGGAACACGAAAGTTAAGATCTATAAAGCACTCATTCGATCAATAGTCAGTTATGGCTGCGAGACGTGGATACACATGAAGAATTTGAAGGAAAAGTACTCAATAAAATTTTTGATGGTATGATGCTATGTAAATTGGAACATCAGGTATAACTTACCTCAACTCAAACAAATATACTAAGATCTGGAAACTGTAGACAACGTGAGGGTTCAGATAATGCCAAATAGCAAGTAAAATCATGAAGGGGTCAAATAGACACTATGGCAGCGCAATGTAAGAAAAGATGTTGAATATATATTGAACATCAATAACTGGCAAGGGCCAGTTGGAGATCGATTCAGATAGAGGCGAAGGTTGAAGGAGTTTAAGCCTCAGTGACGGCCTTCAATTATATTTCCCTATGAATAATTATATTTTCGAAATGCAACTCTCCCTAATTTAATAAACAAATTAATAAATACAAAATTTTTATCTTTTTCAGGAACATGGAGGTCTTCGTTTTTCTTTAGGTAGTAGATTTTGACAAAATTCTGATCAAGCCGGCAAATCTTGTGGCAATACATTTTGAACAGGCGAAAAATGGTTGGGAAACAATTTTTAGCAAACGGTAGATTTGCTAATTTCTGTAGATGTTCCAAACACCAAGTGCTTAGTTCACGATTTTCCGCGATACTAACCAAAACGTCCTCTTCTTGTTCCGTACCTAAACGTATAGTTGTAATAAAACGAACCTGTTTCGCCTAACTGATCGAAAATTCTTTGAAAAATTTATCGATCTGGGATGATTCTGCTTGGATAGAGCTCTCCATAAGTTATGGGACACCCTGCATAACGGTGCGATCACAAAGATGATAGTATTTTTGAAAAGAAACTCCATGATTTTCAATCTAATATGGTATTTAGTTTTTATGTGATTTTTGTTGGATATTAATTTTTTTTGTATTCGAAAATAGATAAGCTCGATATATTTGCTATCATAGAAAAAAAAACTGAATATCATGTGTTGATTAAACATTGCATTTTGCATGGAAACTGTAGAACAAGCCGAAGATTTGTTGAAAAGGTATTATGGGGACTCTATTGGTTCACATTTCAAAGTTTATAAGTGGTTGATGTAGTTGAAACAGCACAAGTAAAGCTTCGCGCTCAAAAGTTAAGGTCATTACTGAGGAAAGGGCCAACAAATCTGATATGTTTTTTCCCATCGCAAACTGAAGGTTACAGAGATCATTTAGATGGTAAACATCTCGGTCGAACGCCTACAAAATATCCTACACGACCATGTCGGCATGAGAACACTATCAATGCGATGGGTGCCACAGTTGTTCACTGTGAACAAAAACGTACTTGAGTAGACATTGAGTTGAGTGTTTAGACATGTACTAGTGTAATCCGAAAGAGTTTCGGCTTCGATTCGAAACTGTTGGTGAAACTTGGATTCACCACTGCAGACCAAATACGAAGTGACAGTTAAAATAGTGAGTTTGAGTTCAGCCAGAAAGATCATGACAACTGTTTTCTAGGATTCGCAACACATTATCTTTACCGATTATTTGAAAATGGAAATACGATCATTTGAGGGTATTATGCTGTATTATTGATCAAATTGCATGAAGAGTTGATTAAAATGGCTCATCAAGCGAAGGAACGCGTGCTATTTCACCACGATAATGAACCCACCCATTCGTCTGCCATTGCAATACCGACACTGGTCAATTTGCGGTACGAATTAATGCCACATCCACCCTATTCTGTAAAGAATATTCTAAAAGTAATTCTATATTCTGAAAGAGGGTCTGCAAAATTGAACGAATCGTACTTTCTAGAAGTTTCATAATAAAGTTGGAAAATCATTGGGTGAAAAGTATCGAACTAAAAGGGGACTGACTACATCGAAAAAAAAATCGACAAAAATTAACAATGTTTCATTTAAAAAGGATTGACTTTTTACTCTATCCTCCGAAAAAAAGTTTTGTGGAATGCAAAAAGTTGTATATGTCCAAACTTCCGATAGGTGTCGCTGTCAAACAAACTGTGAGTTTGCGCGCCTCTAAAATTAGTGTTCTGTGCGCCAAACTTATAGAGCAGTTTGTTAATTTTATGGTGCACATAATCGCCCAACCGAGCAATGTTGAAACAAAAACAAGGCAAAAGATTGTAAGGTCCGAAAAAAATATCACCGCTGTGGCTGGCGGTATTAATGAAGATCCAAATGTACCAGTTCGTCGCCATTTGCAGCAAACTGGGCTTTGTTATGCAATTACGTGGAAAATTTGATCTTAATGAGATGTGGTTCCAACAGAACAGCTCTATATTTCTCAAAGCCAATGCAACAATCGAATTATTAAGGGAACAATTCGCTAAAAAATTTATGGGCCACCAAGGTCATGCGATTTAACGCCTTTAAGTTGTTTTGGGGTTTGTTAATTATTTGAACTATGCTCACAAACCAACAACTATTGACGCCTTGAAAGTCGACATAACTCGGACAATTGCAGAAATAAGATCCCAATTACTTGAAAAAGTAGTCGGAAATTGGATTTACAGAATGCGGTTTGACAGAAGTAGCCGTGGTTTTGGACATTTATCCGAAACTGTTTTCCGACATTGAATGTGATTTCACATAAAATAAATAGTTTCTGAACATCTAATTTTACTTGAATTTAAAGCTCGAACGCACTAAAAAAATCACCCTATATATATGTAGATTTATTAATTTCGATTTCCACTCCCAAAAAATATTCCCACACATAAGTGAGTCAGTCTACTTCTTGGCCATAAATATCAACTAAATTGCCATCATCATTAGCAACATATCAGAACGACAAAACAACCGTTAAACATTAAAAGAAAAATGTATGAACTGTATATTTTATATTTAAATTTTTTTAAATCATAATGATTTAATAGGTTAATAAAAATACTATAAGTTTACAATGGAAAAATTAATAGATGTAACATTTCAGTGCATGATATATAATAATTAATATTTTCTAGTTTATTAGATTTCCGTGTATATGAAACGTAACTACCAAAAAACAAAAACAACTTTCCCTCGTTTTATGTCAACATCTCTAAAGCATTTATTGCTAAGTAGAAAAAAAGCTAATAAAACTTTGGTTACTTCATCTTCAGAAAATATAATCGACAGTACCTGATGTGAATATCTCATGGTCTTTGCTAAAAATTAAAAAAAAATTATATATATATAAATATAATAATAATTATATATATATATATATATATATATATATATATATATATATATATATATATATATATATATATATATATATATATATATATATATATATATATATATATATATATATATATATATATATATATATATATATATATATATATATATATATATATATATATATATATATATATATTAACGAATGGTCTCTGGTGGACCACACGAAGTACAATTAGAGGCGTTTGTTCATTCTTTCGCTATGAGCTTTTTTCCTTTCGTCAAACCAAGTTGTTCCAGTCTTCCTACATTTTTCTCTCTAGCCAACTTTCCAAATGTTAACCTTGTGTCTGAAACAGCCTCTATCCTGAATTTCACTTTGTGTAATATTTGCTGATCTTAGGTCCTCTTTAATTGCAGCAATCCATTTAATTATTTCTACTTTAGCTCTACTCTGTCTATATGTCTGTATGTCTTCTTTTTCTCATATCGCTATGTATATCTGGGTATTGTTTGATTTCTCGAAGTCGATATGTTGTGCTATTTATTTGTTTGGCGCCTAGGATTTTTCTTATGATTTTTCTTTCCTTCTTTTCAATATCCTCGATATCTCTCTATCTATTCAAAATGAGCGTTTCTGCCCCATATAGACATTCTGGTTTAATAACTGTGTTGTAATGTCTCAGTTTTGTGTTTTTAGATATACATTTTTTGTTGTAAATATTTAAGTCTTAATGCTGTTTCTATTTTTTAACATCTACCCTTATTGGCCGCTTTTTCCAACCCATTTTCCATGATTATTTCACCCAAATATTTGAATTGAGAGACTCGTTGGATGTTATCATATTTTGTTTTTAGAAAATGGTGTTCTTAGTTTGTTGCAGGTCATGTATTGTGTCTTTTCAAAGGAAATTTGGAGTCCTACCTTTTCTGCTGTTTCTTTTAGGGTTTCAATCTGTTTCTGTGCCGTTAATACATCTTGAGCTAAAATTGCTTGATCATCAACAAACGCCAGACAATCTATTTTGAAGTTGGTTCTCCCCAGTTTAATGGGCTGGTCAATATTCAGGAAAGACTTTTTTTCACACCACTCCTGTATTACTTTTTCTAGAACACAGTTAAATAAGAGTCGCGAGAGTCCGACCCCTTGTCTAACTCCAGTTTTAATTTTGAAGGGTTCTAAGATGTCACCCATGAATTTAACTTTTGACCTTATGTTAGTTAATGTTGCATTAATAATTTCCAGCGTTTCAGATCTAGTCCTTGTTCTTTCAAGATTCGGAATAAAGATTCGAGGTCATTAGAATCATATGCTTTTTTGAAATCCACAAATGTGCAGACGAGATTTATTATTGTACAGTTTTTGATGGCTCAGGATCAACTTTAGATTCAGGATCTGTTCAGGGTAGGATCTGCCCCGTCGAAAATCTGCTTGATATTCACCAATTTTAGGTTCTAACCTAGCTCCCTGTGTTATGTCTAGTAGACATTGAGATAGAATCTTGTAGCAAACTGTGAGAAGAGATATTCCTCTGTAGTTGTTTACATCCATTCTATCTCCTTTCTTGTGTAGTGGATGGATTAGAGCATCTTTCCAATATTCCGGAATCCGTTCAGTTCGCCAATCTTCTTGTAGAATTTTGGTTATTTCCTTGATTGTACCTGGACCAGTGGATTTCAAAAGTTCAGCAGTGATTCCATCTGCAACATTTTGAAGTTTTCTTTAATCGTGATCATGAAGCATTTTTATTCTTCATATGAACATATGTGAAGTTTCAAGTCGATCTGTCGTAAAGTAAACATATCAGAATTAATATTTAAAATGGAAAATATTGAAAATCGTGCAGTGATTAAATTCTTTTTAACAAAAGGTTTAAAGACAATAGAATAGCGAAATGGTAAATGCATTGTGGCTGTTCCAATAAGTGCAAAACTGCACAACTACTGAACAACTAATTAATTCTATAGACAATATGGTTATGAGTGCCAGACAATTGACTTTGAATGAAATTGCTAAGGCCATGGACATCTCAACCGAACGGGCGTTTCATATTTTGAAAAAGGAATTTCTGATCAAAAACGACTTCGAGTAAAACATCTAACCAACATTTGGATCTTTTTCGAAAGAAGAAAATATATTTTAAACGTCGTTTTGTAACTATGGATGAGACTTAAGTTTACCACTGAGATCCTGAACTGCGACAACAAACCGCAAAATGGACCGAGCCCGCTTGTTCAGCTCTGAAACAGCCAAAGTGATCAAAATCGACCAAAAAGATTATGGCATCAATTTTTCGGAATGCAAAAGTTATTTTGTTAATTGATTACCTTCAATCCGGTAAATCAATAACAGGGCGGTATTACTCAAGCCTTTTGGATCAATTAGAAGCAAAAATTCGTGAGAAAAGAGCTGGTTCTTGCTTGAGATTCTTGCAATAACCAAAGGAGTTACACTACGAATTGTTGGAGCATCCACCATATTCACCAGATCTCTCTGACTTTCATCTATTCCCAAACCTCAAAAAATTCCTACGTGGCAAACGTTTTTCATCAAATGAAGAAATTATAACAGCTGTAGATGAATGTTTTGAAAGACTTCCAGAAAATCACTTCAGAGATGGACTATTTTTATTCACCTTTAGTCACATACTATACAAGTTTCTCTAAGTAAAGATTTTCATCTTAATTTTTCTAGATTGTTGTGATAATAAATTTTGGTAAGTATTAATACAAAAATTCCCAACTTTTAAAAATGTATTTTTTTCCATTTTCAAACTCATTTACAAAATGTCCTTTAAAGCTAATATACGAAAATAAAAATTATACCAGTTGTATCAAATTCAACAGAAATGATAACATTTCGGTTACATTTATAAGCTATGCCATAATTAACTCACATATTTTCAGTACAAAGTCAAATTCAAGTCAAAATGAATGCTTTTATCGTTTTCTTTATTTTCAAAACCCCCAAAATGCACATTTTTAGAAGAATCTGAGAGATGAATAATTTATACAATATTTCCATGTATTTTATCGCAAAAATATTGAATTGTTTGCTTTTTATGGACTTTTTTGTATAATAACTTCATTTATTCTTGGTATACAATTTTAAAAACCCACCAACTATATATATTTTACGACAAATTCAACGAAAGTAATTTAAGTAACATTAATTGTTTTCAAAATATCTTACGAATAAGGCATTTTTGCAAAAATTATATTTTTTCATTTGATGGCAATAGTTCAAAAATACTTAAGTCAAAATAAAATAAATATATTTTTTACCAGGTGTAATGGCTAATAATTCTTTTTTGTTTTAAGAGATGAGGCTGGGGTCGTTCACAGTCTAATGTCTGATGTCATTTTGTTGCTAGCGACGGTATCTTTCAAAACGCCATTGATCGATTTTCGACCCAAGTTTTCGATCGATGTTGTAAGAGCGCCTGCTTTGCCGAATCCGCGCTGGAGCGATAGCTGGTTCGATTCCAGCGCTCGGATGGTTATTTTTCTTTCTTCTGTCCGTTTATCTTTCCTAAATGTTTGTGATTGTTTCTAGGCAAGAGTGTAAAATCCGACTACGAATTACCCCTCAGTCACGCCAGTTAAAGGCTGGGTAAGGCCGGATGCCTTCTGAGAAATGTTCTACGTTAGTCACTCGCCAGTCGGTAGGTTTCCTGATAGACTTATGGGTAGGCACATAACCAAGGGTTTATAGCCCGAGGGGGGTGCTGACCTGGGTTTGTCGGAAGCTGATGACCGTGGTTCGGAACCCACGTTAAGCTGTAGGTCCAGTCGCTAAATAGCCTAGTTGCTGATGCGCCTCTAACCCACAAACAAACAATAAAAACAAAAACAAAAAAAAATTAAGAATTATTAACCTTATAAAAATGTGTATATATTATAGCTATTTTCATTCCAAGTAAAGTGTACCTACAGCAATAAAAATATCACTACTAAATTTTGATTGTACCCTTATTTGAATATTGAAAAATGTTTTGAAAATTGTTTTCAATCTTTCGGGGAAAAATATTCAAAAATCATTTGAAAATTTCCTTTTATTTAAATTTAACGGAATTACTTCATGTTGTGAAACAAAAAAGAAAATTACACGCCATTTTAAAACCTACTAATCTTTCTAACGATTACGAATTTTATCTCGGAAAATTCTGCGAATAAATCACTAAAACGTCAAGCATTAACATGGTACCACTATAGTGGTAACAAAGGCCGTGTAACGATAACAATTACGTCAACTGGCAACCGACCTACACCTTTATTAAAACAAGGCTTGTTCTAGTTAAACCCATTAATGACTGCTCTTAAGCTAACAATGTTAAACCAGATTACCATTATCTATACTAAATTGGAATAGTAAACTTAAATGACCTAATAAAAACTGCCTGAGATCATTTTTATATACTTAAGGTGATAATGAAAATGTATTTGTGGTTAACCAACGAGGAACTTACGTAGATATATAATTTACATGGAGGACTAAAACTAAATCTTAAATTACAAGGGTTGTTGGAAAGTTTCTCGACCTGATAAAAAAACAAAAGATTTTTGAGTTATTTATTAACGTAGTCGCCTGGCAATTCGATACATTTAAACTTTTTAATACCCTCAGAATAATGCGATATATGTCCAACTCTGCAGAATGAGTGGTTGTCTCAAGTTTGATCTCATTATTTAAAGTGGCTCTTTGCCCAAAGAGCTACTTGCTCAATTTTGGAAAGAGAGAAAAAAGCTGGTGAATACGAATATAGCATTCGCTATCATTGGTGCACTTTCACTGACTGCCACCCACAGTTTAAACTGCTGGTTCATCTCTGATGGATAATAATGAATGCCTGTTTCATTTACTGTTAAAAATTGACGAAGAAACTCAATATAATCCCGTTTAAATAAGTTCGGTTAGTATATTGAAACTTCTGATGTGAAACACTAGTCTCAAAGAGATCTCTCAACTTGTTTCCACATCACTTGTTTTTAATTTCTCGACAAGCGTTTCGTTAACAATATTAGCGTCACCAGGAGATGATTCGAGCTAATTCTAAACGAAACTATAGTAAATCAATTCTTCTATTGGATTCTTTGGTCTGAAACACTAAACTCAAAAAGGCTTTGTCAACTCTGATGATGTAACCATGTTTACATCATCAGAAGATGATGACCCTGATGATGGCCCTGATGACCCGGATGATGTTTTCATGGTTTTGCATGGTTACTGAAACGTGTATCGAAAGGTTACAAAAGTGATCTGGTGTTAGTGGTAAATCTCTTTAGGTTTAAACTATGGTTTATTTATATGAAAACCGTATCTAGTAAAACGTGTAAAAATAATGAAATAATGAAGCGCGTTCGAACTTTTGATATGGTCGCTTCAATATAGTCTGGCAAATCATCATGGAACGTTTAACATCAAAACAATGCTTGCAAATAGCCGAGATTTATTATCAAAATCAGTGGTCTGGGTGTCAAACTTATAGAGCACTTCGTGAATTTTATGGTGCACATAATATCCCAACCGAGCGATGTATTCACCGAATCATCGACAAATTCCGAACGCATTTCACGTTGCTCAATATTAAAACAAAAATAAGACAAAAAACTGTGAGTTTAAATATTGTTACTGTTGCTGACAGTGTTGATGAATATCCAAATTTAGCAATTTGCCGCCGTTTGCAGGAAGTTGGGCTTTGTTATTCGACTGCGTGAAAAATGTTACTTAAAGATCTTGGTCTGATACCTTACAGCAGTGACGGTTGATCCATAAGGGCACGTAGGCACATGCCCTACCTAAAAAATAAAAAAATTAAGTGGAAAAAATAATTTCAGATTTTATATTAATTTATTTTCTGTTATGTCTGTTATGTCTATGATGACGCTTCTTGCGACTTCTATAGTCTAACATCCATAATATCATTCGCGGCAATGAAATAGATCGTGGGTTCTGAAGCGCACAGAACACGTGCTTTGGGTACAGACAAGTTTGTGCCGCTACTGTTTTCTTTACTATCGCGTGTGAAAAACAAATACAGCAATGCTTCGCTTGGCTAGTAACACGGATATTAACGTCATATCTTGGGCGCTGCCCCATTTTCAATAGACATCCCAAGCGCTGACGTCAGTTATGGGCGGAGCTTATCGAACCTTTCCAAACAAAGAAAATGCCCATTGAAATTCTCATAAGAGAATTTTTATTAGTCATTTCCTTCTCTTTACAAGTTTAATAGGCAATTTCTCTCAGTCTCCTAATATACAAAGTATATTTTACTTTTACATATTTGAATTGCTCGTGAAACGTTTTTATTCGGACCTTTTCTTGTGTGGAAGTAAATTTAAGGTTACGTTACTTTGCCCTTTATGACTGTCAATTTCAGTTTTTTTGGAGGATTTTCAGGTATATTTTGTTGAATTTATTATTGATAAGTTGGTTTTTACAAAATCTGTTATATAAATTGTATTGATAATATTGGTGTTTCTGTTTTAGTTGAAATGGTGATTTGTTTTGTGCCAGACTGTAAACTTACAGTAAACAAAAAAAATGTAGATTTTTACATTTCCTGTCGATTCAACTGAGCGAAAAAAGGGTTAAATCTTGTGAGGTAATATTAAATATTTAATTGCAAAGCAGGCAACTAAATGCACTTAAAGTTAAGAAGAATTTGGTAACTTTTTCAACAGCCATTCAAAATATTAGAGATAATATAGAAATACAAATTAATCAAGAATTTGATAACTTAACTGGTGAAGAATCTACAACGATTACAGATAATTACAGAAAGAACTACACTTTTACTGGCTTTTACTGACAAGGAGGACCCCAATCCGAATATCAGGATATGCAAGGAAATCTGTGATAATCTAACTGTTGCAAATTTATTTGAAACCGAAAAATTTGGTGAATATTTTTCTCATTCTTTCCAAATGAAGACATTCAAATTGTGTGTAACCTGTTTGAAACCGAAATGACTTAAAATTAAAAAATGAACTCTCGGTAATGTACACACAGGACGATTTTATGAAACACAGTGGCGCTGGGCCGCTGTTACAAATATTTATCCAAAACAATTTAATATCAACACTTAGTGAATTTGTGGTATTGCTGACTGTTTTGTGTACCGTCCCTATGACGAGTGTGGAGAGCGAAAGATGTTTGTCTACCCTCAAACGAATGAAAACATTTCTAAGAAACACTAAGGGCCAGGAACGGCTGTGCGCGTTAGCAATGCTATCTATTAAAAAAAAAACTTGTGAAGTCAATTTCAAATTTTAATGATCAAGTCATCGACCATGGCTGTTCAGAAATTTAGGAAGATGGACTTCAACTACAAACAGAGTTAATGGTCATGGTCCTATGGTGAGTTTAGCAAAATTGTATTATATAGGTATCTATTTGATAATTTGATATCTGACAGTTACACTCGTTTTTCTATACAGCGAAGTGTATGTATGATACTAAGAAATGTAAAATTTTTGGTTGCGACGCATTTCCCTATCCCCATTCCAAAATTTAGTTATACGTGCCCCACCTGTTTTTCCTCCACGAACCGCCGCTGCTTACAAGATCCAGCTTGTCTAAGAATTTAATCCACAACACCATCGTTTAGTGAATGGGCTCAAAAACAATTGTAACTTGATCCAGAATTTAACTGCAAAATTCTATGCGGCGACCAAGCTCATTTCATTGAATAAATGTTTACGTTAATAACCAAATTTGTCGCATTTAGAGTGAAAATAATCCTCAAATGATCGAACAGTTATCGTTGTATCCAGAAAAATTCACCGTTTGCTACAGGTTGTACGCCGGTGGCATCATTGGGCCGTATTTCTTTAAAAATCGAGCTGGACAGCACATTACCGCTAATGGGGATCATTACAGAGCGATAATCAGTGACTATTTAATTCTTAATTTGAATGTTATTGATTTGGAAGAAATGTGGTTCCAACAGAACGTCTCCATATGCCATACAGTCAATGGAACAATCGATTTATTGAGAGAAAATTATTTTGGGAACAGCCCTGCTACTTAGCCACCAAGGTCATGTGATTTAACCGCTTTAGATTATTTTCTTTGGGATTATATTAAATCATTGGTCTATGCCGATAAACCAGTAACTATTGACGCGTTTGAACCCAAAATAACTAGGACAATTGCGGACGTAAGACCCCAATTGCTTGAAAAAGTGAAGTAGTCACTGTGATTGTTGTTTTATTTGAATTTAAAGTTCGAACGAACTAAAACATCAACTTAGATGTATGGAACAGGCCTTTAATCCTTATCATGGTTTTTTTGCATACGAATCCGAAGCCTTATTATTGTTCATACTTCTAACACGTCTTAAGTTACTACTTAACTGTGGTTGTGGTTGGACCACAAGATTTGTCATTTCGCCCATATCTAATATGGCAGTATGAACTTTCTTTATATTTAGTTAGTGCTCAACATAAATACGACCTCAATCTTTATCTTCTTCACCATGGATATACGACCACGTTTAAATTCAGCAGTTTACATTTTAGAGTCGAGAACGAAGAAAAAAGAATCCTTTAAAATAAAATGTAACCCTATCTGTATGCCCGTCAAGGGCTATGCCCATAAAAAGTACTTTATAACTGCCCGAACTTCAATTTTGTCCATTTATTCCGTCCATATATTATCAAATTATTCAGAAAATGTCATATCTTGCGAATCATGCTTGACGTGTATGACATTATTTTAGTCATACTCCAATCATCTCTGAGTCAGGCCGAGAACTTTTCGAAAGACCCTCATTCTTAACTGCAGCTATTTCAAAATAGTAATAGAAGAATTATTATACTATAATCAAAAAATAGTAAAAGGAGGTCTCCAATTTCGATAGTTATTACTCGACCAACAACCTCAGTTTACGTAAAAAAAAATAATTTCTAATCTTTAACAGTTTGTCGTTAGAAACGACCAGAAGCAGAGAGAAAGAGAAAGACGACGGCGACGAACGTAAAAAAAAAACGAGTTTACAAACAAGTTATGGGTCTTTAATGGAGCGAGAATAGAAACAAAACATTAATAAGAGAAGATTTTTTGGTGATTTCTAGGAGGTGAACTGGTTTGGTTTCGGTGAGAACTCATCGCTGGTACTGACCTTAGTTCAAGGAGTGGTGCTTGGAGCTTTTTGGGAAAATACCGGTCAAGAATAGTTAAAGGTCTATGTCTTAAAACTAGTTTCTGGTTATATCCTTTTTCGTGGTGTGGTCATAAAAACGGAGTTAGTTCAAACTTATAAAAATAAACATTTTTTTTTAATTCGCTAATCAAATATATACGAACAACACGACACAACAATCCTTATTGGTAAAATATGATTCGAATGATCTGAAATAATCGATAATTCTTCACGACCAAATTTGAATCATCTACTTTTCATCAAAATGGTTGGGCAGTTTACTCCCATTTGCTTTTCGGCTTCAGGATGGCCTGCGCCAAATACCAAGCTTGGCGCGGAAACCACTGCCCCCACAAAACCTACGCCATGGAGGGGCACAGGCATGCCAGCCGCGTTTCACTTCCCCGTGGTACCCATGTTAGATGAGTTTCTCTCATCAACGTTTGATGAGTAACCACCCAGGCTATTAGTGCGATCCTGAACTTTCTTAATCCTGATGTCGGCGCCTATTGTCCAGAGCCTGGGATAAGGTGGTTGAGCACAGATCCACTTCCCCCTCCCATGTCAGATTGCCTAGAGTTAACTTAAAGATATCTAGTAGGTAGAGGTAACTATCTAGCTGCCTAGAGGTATTTGAGATAAAGTGGTTGAACACCAGTGTTATGGATATGCGTCGTAAAGTGAACCGCAAATCCGATCTACTTCTCATCAGGTAAGCTAAGATCCATTTCTAGAAGAGACAGATGATATACTGTAATACTATCATGACAACACACGACCACATATTTCAAACAGGACCTGACAAAACTTGTTGTCCTTCATTTGGGATGTTTTACTCCAACCACCTTACACCCATCGGACATCGCACCATCGAACTACCATTTATTCCGCTCCCTCCAAAACTGTTTAACACGTTCACATGCCGACCACTGTTTTTGTTTCAATTTCAAAGCTGGCTTGACGGTAAATGCCGTAATACCATCAGCGACAGTAAACGTGATAAATGGAGATATTTTAAAATGGAAGAATAGGTAAAAAACAACCTGCAAATGCTGACAAATGCAATAGTATCAATGAAGAATAGTAAGGTTCCAGGAAAGGACAGTGCAACGGTTGAAATGATAAAAGCTGGTGCTCAAAATTTCCCAAGAAAAGACATTTTTACCAAGAAGAAAAAATTTTCACCAAGATAATCACTAAAAGGATATTAACAACACTGATTGACACACAACCAAGAGAGCAAACCGGATTCAGAAATGCGTTTAGTTCAGGGGATCACATCCAGGTTATCTAACAGGCCATAGAAAGATACCATGTTACTGTGCTTGGCTTTTATTGACTATGAAAAGGTCAATTTAACTCAATCTCAAAGCAGGCCATAATGCATGCGTTGCCAAGGGGTAGACAGAGCGTATGTGAACCTACTGGGATCCATGTATGATAAAGCTACAGCGACAGTTTATCCAGTTCACTTGGATGATCTTGAAGTTAAAATCAATGCGGAACGGGGTGTACGGCATGGCGACCCAGTGCTGCCTGTGCTTTTCTCAGCCTGCCTTGAAGAGGCATTTTGTATCATTATGGAACTAGATGAAGTAAAAATCAATAGTATATATTTAAGCTATCTTAGATTATTAAATGATATCGTTCTCCTTTCATAAAAACAAGATGAGCTGCAAACACACATACAAAAGCTGCAAATGGCAGGAGAACCATTTTGCTTGAGAATAAACCTGAAAAAGAGCAGGCCTTGTTCAATAAATTTGCTGAAATAAGAATTTCTGTTTTAGGAAGGGATCTGGATATTGTAGATTTCATATATTTTGGGCAGATAGATAGATTTCAATAGAGGGTGGAACCACCCCGGAGGTGGAAGTTCGTGTTAAATATAGCTGGCAGGTATTTGGCAGGCTCAACATAATGTTTAAGAACAAATTCATTCAAAGAGAAAAGTCTTTAATCAGTGCGTTCTGTCTGTTATGATATACAAAAGTGAAACAGAGACAATCACATCACAATCAGATCCAATACTTGGCGTAGCACAGAGGGGAATGAAAAGGTGTATGCTTGGTATTACAAAGCGAGACAGAGGCCTGCACGTGGATCAAAGAACAATGTTTACAAACGAAAGTATGTGACATCATTGGAAAAGTAAATGATTTGACATGGGGATGGGCAGGCCATATAACAAGGCGATGTGACGACTGAGGGACCAAAGAGCAATCCTGGGCTGGATACCGCTTGATCATAAACGTCCACCAAGAAAACCGAAAACACGATGGACTGATGACATCATCAAGTATGTTGCGAGCTATTTGCGTTTCTCTTAAGAAAATCCTTCCGAGTTTTCCGGACAAACCTATATTTTTAAAATATTTATTTGATTATATATATATATATATATATATATATATATATATATATATATATATATATATATATATATATATATATATACATATATATATATATATATATATATATATATATATATATATATATATATATATATATATATATGTATGTATGTATGTAGAGGAATGAATCCAAAAATAACTTGTTCATCTGGTTCGAAAGAAGAAATACTTTTAATTATTAGTTTAAATAGAATTATACTGAATCCTGATATAAATGATTAGTGTAAATAAAAAAAATGAGTTCAATAATGAAAACTAAATATTTGATTTACAATCTACGTAAGGATCATTGAAAAAGAATATTCTTTATACGGGATAGTATAATTTATGAGTTATATGATTTGTATTTTCGATTTACAGTTATTCTTAGAAAATCAAATAACATAATCGAAAACGAAATAAACAAGCAACGATGCTATCAAGTTTCCTTAATAGATTTCCTTCTGAACGAACGTAAAACAATTTAATTTTCTTTAAAAATCACAATAAAACATATTTTCTCCCATTTTCCGACCTATTTTCAACGAAAAATTTAAACCAAATCGAAACTAGTCGAATTTTCAGGAAACACTGTCGAGGTCATGTTTAGGAATGCAATTAAAAAACAACAAATCTGAAAAATTGTCGTTTTCAAGGTTGTCTTTGATTGCCACAAGCAGCAGCGGGTCATAGTTTTGAATATTCGGGAGGTCAGTAGATAAGGCAATGGCTTTAAAAATACCAAAAAATAACCGACAAAAGTGATCGTTGAGCTGGATCGAGACTTGAATTTTTAACGTTATAGCTGGTTGTTATTGTAATTTTAACGGCTTTTTCCTTATTGGTGCTTATATAAAAATAAAAATCATCATAATTATAAAAAAACTATAACCTTAGGCCAATATTAAATTTAATTATCAGATACAGGAAAAATATGACTCCTGTTTTAAAAATTCGCACATGCATATATTCGGTTCACATATCGATGAAACCATTTGTTTCTTTAAGTTGGTATGACTATCCTTGAGACTTTACAGAAGTTTCGTATCATTTCGCTTGTTAAGTTGGAAATTATAGCATGTTTTTTTTAATAAAAAAAAATGTGGGTAATTTTTCAAAATGGATAAATTGATCGAGTAAAAAGTTAAAAAGTTTTGTCCAGACACGAAATTTCTTGTACTAATGCAATATAATTGAACTACGTTCAGGAAGACCTTCCAAGTTAACCAGTGAACATTATCAAAGTTAATCCAAGTTAACCAGTTTGAAAACATTATCAAAATTAAGGATCTTGTATATTAAGGATCTTATATAAAGATTAACTATTAGAATTGTGGCAAAACAATTCATGGTTTTTGAATTACGATAAAGCATCATCGCACTCCGCAATTATCCATCCAACTCCATCGCAATTATTATTCGTCAATTTCTCGCAAAAATCAAACAAATACCGATCCAGAAGCATCATATTTACCAAATATGGTACCCTGTCACTATTTTTTATTCCCTCAATTGAAGTTACTATTTCATAGGCGACTTTTTGTGTCCATAGAAGTCATTTAAGAGGCCTTGAAGGGAATAGAAAAAGTCTAGTGTAAAAACTGTTTCAAAGACCGATAAAATATGTTAGAATAAGTGTAATACAGCGAGATTACAAGATTACTTTGAAGGAAATAAAATAAATTTGGATGAATATATATGTATACTTTGTGTTTTATTTATAAAGTAGCCATATTTTTTATTACTGTTGTATTCATTTGCTAGGCTAATTGAAAAGTTCGCGGAGCGCAAATGATAAAACAAGTTTATAGCTGAAAAAATTACTTTATTCTTCCGCATATTCCCCTTTAAGCTCAATACATTTTTTCCACCGGTTTTCCAATTCATTTATTCCATCTTTGAAGTGATTTTCTGGAAGTCCTTCAAAATACTCAGCTACGACTGCTATAACTTCTTCATTTGATGAAAAACGGTTACCACATAGGAATTTTTCAGGTTTGGGAACAGATGAAAGTCAGAGGGGGCCAGATCTGATAAATACGGTGGATGATCCCACAATTCGTAATGTAACGTCTTCAATTTAGCTATTGCAAGAATACATCTGTAAGGTATTGCATTTCTGTAATGTATATTTCTGTATTTCTGTACTGCATTTTTTTCTTCGCTAAACCAGGTCTTTTCTCAAGAATGTTTGCTTCCAATTGATCCAAAAGGTTTGAATAATACTGTCCTGTCATTGTCTGACCTGTTTGAAAGTAATCAACTATCAAAATGCCTTTTGCAGCCCAAAAAATTGATGCCATAAGCTTTTTGGTCGATTTTGGCTGCTCCGGGCTGTACAACCGAGTTCAATCCATTCTTTGTCGCAGTTCAGGATCATAGTGGTAAACTCAAATCTCATCCATAGTTATAAAACGACGTTTAAAATATAATTTATTCATGCGAAAAAGATCCAAATGTTGGTTAGAAAGTTTTACTCGAAGTCGTTTTTGATCAGAATTTAACAAATACGACACCCATCTTGCACAATTCCTTTTTCAAAATGTGAAACACCCATTTAGTTGAGATGTACATGGCCTTAGCAATTTCACTCAAAGTCAATTGTCTGTCATTCATAACAATATCACGTATAGACTTAATTATTTGTTCAATAGTTAAATTTATTGGACGTCCAAAACGAGGATCATCATCCATGCTTGTACGACCACGTTGAAACTCACCTGTCCACTTACAAACCATTGTTTTTGAAGGAGCGGACTCCCCTAATACATTTATCATTTAACTATGAATTTCCATTGCCTTTAATTTTTTTTACAAATAGTTTAATCAATATGACCCCGATACGTTTACTTTAAGTTGCTGTTTTTGTACGATTGAATTGACAGATCGACTTGAAACTTTTACTGCTCTATTGGTTTCGCTCCGCGAACTTTTAAATTAGCCTAACATTTACTTCAACAAATATAATGTTTGCTGTAAAAGTTACATAAAATAAGCAAAAACATAATATTCTGGCTCCCATAAATATTTTTTTGTAGATAGGTGAGAAAAATGTCACAGGAAAGAAAAAGAAAAAACTTATCTGCTCGACAACGACATTCCAAATGTTCTAATATTTTTGCAATACGTGGTATATCAATTATTCTATTCGAAACTTCGGTGTGGGGCACTAATATCGAAAAGATTTACCATTAAACCCCAAATCACTACATTTAACTTCTCGACGCGCGTTTCGCTAACCATGTTAGCATCATCCGAAGAAGACTCAATCTCCTTATGATGCTAATATAGTTAGCGTAACACGCGTCGAGAAGTTAAATAAAGTCATTTTTTCTTCAGACTAAATTTCAACGAACAAATTTACCATAAAGCCTTTTTCCAATTCTGTTAATAGCGATTGAATAACTCAAAAAAAAAATCATGACTACAGTTTTATGGGGTTTTCTTGGTGCTGTTAAAAGACAGGATCATCATCAAGAGTATTATGCCTCATTACTGCCACAACTGAACTGGCTAAACGTCCCATCTACATCTGGCTAAATGCACCTACATACACCTCATGGATTGTGAATGCAAACCTCCACGACCTACACGTTATCAGGTGTAAAGGTTAATAATTTTTAATTTTTCTTAAAACAATACGTTTAATTTGGGAGAAAGGTAAAATATGATTGATTTAAAGTATGTGTCATCGCTAGCTGCACATTTTTCCAATCTCTCTGGCAATTTGTGTTTTTGTTTTTTAAGGTGGTCCAGTCATCAAGCCATTTTTCCACATCTTCGAAATTGTTGAAGTGTTTAATGGAAAGTGTGTGAGACATGAATGAAAACAAGTGCTAGTCGGAAGGGTCAAGTCTGGTAAGTACGACGGACTTCTGGACTTTTCCCATAACATGCAGACGATTACAAATGGTTCGGCGATTTAACTTATTTACCATTTGTTGTTGATTTCGCATATCGTCTTCTTCCAACAACGCTTGCAATTCGGCATCTTCAATTTTTTGTGGTTGACCTTGGCATTCTTTGTCTTTCAAGCCGAAATCACCACTTTTGAATCGTCTAAACCAACGCCCACAAGGGTAACATCCACAGTTTCCACAAATATATGACGACTTTCATTCGCGTTTTTCTTTTGATTCGACAAGAAAAACAGTACGTGCCATAAATGCTCTTTATTTTGATCGAAACTCGACATGTTCACTACACGAAAAAAATATGACGCTAACTGGAAATCGTTTTTAAACATCAAATACATTTTGAAAGGTACTGTTGTAGCAACAAAATGACACAAGAGATTAGACTGTAAACCGATCCTTATTCCCACCGCCATTTCGTTGTAACGGTGATGAACTAAACGTATTGAATTATAAAGTGACTAGATTGAGAAAATCTCAAAAATTTTCTTTAATGAGCCGAGAATTTTTTTAACGACAATCATGCCTAATAATTTTAGCTTGAATTTAACCAATCGCAAGACTGATTTCGGTGATTATTCTCAATCCCAAACGCAAAATATTATCTCGCCCATCTGTTTAAATAGTCAGCAAACGTCGAAATGTACAGTTACACCATAAATCTTCGCTAATCTGTGAACGTATCGTCCATTTCAAAAAGCTAAATTGGGAATAGTGTTAAACAAGAGAGGATAATAACACAATCTTCGTGCTTCTTCCTAATTTAGTAGGCGACAATCGATGCAGAATAAAAGAAAACAAAAACCGGAAAGAGACGGCGTGTCAGAAGACATGTTGAGAAAGAATTTCCTGTTGATGATGTCGGATCGACATTGCAAGGTAGTGGTACTGACCTCAACCTAGTAGTTTTCATGTATTTCTTTACAATAGAAAGAAATCGTAATTACCATTATGACAGTTATGTGGAGAAATCAGCTATAAAGAAGCTACAGGGTCATGTGAATATACAGTATGTTCTATATACGAGGGTCGTTCGTAAAGTTATCGATCTGGCACACATATGGCGCTAATAAGACCAAATAACGGTGATATTTGTCAAGTATGGCCTATTAATACGCGTACTACGAAAGTTTCAGGAGCGCGGGTTTGGATAAAGGTTTCCTAATCTGGGATCCGCGGACCCCTAGAGGTCCACGAACCTATCCAAATATACAAATAAAAAAAAAAAAATATATATATATATATATATATATATATATATATATATATATATATATATATATATATATATATATATATATATATATATATATATATATATATCTGTGTGTGTGTGTGTGCCGATGTTGTTTGCTTGTTCCGTATGCTTACTTTATGTTCCTCTATTCTGGCAGATATTTTTCTTCGAAATTCATTGGCATTATTCCAACACCAACTAGAAACAGGCCACAAAATTAACTTTGATGATAGCCAACATAAACCATTTTCGGACACGTCTGGTCAGAGAAGCCATAGAGATCGAAAAGCAGGGAAGCCTAAACAAGAGGGACGACGCTCTACACTTGCCGCCAACGTGGAAAAGCGTTCTTAGACCAGCAGACCCGGACAGCACAACATCCAGAGCATGACTGGAAACAAAGACGTTGCAAACGCCTCAGGGGGCGGAGCTAGCGCCAGTGCCAGCCAATCGCTATCGACTAAGTCCGAGGCCAGAAAACATAAATATTACACGGTGAACCGATATCTCTCAGACAGTCACAAACCTCGCGACAGTAAGCATCGAAGATGCCAAATGAGATTTTGGCGAAACGTCTGCAAGCTCCCGACAACCGGATGTACTCCCGGAAAAAACCCAATACATGTTTTTCCATCCATGAAACAGTACGCACAAACATATATATATATATATATATATATATATATATATATATATATATATATATATATATATATGAGCAATGGATAAATGGTTAGTTGCTTGACCGGGAGGAAGCCCCACCCGTTCCTTACATTGGAGGGCACATGTTTCGTCTGTTGGTGGTTAGACTCATGAGGGTACCGACAAATGCTCTCTCGCCAAGAATAGGGAGTCCTTCTCTACAATCAAACAACCCATATGGTGTCGATCCCTTCCTTTTATGAAGAGTCGCTAATATCTCATTTAGCATTTAAAAGTGTTGTCCACTTCGATCATCATCATCATCATCAGCCCGCATCGATCCACTGCAGGATGAAGGCCTCTTCAGCATGCTTCCAACCTTCACGGTCCTGGGCTTTCCTCTGCCACTCGGGTCCAATATACTTAACGATGTCATCCATCCATCGTGCTTTCGGTCTTCTTCGCGGACGTTTGCGATCAAGCGGTATCCACTCCAGGATTGCCTTGGTCCATCTGTCGTCCCATCGCCTCGCTATATGGCCTGCCCATCTCCATTTCAACTGTTTTACTCTTCCAATGATGTCACAGACTTTTGTTTGTTCCCTGATCCATGGGCAGGACTTTCTGTCTCGTCTTGTAATGCCAAGCATACATCTTTCCATTCCCCTCTGTGCCACCCGAAGTTTTTGAATTGATTGCGATGTGAGTGTCCAGGTTTCACTTTCGTATGTCATAATGGGTAGAACGCACTGATCGAATAGTTTTCTTTTCAGGCAAGGTGGGAGTCTGCTCTTAAACACTATGTTGAGCCTACCAAATGCCTGCCAGCCACATTTAACACGCCGTTCCACCTCCCGGGCGGTATTCCCCTCCATGGAAATCCTCTGCCCAAGATATATAAAGCTGTCAACAATCTCTAAATCCCTTCCTAGAACTGAAATTCTTCTGTCCTGAGCGAAGTTATTGAACATAACCTGACTCTTTTTCAAGTTTATTTTCAAGCCAAATGGTTCGCCAGCCCTTTGCAGTTCTTGTATGCGTCTTTGCAGCTCCTCTGGGTCTTGTGAAATGAGAATAATATCATCTGCAAATCTAAGATGGTTTAAGTTTGCACCATTGATGTTTACTTTACTTATATATATATATATATATATATATATATATATATATATATATATATATATATATATATATATATATATATATAGGTGTCGATCCGTTCGTTTTAGGAAGAGTCGCTAATATATCATTTAGCATTTACAAGTGTTGTCCGCGTCGAGTGAAGAGTCAGTTGGACACTTGACAATGCCAAATGAGATCTATTTCAACCGCGCATTCGAATGAATACTTCTCAAGAGTGTTTAGATTTATTTAAACGCGCTTTTAATGAATTTGTTCATATTTGTTCAAGTTTTATGACAATAGATAAAACAAGGATTAACCATTAAATCTCAGAGGAGAAGCAATAATCCAAACATCGGGTGAAATCTGATCAAAATAAGCTATATAGGAAAAAATGTGTTTCGAGTGGCTACAACATTAAGATGATGAGAATAGCTGCATAAATCAAAATTGTTCAGGGAGCAGCTTTTCTGAGGAAGAAATTTTATTATCAAAAAAACATTTGGAATATTAGCCAAGTTTTCAAGTAATCAGCACCACTGTATGACGCTTCATTATTAAAATATTTGAAGGATAATATATGGACCCAAAATAAAGTGCTCTTTCACCAAGATATTACGCATGCATGCACAACCCAAATTGTTGCAGCAAAACTCCATGATCGACACTTCGACACTTCACCACTTGCTTCCAAACACACCATATTCGCAGGATTTGGCTCCCTTATCTATTCCTTCTTCTTCCCAAACCTGAAAAAATGGCTCACTGAAGGAATATTCACTTCAGATGATTCAAAGTTGGGACAACTGCTTATAGGGCTAGACAAATCGTATTATACTGAGAGTATTAAAAAGTGGGAAAGTGACAAAAGGTGACAAAATGGAAAAATAAAATAATATAAAAAATCTAGTGTTTTCTTTTTATCAAACTGAAAACTTTTATAGCGTCCTCCACATACTGTGTACAAGGAGAACTTACAAATTAGTATCCATATCACAGATAAAAGGGAACATCTAAAATGTTCTAGACAATTGTATTTTTCAACATAACCTTCTAAATCGTTAATACATTTACCAGTATCTTTGACGGACAGCACCAAAAAGTTGCCATCACAATTCTGCAGGTGGAAACACAAACTGAAATTTTCGTGGAGGTTCTGGATCAGAAACCATACATTTTTGCTCTAAAGTTTACGATAATCATTCCATCACTGAGTTATATATCAGCGTACAAATCAAACCCTGAAGAAAACATGACTAACGGTTAAATCCTTACGTGCAGAAACGTCAACGAATGACAACTACTGAGTGTGGCAAGTGTCACGTTACCAGTTTGTTTTGGCGTCCTTTTTTTCGTGATATTTATGACAGTTTGGGTTTGGTCTATTTTTCTCTCTATATTGCTCTATTTTTTACAGTCTGTGGTGAAAGATATAGACACATAAATCAAAACTTTTTAGTGCCTTAATTGGCAAGGAGCAGGGACTGGAAAATATGTCGCTCCAGCAAGATGTTGCTACAGCACACACCTCATGTGAACCAGTCACCATTTAGAAGAACATGTTCTTTAGGGCCGGTTCTACAATACAAGAATATACCAGGTATAAATTATTCTTAGAATAAAACTTTATTTCCTTAGGGCCGGTTCTGCAATGAACGAATATACCAGGTATAAGCTATACTTGGAATAAAATTTGAAATGCCCGTAAACGCCCGCCCGACGTTTCAAATTTTATTCTAAGTATAGCTTATACCTGTATATTCTTAGAGATGTATTTAAAGATTTATTATGGGATCCTAGATCTCCTGATTTGACGGCTCCGAGTTATTTTTATGGAGATTTTTTTAATAAAAAGGCTTACATAAATAAGCTCCAAACCATGCGTATTTAATGAAAGACTGTTTTGTCTATATTTCCACTTTATTATTAATATTTGACGCGTTTCGCTAACACTGTAGCTTCTTCAGAACTGGCTATTTTCGATGTTAAAATCGGTATAAATACAAAAAAAATTCTACAATAAAATTAATATTTTTTCAAAAATCCGCACAGATGATATTTATTGTGTGTACAAATTCAATAAAGGGGATTTGTTCAGGTCTATTTTGTCATTTAGAAGGGTTTTCGCATCTTTGAGACGGTTTATTTCTAAAGTCTCTAGATGGTTTAGTTTTTAGCCTTTGTTATGTTTATGTTATGTTTGTTATGTACATATAATATTTTAAATTCACTATTAAAAAGATGGTTCTCATTTAACAGATGTAAGGCATAATACGAATTATGTTTATAACAGAGAAAGCTTCTTTCGTGTTCTTTAATTATTTTCTTGAAAGATCTGCCTGTTTGTCCTATGTAAGGTTTTGGATCCGACCCACAATACAGTCGATATATCCCTGATTTATCTTTTTTGTTTGTTTTTGCCTTGCAAAAATATGTTTTAAAGATTACGGTTGCATTGCTTTTATATAAGAATTTTTCAATTTTTTCCGACGATTTACCAAAGTATATTATTAATTTGAACGAATGGTCTTTTTCATTCTTTTGTAAATATATTTCAGGGACAGCCGTTTTGTACAATTTTCTTTTTAGAATGTTTATTATTCGCTCTGAATATCCGTTGTTTACTGAATTACGTCCTTTACTGAATTTACACAGACAATAAATAGCATATGTGTTGATTATAAAAATTTGTATTTGTACCTATTTTAACATCGAAAATAGTCAGTTCTGAAGAAGCTAAAGTGTTAGCGAAACGTGTCAAATATTAATAATAAAGTGAAAATATAGATAAAACAGTCTTTCGTTAAACATTTATAATAAATTTATATCAAGTAGAAGCCAACACAACCCAAAAATCCAAAAGATAGAGCAACTTAAGGACAACATACGTGCTGATGCCGTTACATTAACACTATTAACACCATTATGTTGAAAAAAGATACGGAAAATGTATTAAAAAGGCTACAAAGTTGCATTGCTGCTAAAGACTTACATTTGAAAGACGTAATTTTCAAAAATTACTGTACACACACTGTGTACATAAAGTTTTATTTTTTGATCAAAGGCTACTATGATAGAAACAATAATTCATGGTTCACTCTCGTATCATACTCTACTTTCTCATTCCTATTTTTTCTTTGTTTATAAAGGATCTTATTCATCAGGTATACCGCCATTCAACCTGGCCAGTCATGGGGATATCTCCAAATCCTATTAACCTTTCATTCTAGGAAGATGCAGTCTCAAACATAATTAAAAAAACCAAAACCCCTCAAGAACCTTGATATTCTACACGTTTTTCTTTTTTTTTTACTGTCTTGTAGTATTCTTTACTTTTACTTTTAAAATTATGTTGAAGTTCTGTAACATATAACATACAATTAACGAAATATTGTTCACGAAAAGCACCAGCTGCATTTGGACTACTTACCCCATGATATTTAAACATTTTTTTTTCAGGTCAATGACAAATAAAACGGCTCAAAAGATTGTGAAGTGCGTTTTTTACTCGTTGTTCTTGATACAGTAATTACCAGAGTATTTGTAATTAATCGTGAATGTGTTTATTATAAAACAATTTACAAAACAAGGCGTACTAGAGATTATAGAACTCGCCAACCGCGGGGGTTCCGTTCAGGATAGATGTATGAATTCTTTATTATAAACATGTAGGTACATATTAATTTTGTTACAAAGGTAAAACTTATTTTCGAAAATAATGCAAAATTTTTGGCTGTTTCATTTTTTTTTTGGGAGCTCCTTTTGGATCTCCCTATAAGGTTGTAGTAGTCAATTCAAACCATTTGAAAACATTAGGCTTCTTTCTAGTGGATGGTCTTCATCATAGATCAAATCTTACAGCTGTGATACGGTTAATAAAATTTTTTGTAAACTATTTAACGTTAGGGATGTAGTAGTCATCTTAAGCTTGGTCCATATCAATACAAATTTGCGTTGTACGGGCTGTATGTATTATATGTGGTGTGCCTCCGCACGCGAAGTTATCTAGTATCCACCAGATAATTCAAGCAAATTGTTCCAGTAAATTCAACACACACGCAAATTTTTATTGGTGTAGACCCAGTTTTAATAGTCGTTACATGTGTGCCGATGTATTTTCCAGAATTTCAAGCAGTTCTGATTCTGATAGTTGATTGCCGTGATAAGCTATAACTTCTTCAACGTCACTTGGTTGCAACTCGTCGAAACGATCGCCATGAATTTGGTGTAAAATTCTTACAATGTCTTCAATTTCTGTTGTTTTGTCAGGGACTGCTGACCTATCGACCACAAGCTCTGGCCATAACTTTCTCCAACAGGAATTCAATGTTGATGAATATAACTCATCCACTACTTCGTTAATAAATGTAATGCAATGGGCGATATTAAAAGCTTTCCAACTCTCAGTAACAGTGAGAACAATTTTTTCCTACATACTTTCAATATTTTTTTTTTGCTACATGCATGGATTTTGCTACATGCTATTCAATACATAACAGAAAATTCGCTTGACATAATATCTTTTAAACGCTGCTATTGTTCCCTAATCTAATGGTTGTATCAGTGATGTAGTGTTAGGAGGTAGGAAGCAAACTTTTATGTTTGGATCAACAAGCAAACTTTAGGGATTCAGAATGGTCGAGAGCATTATAAATGAGAAGTAAAGCTTTGAATGGTAACGATTTTGAGGTCAAATATTGCCTAACACTGGGTACGAAGCAGTTCAGAAATCAGTCCGTAAATAATGTTGGAGTCATCCAACCTTTTTGATTTGCTCTCCAAAAGACCGGCAGATCGTTTTTGTATTTATTTTTTAAAGCGCGTGGGTTAAGATATTTGTATATGAGCAGTGGCTTTATCATGTGGTTACCTGAAGCATTAGAACAAAAGAGAAGAGTGACCATATGTTTTGCAGCTTTAAAGCCTATCCTAAATAAACCTGTCTCATTAGCGTTAAAATCCTGATCCGGTTGATAACCCTTGTTTTTAGTAAATTTTTTGAATTCAGTCGGATACTGATTATCAACCAACCAACCCTTAGTTTAAACCAACCCTTACTAGCTTAGAAGCTTAGAGTCTCCTCATCTGACTTTAGGTTCTCGAAAAAACCTAGCTAGCCTTTTCTAGCTTTTTCTTGAATAATTCAACTGCTAAGAGGCACTCTTCTTTTTGTTTGATCTCCGATCCAAATTCCACACTTTTTCCGTCTTTTCCATCGTTAGTTGTCGCGAGAAACCCTACCTTTATTGCTGGCACTAGTACCACAAGAAACACTGGACTAAATGTACTACTCACTCTTTTTTATTGTTCTTACTGTGGATTCATTCCCTTTAAACTTTTGCGCGGCACTAGCATACGTTTTACCTCAGCAAATCTGTTTAACAATTGAATTTTTGTATCAAGAATCATTACATTTCTCTTCTTTTTAACAGAATCTTGGCCTGTGGACGCCATTAGATTTTAAAATTAGAACATGTACATATAATTTTACGTAATAAAAGAAATTTTGAACCTTACCTATTGCCATTCCTGAGAATGATCCAGATAGTAAGAAAAACATTAGATTTTTTAAATGTCTTCGGAATTTATCTTTTACTTTGGTCACCAAAAATCTACACATGTTTTATAAAATGAGCATATGTTGAACATTATCAACAGCCGACTTCTGATTTTATCTCTGATTCTAATCACTCAAATCTTAAAACAACAGGTACAACTAACCTGGAAAATACATCAAGTCCAAGTTGACCATTTCCTTGTAGTTAAATTAATAGTATCTTCTGTTTTATTGAATAATTCTCGAAATTTATAGGACATGAGCTTTTATCATAGGCATCTTATTCTTTAAATTATTTTATTAGAACTTTAAACTCAAAGATATTTACCACTAAATACGAAATACCTTAACCATTATCAACAGGAGATGATTCAATCTACTAGATTGATTATGAGCATCATCAGAAGATGGGGAATGGCCTTCCACATCACCCAATGAAGAAAAGTTTACTAAAATCTATTATTGCTTGAAATCTACGATTGCTATACAAGGATCTTGTATAGCAATCGTCAATTAAGTATTAGAAATATTGTAAATATTACTGGAATATCCCTTGGATCAATTCAGTAAATTTTTAGGAACGAGGGTGTGTTACTAAAAAATATTATTTCAGAGTTATGTGTCATTTGGCTCCATGGCTCCATTAAAAAAAAAGGTTCATTTTTGTGGAATAACCGTTCATGGTATTTACATCCGAATAATGCACAATCACACATAGCAATAATTATTCGTCAAAAAATTAAACAAATACCATTTCAGAAGCACCATATTCACTAGATATGGCATCGTGTGACGTTAATATTGCCTCGATTGATAAAATCACTTTATGGATGCCGTTTTGGGTTTATAGAAGCTATTCAAGAACATTCACTGGCCTTTTTAAAGGAACTACCTGAAGAGTTTTTTCCGAGTTTACATCCATTGGTGAGTTTGCTTTTTTTTAACAGTTTATTTTATTATGTACAAAGGTTTTCACGACGTTTCGACCAGATCGCATTCGTCATTTATTGAAGTTGATAGAGTGTCTCTCTCGAGCCTGCAACTTGAAATGTCAACATACACAACGGCCAAAATTTTGTTGTTTGTTTGTTTTGTTGTTTAGTTTATTATGACCATCAATATTATATACACACACGTATATATATATATATATATATATATATATATATATATATATATATATATATATATATATATATATATATATATATAAAGAGGTGGCTAACAAATTAAAAGTGGCGGAGTTTTATTAATATCTTTTTTTTTAAATTAAGTTTATTTTTATGTTGTTTCTAAGAGAATATTAATTTTTCAGAATTAATTTATACAGTAGTTTAGATAATTATAATTAGTTTTTTTAATGATATGTAATAAAAACTACACTAATTTTTTAACCACGTCATTTTTTCTAAAATATCTCATTATGGAAAAAGGAATTGTTGATATTCAGACTAATACTATGTACACCATAAATGCTCAGTAAATTTATTTTGGAAAATTAATAGCGTCTTGTAAACAACGTAATTTACAATAAAATCATCAAAAATTAATATTAGCTTAATGCAGTTTTTGACAGTTGTTTGTTGTTTGTAATTTTACAATAATTAACAGTGTTGTTTGTAATTTTAAGAGTCCAAGTTTAATACACTCCAAGATTTTCAATTTAGTTTTTCAATGTTTCAATGAAATTGGACGTGAGACATAAAATTTTAAGAATTTCTTCATAGTATCCTGAATAACATTTTTTAATAAAAATACAAATTTTGTAATAAATGCTACATGTATAGAAAGAAAAGTACAAGCACAAATGTGCTCTATGTTAAATTCCATCCAATTAATTTATACAACTACTTATTTGAATTTATTAAATATATTGTATATCAAATGATCCAATAATGTGAAATATCATACTCCAAAAAAAAAACACAAAGAACAGCTTTAGATAGAATTGTATTCTATATAACTGTAAAACAAAATAATTATTTTATACATATAAACAATACATTTATATAAATATAATATTATGTTTAAGAATAAAGCATACTGTAGAAAAAATATTTCTCAAAATGTTAAAGCAACCAATAATCACAGTATTGAAAAATAATTTGATAAATCAACAATAAAGATTAGGTATATAATAACTTGAAGCAGTTCATTGGATAGTACATCACATTACTAAAAGGTTTTCGAAAAAAAAAAAAAAATTCTTAATCAAAATCCAGTCAATTAACAGGCTGGTATATATTAACTGATATTTTTCTTCAATTTTTACTGATAACTTTCTCTATTCATTGCCATTAAATGTGGGCAAACAGGTCAACAAAATATTCATCAAAATAACTTTTAAAAATTATTCGCTACATTATCTTATATTAATAATAGGATACTCGATTGTGGGAAGGATTAATGTTATTCTAAGGCTTTTTTTTAATATTTAATATAAATTTTACCATTTATTTAATATAAATTAAAGAACACCCTAACATAATCAAGTTGCTTTAGAAAAAAAACTGAATTAACTATATTCAACTGTTTTGTGACATTGACAGTTAAGTAAAATCGCTATTTTTTCTTCTAAGTTAAGTGAAATTATGTTAACTTACATGTCCAAAACTATCTGATAGATACTTAATATCCATGAATAAGAACGACACTAATATCACAGCACATTCTACCCGGTCACGAGTCAAAACATTCGTATGGCACTTGGCTGAGAGCTTGGGTGGTTAACGTCAGAATGAGGCGAGAAGAGGGCGCGAACGCGTATCGACTGACAGATATGTCACCTCACTGGCCCGGCACAGGTGAGACGACAGGAACTTTGTGAGAATGTGAGTACAGTGGCTCTTTTTTTTTTGGGGGTGAGTGTGAGCGCAAAACGAACGGCCAGACTTCGCGAACGGCTGTCCACCAATAAACTGACGCTGTAACCGCGGCCACGGCTCCTCGTTCTCCAGTTTCGAGTTGTCGCTGGACAGGTAAGCGAAGGCCGATGGTGTGTTGCAGGCTTGTCTCCGGAATGGGGGGCGCGTCAGGTGATAGAACCGATGCGAAAGATAAAACTGTCAAATTATATTTGACACGAAACGTCGCTGAGTCCATTGTTGGAAATGTATTTGATTTTTTTTGATCTTATATTATTTTTTAGTAAATATACTTTCATCAAAAAGTAATGTAATTTTTTAAATAGAACACAAAGTTTATTTATCTAAATTTATTTTCTATCAACAAAGAATTTTTTTGGCAATGATTATTTTTACATATTAAAAACTAAGGCTAAAAAATAAAGGCTGTTCAAAAAGTTGTTTGCCTAATAATGAACAACCAGGTTTAATATAATTTTCCACAATATACTTATATATAATTATACTTATATATAATTATTCAGTGCTTCCCAATCAAATTTTTTTTTGCATCCGGAAAACAATATTCCACAATTTTATTCAATGGATGATATTTCCCTAGATGGTTGGACGCAGAAGTCGGAAGGACGCATCGTTATAAAAGAAAAGTATAATCTGTAAGGTTTTTACGGGTTCGAACTATATACTATATCAGCTATGTAAATATGAAACCGAAATTTTTATATAGAAAATACACGTTTATTGTATGAAAATGATAAAACATATTTTAGTCAAAGAATTATCTATCGCCACCTATATATTTTTTCCACCTGTGTGATAATTTGTGGATGCCACGCCAAAAAAACTGTTGCTCTTTTGAGGCAAACCAGTTATCGAGCCATTTTTATACATTTTGGTAAGAAGTGAAGCGCTGTTCAGCAAGTGCGTGGCAAGTCCCATCCATGCAAATAAATAGTAATCAGATGGAGCCAAGTCTGATGAGTAAGCTGTGTGCGAAAGTATTTTCCAATTCAACGCCTCAATCGTTTCCTTGCAAAATTACTTTGTGTTGCCTTTTTTGATATTCTGGTCATTTTTGACGCAAAGTTTGATTCAAATCGATCATTTGTTGTCGATAATATTCAGTATTAACCGTTTTGCCAGGTTTTAGCAGCTCATAATAAATCACACCCTTTTGATCCTATCAAACACAGAGCATTGTCTTCCGTTCATAACGATTTCGCCTTGCAGTCGATGTCGATGGCTTTCCTGGAGTTACCCATGATCTTTTAGGCTTAGGATTCTCAAAATATATCCACTTTTTATCGCCAGTCACAATTCGATGGAGAAATTACTTTTTTTGTACCTGGCGAGCAGCATTTAACAAGTGGTTTATCGATTTTCCTACTGTCTTTCATTCAGTTTATGTGAATTATGGACAGACGACTGTCACATTTAATTGATTCGCGAGTTGTTGCGTTTGAACGTCATCCTCATCCAACAATGCTTGCAATTTGCTATCTTCAAACTTTTTCGGTGGTCTTCCACGTTCTTCGTTTCTCACGTCAAAATCTCTACTTTTGAATTGTTTAAACCACTCAAAGCTCTGTGCTTTACCAAAAGCATGCTCATCGTAAGCTTCAACAAGCATTCAATGCAATTCTGCAGCAGTTTTGTTCAAATGGTAACAGAAAATCAATGCTGTCAGCAAATCGGAGTTTCCAGGCACAAAATTCGTCATATTCATCGCTATTACAAACTATTTTGTTGTATGAAACTATGCTGTTGTTGAAAATCTTTGTCAGATGTCAACAAGGAAATGGGCAAATTCCGGTTTCATATTTACAGACCTGGTATATGACCAGCATGTGGATTAATTCCAATAAAAATCCTCCTTATTATAAAAAGACAGTTTTCTTATAATATTCTGAATTACACCAAGGATTAATAACAATAATTTGCTTTTTTATGTTACTTGGTTATTCACTTTTTTAAAAAATTATATCTGAAAGTTATTTGTCGAAATAGAGCTTATTGTTTTCGATGACCTCAACCAATCTTTGAGGTAAGCAAACTTACTCATATCTCTTCTTCAGTCCTGAGTTGTTTTTATCGCAAAAAGTCAGCCATGAACCAGAACAAGAGCTAATCTAATGAAGCGAGGTCGAGGCTTTTTGATGAATGAGGTAGAAACTGAAAGCCCAATTCGTTAATCTTTGAGGTAGTCTTGCATTGTCTTGATGCAGGAGAACATTTCTACGGTTTTTATTTTTTGCCCGGAACCGCATATATTCTATCAAATTGAGCTGAGTGGAGTTCCGAATGTAACGCCTTAACTCAAAGTAAATTATTTCTTCAAAATGCCATCAAAGGTCCAGTTAAAAGCTTGTGTTTTCTTCCCAGAACTTTTTGAACCAGAACTGAGGCGTGCAGATTAATACGACACATTTCCCTTCTACTTTGGAAATCTTGCAAGCAGCGTCCATCGCTTTGAACCTTTTTTCAAAAGAATATCTTATGATCATCTTAATTTCGAGAAATTTTTTACTCATTTTAACGTTATTTCACTATTTTAACGTTTTACTTGAAAACCGTCGCTAAAATTAGGTTGAAAGATTATATTAGAAACGAATAAATGGTATAAAGCAGAAGAAATGTAAAAAATCATCATCCGTATACCTGCAAGCCTATAGCGGAGCTGAGTTTAAAAAATCATCTACAATTTTTTTTAACAATTGCAAAAGATGCTATAATTTCTAACTTAACAAGCAAAATAATATAAAACTTTTGTCAAATGTCAAAGGCAGTCATACCTACTATCTACTAAAAAACAAATAGTAGTATCGATAAGTGAGGCGCGCAAATTTTTAAAACAAGAGTCGCCTTACTTCTAGATCATAGTGATACAGCGCCTATCGACAAAGAGTTTTTTGACAGCTGTCTTTTTACATATTAAAAACGGAATGGACAGTCATACTAACTTAAAAATCAAGTAGTGGTATCGATACGTGTAACAATAGTGATGTCGCCAAGCCTATAGTGGAGCTGAGTAGGCCATGTTTCTTGGCAAGATAACAAAAAGTGGACAAAAAACACCAACAATGGAGGCCCAAAACACACAAAGAAGCATAAAAAGACCTCTAAAATACTGGCTGAGCGATATTGAATAGCGATAAGAAGTTGTAGAAAGGAATTAGTATCAAGTAGAAAAAAATTTAAAAGTTTGGAAAATTCAACGTTGCTAAAAAAGTAAATAAACATGATTTTAAATATAAAATTATCTTTTGGCAATGTTTCCAAATATTTTCCTAGTTGTGTAGGTACCATAACATATCTAAGTAGTCCTGATAGTATATTCGGTCAGAAATGAAAATGAGGTCAGTCAGTTTTTATATCCAATGCCTTTTCAAACCTTGACGCTTCCAGCAACCATTTGTCACTTTGAGAAAAATTTATCTTATTCTCAAATCATCGAAATAGTAAAAGCAACTGTCTGGTCCTAGGTTAAATTTATTTTTGGCAGAAAACAACAAACATGATCGCGAACGAACTACTTCCGATGTTCTTTATTAGCATGCTTAAGAGACGTGGTAGTCTTAGTTTTCTTCCTCTAAATCACGTGGATTTCTTATTTTAACTGGCGCACTCGTAAAACGGATCAGTGCATTGACAATACCTTTATCTCCAAAACCATATCATCGAGCCTGATTTGGATTGAAGTAGTCCACTGATCAAACAAGAGAAGACCAACAACGTTGCAGAGCTATACGACCCGTAAAAGGTTAAAATACGGTGAGTGTCCAATACTCCTATATCAACCCCTTTCGATTTCTCCGGATAAGAGACTGAAAGTAGATCTAAGAAAAGTAAAAACAAAAATCACATAAAACACAACAAAGCAAACAATTCATGAGTTTTAAAACCCATTCAGCCCTAATTTTAAGATCACATGTTCATTAACTTTAGAAACTTACTTACTTACTTAGTCTTCATCTCCTCTATTCTACTGGGTGTAGAGGTTTGGGCTATTCATCAGCCCCCTTGGTGGAATCTTCTACATTTCTCTCTGTCTCTGGCCATCACCATTGCTCTTTCCCAATCAATTCTCCGCCTCGCCAGGCTTTCAACAATCGACTTGTTGCAAGTTTTCCTCGGTCTTTCTCTTTTCCTCCCTCCATACACACCCATGGCCCACACTGTCTTAACCACTCGCACGTCTGGCATCGCAATTGGTTTTTTCTCAATCACCTCCAATATCTCCTTAACGCCGAATATTTCCCTTATCTCGGTATTTCTCAGTCTATCCCACAGTGTCACCCCTTCAATCCTTCGTAAGTAGTCACTATAAGCAATATCATCGAGTTATAAACTTTAACTTTGGTCTCCTTAGTGATTCCCCTTCTACAGAAAAAGAGTTTGTACATTGCATAATAACCTCTAGTCACCTTATCTGTTCTGTTTGTTAGATCATACTATCAATTTTCCTTCTGCTCCAAGGTGACGTCTACATATTTAAATTTATCAACTAGAATTCACGCAGAATTCCCATTCTTACACATATGAATTGCACTTAATTTTAGGAACAAATTGTTTTAATTTAGACAACGATTAGTTGGCGCGATCTAATCGATAGTTTGTTTATTAAATTTTAAGATCAAACCTTTTCAGAAACGATTTGTTAACAATGAAATATTTTTTGTATTTAATTTTAAGATCCTACCGACTGCGCCATTTACAAAATAGATTTTTAAAGGCGCTGAACATTTTGAACGTCTCGATGATGAGTTTACTTTCACTTCGATAGAAGGAAAAGAACGTATAAAATTACGTAAAAAAAGCATTGGGTCCTAATTTTTAGTCCGGGATCTTATGGTTTAAATCATAATTTTAAAAAAAACCAACCCACACATACGTTGTGGGAGTCATTATTGTAGACCGGCCTTAACGCGAAGAACGAATCGTCTTCGAAAAGGTGCCGGCCAGTAACTTAGCGGGGCATGGTCGCGCCACAGCCGACTTCGACGAGCAGAAGAGTTGGCTTGGCTGGCGGACCGAAATTCAATAGAACGACGGCGGCCGCAACACTGCTCGCCAGTCACCAACCAAGAATGCGTTTACGAAAACCTTGAACTCGACGACTGTGTTCTTCGTATGCCGAAGACGGACCGGGCGAATTTTCATGTGTTTCGTTCGCAAAAATTCCTGATGTTCGCCGCAGCCGTTATGCAACAATGCCGGTCCGCGACAGGATCAAGTTTGAGGTTAAGGCGGCATTCTTCGACCGCTGGTATTCGGTAATACCGATGGTCCGTCGATTTCGGAATATTTCGACAAAGAGACAGACGGGATTTTCGATTATAAGTCACAGGAAAAACCTGTCTAAAAAGTATCATTCATAACATTGAATTAAGTGGAGAACTCATTCGATTTCATGTAAAGATATCGCTAATCGTCTGAATAAACACATGCTTTCAAACGATTACTTTTCACTGCGACAATCTATTCAAAGGAAATTCCTATTTATTTATACTTTTCATGTTTTTTAAATTCAAAATAGTTTCGCTGCAAGTCGAGTCAAAAACAACTGCAAAAGCTGTTATATAATTTTTATATAATTTATATAATTAGTTTTACATCTCTCTGGTCTACATTTTTGAGAATGAACTCTAAAACCACATTATAGAGCTGCTGAGTGTTCAAAAACGAACATGCTTTTAATATAAAGTACCAAAATATTCGTTCCCGCCATATTAACAATGTATTTTTAACGTGAATAGGAGGGTCCTCCAATAAGTCCTTAGAAAAAGATAGGAAAACAATTTATTTTAAGTAGATTTTTTTTTAAATTTTTCATCATAATCTACTTTTAGCTCTCTACACTTTTCCAAGCATTTCTCCAACTGTTTTCAGTCGTCTAAGAAGTAAGATTTCATAAGGTCCTCAAAATAGGTATATGTTTGGGCGATGTCCTTCTCGTTCCATATGAACCGTTATCTGCTGAGCCATTTTTGAAGTTCGAAAATAGAAAAGAGTCACTGCGGGCCAAATCCGGTGAATACGGTGGATGTTGTAATAATTCGAACTTTAATTCCATGATGTTGGCCATGAAACTGTACGGGTGTGCACCCAAGCATTGTCTTGATGGAAGAGGATCTTTTTCTGTTTTAAATGAGGACGATTTTTCTTGATTTCTTTGCTCAATCGGTACAATAACGACGCTTAATACTCACCAGTTATTGTTTTTCCTTTTTCGAATTAATCGATGTAGATGATTCCGCGTGCATCCCAAAAAACTGTGGTCATAATCTTGCCGGCCGATTTCGCCATGTTCGCCTTCTTCGGAGCCCGTTCGCCTTCAAAAACCCACTGGAGTGTAGTAGTACATGTTTCGTCCACAGTTATGTATCGACGTAGAAACTCATCAGGATTGCGACCAAAAAGCTCCAAAACCGCCTCAGAGATGACTACACGATTGCATTCATTCTCTACTGAGAGCAAACACGGCACTTATCTTGGCGAAATTTTTATCACACCCAATTTTTCGTGCAAAATTGAAAACACTGTACCTTTTGATATGCCTGTGGCCTCAACTATTTCGCACACTTTAATTCGTCAATAACTTAAAACCATGTTGTGGATTTTGTTAATCATTTCGGTGTAGTCAGTTCCACTGAACGTCCCGAAAGATATTCATCTTTGTGGATGTACGGTCACGTTTACACTCATTTACCCAATTATAAACAGTCGCAAACACGGGAGCAGACGTGCCATGAACTTCATCCAACTCAGCTTTGATTTTTTGTGTGTTTAATGTGTTAGAGTGTTTAATCACAACTCAAAACTCACTTTTTTCCATTTTTCAAATTGAATTAAAGTTTCTTACTTTAATCGACGATAAAAATGAAACCATGTTATGAATATAAGTGAGACCTTGACAGCGAAACAAGCCATTTCCGATGCTACCAGCGCCATCTCCTGGATTTTCTAGGAACTTATTGAACGACCCTCAATAATCTTCACATCATTTTAATGATGAAAGGTCCTTACGATAAGAGTCAAAAACCTAAGGGTTCTAGCAAAATAAAATGGTAAAACTATTAAATTACCAGTGGAAAAAATCGAAAATATGGAAATCGTTATAATAAAAACAAACATTTTAAACAAATATTTGTAAAACTATAATTGGCAAATATTAATTGGTTATTATGTAATGAATAAAATACAAATAAACTAATGAACATTACCAAAACAATATTTGCTGGCGACCTGGTTAGAAATATGACAGAACTTTTTCAATGTGTTCGGGAAAACTTTTTAAAACGGTGACAGGCTTTTTTACGATTTTAACAAACGATTTTAAACATTCATTTTAATAACTAATGTGTGAAATAAATAATATAATAAATAATGTGTGAAAAATTAGTGGTACTAATTTCAACTTTGAGATTAAACAACAATAATGTGTAAATTTCCATTATTTTTTTGTAACAAAACAAATCAAATTGCATGCATTTTGCATTTTGGATACAAGTTTGAAGAAAACTTCTTGTTCAAGATGATGTAAGGAATCGTTGGTTAAATTTACGAAAGTACTTTTCCTTACACACTGTATATTAATCGCTTGCCATAGTGAGGTTTCAGCCTAGGCGACCGCTTTTGACTGTAATAATGAATCCGTCCGTCGTTTTTAATTTTGATTACAGCAGCCTGCGTATTTCTTAAAACTTCTTTGAAATAAAAAGTCACATCACGCCAAAAATGTATTGGTGCTTTATACTTTCTAATTTAATACACAGCTGTAGGTGATTTGTGATTATTCAATCCAGTTTATAAATTTTGTTTTTAAAAGATGAATGAACTAATAAAAATTTCGCCCAGTTGGTTGGTTAGAAAGTCTTTGAATAAAAAGTTTTAATATATAATATATATATTAGGGTGGTCGTTACAAATTGAATGTTTTCCGACGCCCCAAAAAAACTTTTGATGAAAAAATACGGGGGAATTTTTTATTTTTTTTAACAAAAATAACACGTGCCTCGACGATGTAAGTTCATTTTTTGAAAAAATCGTAGTATTTGTAAGTATTTCTTAAAGTATATGGTTTTGAGAAAAATATGTAGAAGCAATTTTATAGAAAATTAAATTATCTACAAAAAGGTTCTTTCTAATTTCTTCATAAAATTCATATTTATGGAGATATTCTCAATAATAAATTCATTAAGTTCATATACTCAATATTTTAAGACCTAAAAACGTCATTTCTTCTGAAATATAATTGAAATATAGTAAAAAAAGTTACAAATTTTTTTATCTTTCAAAAAAAATGACGTTTGTAGGTCTTAAAATGTTGGCTATATGGAGTTAACGAATTTATTATCGAGAATATCTCCATAAATATGAATTTTATGAAGAAAATGAAAAGATTCTTTTTTATAGAGAATTTAATTTTGTACACAACTTTTCTCAAATCCGTCCACTTTAAGAGATATTTACAAAAAACTATGCTTTTATTAAAAAATGACCTTAAGTCGTCATGAGGCACGTGTTATTCTTGTTAAAAAAAACAAAAAAAAAAAATTTTAACGACCACCCTAATATACCAGGTGTCTCATTAAGGATGGATTGCGGCCGTATCTTGAAAACTATTTATCCCACAGCTTTGGGGAAAAAAATATTATACTAAAACTGACTATGAGAAATTCACCAAAAATATTTTTAAGCTTCTAAAACGACCGCAAGAGGGCGTGACGAGCTAAACATTTTTAAAAATCATTTTTTTGTGTATTTTCAAGTATTAACCGAGTAAGAAAAATTCTCAGTTATAATTAGCAAACTTTCTCCTATAACTTTGTTTTATGACATTTTGTCGTAACTTCGCGAATAAAGAAGTGGGGGGGAGTTTTACCTATTTAGATAAAAAGTCGTCTAATGTCCGTTTGCCTAAACCGATTTTCCACAATTTGGATTCATTTAAAAGGCAATTGCTGGGACAATCAGATAATCTGGGAGACAAATTATTTAGTTTATAAATGAAACCGCGAGGTGGCGTTGCATTCAATAATAGCTTTTTTGAAGTTTTGTTCAGTTTTTTCAAATAGAATGGTACAGCTTTTATTTTTATTACATGGTTAGAAAGATAATTTAAAGAGGAATCATTCAGTGAAAACCCGAAATCGATATCTCTGACATGTCAAGAGATATTTTGATTTTTCTGAAAAAATCAGTTAGTTTTAATTTTTACCGTTATATTAAGTTAAAAATTGGTTTTAATATGGTACAGCTTTTATTACATGGCTAGAAAGGTAATTTAAAGAGGAATCATCAAGTGAAAACCCGAAATCGATATCTCTGACATGTCAAGGGATATTTCGATTTTTCGTAAAGTGTGAAGGAAGACAAACATTAGGTTGATATTTTTTTAACTTAATGCAGGTAGTAATGAAATAATAACTGATTTTTTTCAGAAAGGAATAAGAAAGGAACATAGGGAAATGCGTAAATTGCTATAGAAATGGGTACCGCGTTTATTCATAGCGAACCAAAAACAACAACGTATTGATGATGCTGAGCAATGTTTCGTGCCGATTTTCTCATGCGGTATGTGACAATGGATGAAACATGGATACATCACTACACTCCTCCGCGAATATTACAAAGCGTTATTGGTGCGTTTGAAGGACGAGATCGCAAAATAGGCCCCAAATGAACAAACAAAAAGTGCTGTTTCACCAAGACAATCCGCCGTGTTACAATCGTTGAGAACGTTAAATTGCATGATTTACACTTCGAATTGCTTCCTCATCCACCGTATTCTGATCCAGATCCAGTCAGCCCCCAGCGACTATTTTCTGTTCTCAGACCTCAAAAAAAATACTAGCTAGAAAGAAATGTCGCTCCAATAAAGAACTAATAGCCGAAACTGAAAAATATTTTGAAGGCAAAGAGATATCCTTCCATAAAAAAAGTGTAGAAATCAGCGTTTTTGTGAATTGTAAATATGAAGGTTATGCATAGCAGCAGACTATTTATAAAATACATCTAACAAACCAAAATTGAAAATAAGAGATATAAACTTACCAGATTTAATAAGCAAGTAAAAAAAGTCCCATAATTAAATGTCACGAAACAAAGTCTGTAGCTCTTATATATCAGCCGCCACTGGTAGAAATGCGTTGGAATGATTGTATTGCTCTTCAAGGATAATATATTAATAAATAAAGTCGAAATTTGTAAAAAAAAAACATGTTTTAAGTGATGAGTTAAGATCAGGAGATAACCGCATTATATTAAATTGGTATTAAAACCTACATCATCTGGCAGATATTTGAAATAATATTCCAATCATCCGTTAAACCGAAAAATCAACAATATCCTAGCAATAAAAAAATTAATTTTACACATCTTGGATGATCGTTTTCTAAAGGATAATTTGAATAAACTGAATAAATTAATAATAATAAAATTAAAAAATAGTAATATTCTATATATCTACGAATAGATAATGTACTAACTTTAAAGTATAAAAATATCCTATCTTGGTACTTTACACAAATAGGGTGGTGAAAAAATTTAAGGAAATAACTAGCATTAAAATGTACAAGTACAAATATATTAAATTATATCAAATTTGGCGATTTGTTTAAAAAAATAGATATAATTCCCCTGCTAGAGAAGGGGGATTATATCGGATTCACGGGATTCCCTGAGAGAAGTCCGTGTGGGGAATGGGTGTGTTGTTACATTCAAACATCACAAAGTTTAAAACAGCGGATATCACAAAATAAAAGTCACAGCCGTATGGGAAAAAAATCATTTCACATTTTTATCCATATTCACCAAACCGGACATAATTTATTTGCATTAAAGTAAAAATTTAAGAAACCGAAAAACAATTTTACTAAACGTTTGCTCTTAGAAATGGTATACATCAATAAGGAGAACAATTCAGTTAGTTCCAAGTCGGACATGGATAAACTTAGCACAATTTATCATGATATTTTAAAACCAAAAACAAAATAACATTCACAAATACGACACATCTTAATGATGTTTGTGTTTACGCGACTAATGTATTTATATTGTAGATATATTTAAAAAAGAAAATAATTTTTGTATTTATTAATAAACACGATTTAAAGATTCCAACTGCAGTTTTAACTAGACCTACACTTTGCGTAATATTATTTCAACTATGTAACGTATGATATTTTGAATATAAAAAAAAAATTGTTATTTATTAAATTTTGAGTTTATTTACAGATTTCAACCACAGCTTTAACTATACCTGCACGGTATAAACGGTTGACTATGTGTGTTTAATGTTTGCGTAATGTTATTTAAACTATGTGACGGGTGATATTTTGAATATTTAAAAAAAAATTAGAAATTATTGAATTTTGAGTTTATTTACATCAATTTAATGGTGTGCAATGGATTTCTTAGTAACTTAAAAATCCCCCTGAAGAGATTTCTTACGAAATACATTTAAGCAGTATATAAAGGGAAAAACCCGAGATTCCCCCCTTATTATTATATATACACACACGCACATACACACATATATATATATATATATATATATATATATATATATATATATATATATATATATATATATATATATACATATATATATCATATATATATATATATATATATATATATATATATATATATATATATATATATATATATATATATATATATATATATATATATATATATATATATATATATATATATATATATATATATATATATATATATATATGTATTTACTTATACCAATTCTGTTACATAATATGTTTGGACGCCTATGATCCCATAGAGAACAAAAAATGTAATCCAACTTTTTTAATATACACGTCTGCAATATACTCGTTGGTCAATACAATACAACTAGTTCAAAAACGTGTGACAGTTTTGGTATTTGGGTCATCGAAAGAAAAGAAGTAATTTGTTACGATGGTAATATTGTTCATTTTTTATTGTCGAGTCCAACAGTCAAAGCGGACATCACACTGAAAATGGCAATATATATATATATATATATATATATATATATATATATATATATATATATATATATATATATATATATATATATATATATATATATATATGTATATCTATATATATATATATATATATATATATATATATATATATATATATATATATATATATATATATATATATATATATATATATATATATATATGAGCATTTTGTTGATTGTTTGACTGGGGACGGGCCCCACCCATCCCTTCCCCCCCACCTTCCTTTACCCACAGTCGAAGCGGACAACACACTGAAAATGGCAATATATATGACTGGGGACGGGCGCCACCCATCCCTTCCATTGGACGCATACTTTTTGTCAACTTCTCGTCGGATGGCACAGAATTCTAACACTGCATATATATATATATATATATATATATATATATATATATATATATATATATATATATATTGTATAGATATATAAGTAAATTTGTTATGTAGTATAAAGGTATAAAGATGTCATATGAAACACCTTCCAGCTGTGATTTCAGATTATTATTTCTCAAGAATATTAAAAAATAAAAAGAAGGTAATTTTCGAACGGCCCAATACTCGGTCATGATGATGCAACTAAATATAAAGATATATATGACATTCCATAGCCTACTGAGAAAAACTAAGAATCCTGGTTTAATAATGGATAATGAGCTTAATTTTCAGTGATACATTTCATGAATTATTTAAAAATGCAACTTGACTTTTATAAGATCATTTCATAAAATTGCTTACATGAATCTATTATAGGAATGTAGCCTTGGGCTTGGAACAAATCGACGGAATTGACATGGTCCATATATACACATTTCTCTCTCTACAATTTTAATGATGATTCTCCGCCTTTTCCATTTAACTTTCAGCATATCGTCCATTAGAAAAAGTAACTATAAAATCTGTAAAATTATCCGCTGGCTCATTCTCTAAACAAATATTTTTTGAGTTAGATTTTACTAAAAGTATACATTGGCTCCCGCCGTTTTCCTGTAGATGGCGTTAGCGGTAAATATTATTGATTATATTATATCGTTATATTATTGATTTATTTGTCCGTTACTTTGGGATAGTTCATTTTTTAAAAAGGAATAAAACAATTTTATACTTTGTTATCTATCACTTTTATATAATAGTATATAATAGTATATATATATATATATATATATATATATATATATATATATATATATATATATATATATATATATATATATGATAGATAACAAAGTATAAAATTGTTATATTCCATTTTAAAATACATCATAGACGGCATGCAATCATATATATAATACGACTATAGTGCTAGCAAGGTCTGGAGATCGGCGAAATCATTACGGTGCAGACATATATGCGTATGTTTCTCTCACTACTACTTTGAGTCTTATGCGCATGCCCGAGAATTGAGTATGCTGATAGATATGCGTCAGTTTGCATATTTTTATATTTTTGTGTCACGTTTATTTATCACGATATTTGCGCACAATGGGCCGAGTAGTACAAAAAGACATAGAAGCAGACGTTTGCTGTCTAACTTACTCCGTGATCCTTCCACTTACAGATATTAGCAATATAGTAGTACAATATCATATATAAGGTTAATATCATATATAGAGATGATTTAATCTGGATTAAATCATCTCCTGATGATGCTAACATGGTTAACGAAACGTGCGTCGAGCAGTTCAAAAAAGCGTTTTGGTGTTTAGTGGTAAATCTCTTCAAGTTTAGTTTTTCACACCAAAGGTTCCAACAGAAGAATTGATAACCCCAATAGTCGATTTGCGTTTAAGTCATAAAGCCAAATCCTCGTCATTTGCAGGAGGTGTTGATTTATTTCTTTAATATGAAGACATGTGCGGCTGAGGCTCACCGAATGCTCTCAGACCAGTGGCGGCTCCTGGGTTTTTAAAGTGGGAGGGCGTAGAAGAAAATAGTGTTGTTGACGTTTCCGTTCCGCGAAGGGTAAACCATTCAAACAGTTTATTGTAACCTATAACTTAAAGTATTGACACCTTCATGTTTGCAATTAAAAGTTGATTATTTTAATTTAAAAAGTACTACTCGGTGTGTACACACGTAGCAAATCCAAAATAAAAACAAATACTCGCGAGGCGAACAAAATACGCGACGCGAGACATATCAAACGCTCTGTACCCGTCAAATCAGCGTTTAAAATTAATTACCGATAGGCTCGGTCGCAGGAAATCTACGTCCTAATCGCATGTTTTAGAAAGCAGTTAAACCCCCGAATTCTGGCAACTAACAAAACATGTAACGCCAACGACGAGCTAAATGGACGTGGCGTACAGTCACTGGAGGTACGCGTCCATCCAACGATGTAAAAATAGTGGCAAAAAGATGACATTTTTATCTGTATTATGTAATGTGATCGACAAACGTTTTCTACGTTTCGAGATTTTAATTTTTAATAATATCTTAAAATGAGTTAAAGGAAAGAAACTGATCGGAAATAAAAGATGGTGTTTTGCACCAAAAATTGTTTACTGTGATAAATGCTGGAGGGGAGGCGCCCCAATGCCCACCCTTACGAGGCTCCACTGTATCAGCCACTTATTGTGAGGCCGCTATGGGCGAAAGAACGTGTCGTGAGTAGTTTCAACGCTTCAGGAGCGGATTCAGGAGGATTTTTCACGTCGAAAAGCGGTATAGCGGTAGAAGAGCGAAAGTTTTTGAAGATGAGGAATTAGAGGCATTGGTTAGTGAAGATTCGTGTCAAAGGTCAAGAACAGTTGGCAAGATCATTGGAAGTGATTCAACAAGTAATTTCAAAACGCCTTAAAACCTGGGAATGACCCAGAAGCAAGGATATGAGCCATAATACAAATAGATAATTTTTTTCAAAAAAATCATGTTTTCAGATAGAGCACATTTTGAAATTGGTGGCTATGTTAGTAAATAAAATTGCTTCATTTGGGGTGAGGGAAATCACGAGTGATTCATAAGAAACCTTTACATCCTAAACGAGTCACTGTTTGGTGTGCATTGTGATCAGGAGGTGTAATTGGGTCGTATTTTTTTCAGAATGCTGCTGGTGATGCTGTAACTGTGAATGGTGTTTTATATCGTTTTATATGATAACTGAATTTCGGAGGATATGTTGTTCCAACAGGATGGCGCTACACCTCACTTTGCTAACGAAGCAATTGATTTATTGAGAGAACAAATTCCTGGGCGAGTTATTGCAAGAAACAGTGATGTTAATTGACCACCAAGATCATGTAATTTGACACATTGGACTATTTTCTTTGGGGTTACGTGAAAAGCCAAGTCTATAAGAATAATCCGCAGTCAATTCCTGAACTAAAGAATGAAATTATTTGAATCATTAGTGAGATAGAGTCACGGTTATACCAAAATGTCATCCGAAATTTTGACAAAATAGTGGACGTCTGTGGAGCTGCAAGAAGTGGTCATTTGGCAGATATTGTCTTTCGTGTTTAAATGTCGTACACTATGCTTCAATTATCAATAAAATGTTTTTTGAAATCAACACAAATTCTGTGTTTTATTCAAGAATTATAAAAAAACACCCAATTTGAAAACCCCTTTACTAAGGTATAACAAAATTATTTGTGTTTTTGTGGGACTTATTTAGGTTCTACAGCTTTTTGTCACCATCCATACGTCTCCCAAATGCTGACTTATCGGTATGGGTACTTCTGTTTCTTTTTCTCTAATTCTAGCTCCGATTCGAATTCTGCTAGTTCTCTTCCTATTTCCTCTGAAAATTTCCTAGTGCTTGTTTTAACATCTGTAACTGCTCTTAAAATATCAGCATCAAGAGAACATGGATGACCTGATCTTCTCCTACTATCTTCAAGGCTCACGTCTCTTTCCAGAAACTTTTTGAACCAGAGCTGGGTAGTGCGGATTGATACGGTATCTTCTCCGTGCTACAGCATCAGTGGTTTTGCAAACTTTTTAAAATAATATCTTAAAATTGTCTTAATTTTGCAACTTATTACACACATTTTAGCGTTTTTGTTAAAAATCGTCGACTGAATATTCGGCACTTTAATACTGAAGAAGGAATGATTATTTGCCGGAGCAAAAAGTTGAGAGCAGATTAAAACTTTGAGGAGTGAAGTATAATTTTTTATTTATAAACAAAAAAAACGCAAGCAAATATTTTATTACACCATAGTAGTTTCAATATGATGGCGAATTATTAATTATAATCCGCAAATGATCCCGAAACCAAAGGACAAAACCATAATTAGAAGATTATTTGCGATGCGGTATAGAGTAAGCAGACATGTCATTTAATTGCAAGAAAAAAGCTTCTTAAACTATATAAATTCAAAATTTGAAAGAAAATAAACACTTGACAAAGTAGAGCCACTTAAATATAGTATTGTTACGAGTTTTGAATCAAAAACTAATAACTATTGAAAGTTTTGTCAGTTTGTCATAACTGATAGCAACAAAATGACCGCCAGATAGCACTGAGATAACCCTCTCACAGCTTATTCCCGATGTGATAATACCATATATAAAACCACCATGTATCATCATACGTTATGGGTAATTTCAATTTGAGACTTCGTCCTAACTGGACTTCCTAGACTAAAAACTCCTTCATTAATGTGGAAACTGGATTATTAACCTTCACTATTAACAGTTTTACGTCAAATGGCGTATGGTGTAGAAAATCAACTTCCTCCAACATCAACATACCTAAGTAAACTGCCTACGGCGAAGAAAGTTCAAGAACAGGGATAAGAGATGTTTTAAACAAGTAGTTTCTTATGAATTTCTCATAAACAATCGCAAACAACTCACGTTTTGGGATATTAGATAAAAGTTAATAAACATTATCGAATAATATAATGTAAAGAATGCATGAATTTGGATATTACATCTCTCTCGTCAAATATGAACAGAATTCTATCATCAATTTCATTCATCAATTTCAATCATTTCATTCTAGTGGAATGGAAATGATGGTCTTTCATTAATATATAATTAATCCAGAACAATGAATAATTAATTTAACACTGAGGAAGGAAAATACTCGACGATATTAACTGTTTTTGTCGTAGTATTGAAAGCACCACAGTTATTATCCACTCCTTACTCGCTGGGTTTCCATTATGCAAGCTCTTCCATTGTTTTGCCCCTAATAAAAACCTATTATCGTATTTCTATTCAGAATAAAACTTTTCAGGACCTCTTCTGAAAAACTGAAAATTAATTTTTATTTGAAAATAAAAATTAATGTTATTAAGTTATGTGGTTTACAAATATATATATATATATATATATATATATATATATATATATATATATATATATATATATTGTTAGTTGCTTGATCGGGACCGAGCCCCACTCATCCCTTACTTTGAGGGGCATATGTTTCGTCTGCTGGTGATTAAACCCATCAGGATACCGACATATGTTCTCTCAGCAGAAATAGGGAGACCCTATCCACAATCAAACAACCTACACTTTCGCCGACTTCTCGAAGGATGGCATATACATGCAATTTTTGCTTTCTTTGGATTGCGTCCAATGAGATAACAGTGGTCGCACCCCAACTGCTGGGATCCACAATCTCATATGGAACACACAACAACCGGCGTCTCCGCCAAAGTGAGCATTCGGTTACTTGCTTGACCGGGACCGAGCCTCTCATCCCTTACATTGGAGGGCATATGTTTCATCTGTTGGTGGTTAGACTCATCAGGGTACCGACATATGCTCGCTCGCCAAGAATAGGGGGACCTTATCCACAATCAAACAACCCACACTTTTGCACTTTTTGGACTGCGTTCAATGAAACAACAGTAGTCGGGAGTTATAATTCCAACCGCTGAATGCCACAATCTCATGTGGAACACATAACAACCTGCGTCTCCGCCAAAATGAGCATTCTACTAGTTGCTTGACCGGGGCCGAATCCACCCATCCCTTACATTGGAGGGCATACATTTCGACTGTTGGTGGTTAGACTCATCAGGGTACCGACATATGCTCTCTCGCCAATAATAGGGAGACCCTATTCACAAACAACCCACACTTTCGAGACTTCTCATACATGCAACTACCAGCAAATGCTAATTTTGGCTGAAACACAGGTGTTGTGTGTTCCACATGAGATTGTGGAATCCAGCGGTTGGGGTGTATATAGGAGGAATAGCTTAGAGAGGTCGTTCCAAAAGTTTGCCAAAAAGAAAATACTTTGGTCACCTTTTGTCACCTTACAACTTTTTAATAACCTCAGTATAATAATATTTGTTTAACCCTTTAAGCGGTTGTCTCAACATTGATTCAAGTGAATATTCCTGCAGGGAGTCAATTCTTCAGGTTTGGGAAGAGGAAGTAATTAATGGCAAGGAGTCTGATCCTGCAAATATGGTGCATTTGAAAGCACTGTAGGTCATGGAGTTTAGCTGTAACAATTCGAGATGTCCGTGCAGGCGTAATATCTTGGTGAAAGAGCACTTTATTTAGGTTCAATTGGTTTAGTAATGAAGCATCACAAAGTGGGGCCGATTAACTGAAAATCTGGACAACATTCTGAAAGTTTTTCTATTCTAAGATGCTGAAATATTTAGAAAGTTCTAAAACATTACCGCATTAGCAAAGTTGAGACGTACTAAAAAAATCACTCTATACATACGAATATTTGATTCAGTCTTATATATCAATACTAAAATACCATTAACACCATTTTGTACATTTTGCATTAAATAGAAACCAACTATTATTCTTAATTAGCGCGCCAAATGATGATTTAACGGTTCCTTAAATTTGTATTAATTGACCAATATTGGTACCTAAAAATTCCCCTCATAAAGTTCTTTGAATTTCTAACAATTTCTGAATCACAACAACATTTAGGGATAATTTACACCACAATTAATTCATAATTAAATGCCAAGAATGTCTATTTCTACGAAAAATATACACACGGGTATAGAAATGTGAGTACCGTGAATTCATTATTGAATTTTATTCGTTTTTGGTATAAATCTATTAAAAGACAATATACGATAAGAATTTCAGATATTTCAAGGGGATTAGTCAGCAATGATTAATTATGTGTTGTTTCCCGTCGATTCGTGCTGTTTAACCCAACTAGGAACTGATTCATGCCTCGATTTGCTCTTGAGGTGTCTTATATAATGCGGTTCAAGACCACATTATATAAGACACCTCACGTTGACCGAATGGCTGCAATAAACTGTTAACAATTCCTGTCGTAACGAAACCCGGCAAAGTTGCAAAAAACGCCCACAGGGCCGGGCCTTTAAAATAACAGGTAAAAAAAGATAAAATTAATTTTATATATGGTTTAGTAGTTTCGAAATATTTTAGTTTAGTTCGCGTTCTTTTCTTAAACAGTGCAGCTCTATAATTTCGTATTTTTATTACTCCAAATGCGCTAAAAATGTAGCGTTCTTGGCAAGATAATGATCATTGTGCCTCCGGTAGTGCTAATTTTAAAAGAAAACATTTATTGTCCGATGCTAAGCAAATTGTTAAAATGTGTTTTTCTTTATTGAATAGGGGGCTTAATGTAAATTCAGCCGCAGCAGAAAAGTCTTCATTAACGAACACGCCGTTGTCTACAGTTAAAGATATTGTGACGAAGCCAATTAAAGCCAAAAAAGTTCGTTGTGATTCTGGTAAAAGCAAATGTGTTGACGAAAGTGATAAAGACTTAATTCGAAGCTAAATTTATGCTATGTATGAAGAGCAAACTGTGCCTGCATTCATTGCATTCTGATTACATTCATTGCAACAATGACTAAGGAAAGATGAAACCAACATTCTTTACAGCAGAACAAGCCTCCAGAGAATATTATCTCTAATGGGTTTTGCATCTCGGACCATTAATAGATAGAAGACAAATATTAATGGAATCACAACGATTGCGACAATGGCGGTTTGACTACTTAAGCTCTATAAAAAATACAGATTAGAAAATCGTCCCATTATCTACCTTGATGAAACATGAGACGCCAGCAAAAGGATTGGTAGGTACATCTAGAAAATACCAAACCAAAGCCCCAGCAAACAAAGGAAAAATAATTACAATTTTACATGCTGGTTCCGAGGATGGATGGGTTCCAAATGGTTTACGGTTGTCCTCCAAAATTATTAAATATTCATCTTTGGAGTACCATGACGACACCACAGAAGAACTTCTTGAAGATTGGTTTATAAATAGCCTTTTGTCCAATGTGCCTACGGAAAGCGTAATTGTAATGGACAATGCCAGTTATCGTAACTGCCAAAAAAAAACTTTCTAATGCAAATAACACTAAATTGAAAATTCAGAAATATATGCTAAAAAACGATATACATTTCGAAAATACATATAAAAAATGTGATCTGTGAATGAAAAAATATTAAAGATATTTAGATTAAAAAGGAATATTTATGTGAGCAGAAAACATTTATCCGACTCTAAGTGCAAGTGCTGCAACATTAATTAGGAAGGTTGTAGATAGTATTCCCAAAGAAAGTTGGATAAATTCGATTAACTTTTTTATTTGATGTTATTAAAATAGAAGATTCCTATGTATCATTTACTAGATATATAGAACTACTGATTATTAATGTAGATAAGTGACAGTGAGAGTGATATTTAAGTAATCATTTTTATTGTACTAATAAATTCAAAATACACAAACCAATAAACAATGTTTTATTCATACATACTAATAATAATAATAATAATAATAATAATAATAATAATAATAATAATAATAATAATAATAATAATAATAAAAAGGCAGGGGGCAGATAATCCGCTTGGTGAGTGGTGCCACCACCTTCCCGAGCTGAGAGGAGTAAACCTCTGGAAAAAAAATCCCCAAGCTCAAGGTGGAAATCCATCGTGCCGAGGAGCTGAATGGCACAGGGTTAAAGTGTCTCGAACGATGTCTCCGGATACCTAGCGCCCTCCGGTAGTAAATAGCTTTCCTAAGGTAAATCGGGGCTCTGCCTTGGGTGACCGTTTTTCCCTTGAACCCAAAAAATTTTTTTATGGAGACTGAAACAGATAATGGTATTATACAAGGCGGTAGGGTTTTGCGGACAAGAACCCTTCGGAACCGTCGGCAGAATTTGTCCGGGGTTGGTGAATCTGGAGCGAGTGGCAGTTCTCAACTCTATGGCACCACAAGAATGGCAACGATAAAGGTACCTGAGCAACAATTTGAAAATCAAAGACTCGCACCACCGAGCAGTTCATCACAAGATCAGTGCAGAATGCAGATTAATAATGAAATGGAAGACGGAAATGTCCCGGTTCTTGCTGGCTCGCCCCCCTAAGGAGGGCTGCCACTAGAACTGAACGCACTCCACGTATCAGATGGACACACGAAATGAATATTGAGGTAATGCGTACCTACTATTACGAGAACCAGTGCGGAGATAAGCCGCTTCCTGGATGGAGAAATGCACTCTATCAAGAATATAAGAAGAGGTTCCCTGGAACTCGGCTGTCTGAGCAAAACTTAGCCGACCGTAAAAATATAATTTTAAATAAAAAGTATCTCACCGAAACAGAACTAATGAATGTCAAGAGAGAAGTTGGTAATGAATTACACCAGAACGTTACATATCAGCAACATGAAGAAGATAATATAGGCGACCTCACCTTAACCACAGAGGCCCAGCCTATAGAACAAAGTCCTAATTTTCCACCGGAGGCGTCACCGTCTAGCAATGAGGAAGTGACCTTACAACAGAACTTGTCTAATGTACGAGAGAAGTTTTACAGTAATTTGGCCCATTTTATTGGGTCAAATCCACTAAATAGACCAAAAATTCCAGTACTGCGAAATATTACAAAAGCTCGTATTACTCTAATGCAGATCAATAAAGTTCTGGAATCACATCTGGCTGGGATACTAGATCTGTGTGATATACATCTTGCGTTGTACTGTGCAGCAGTGACTGCGATCGAAATTTCAGGCCAAAAAACATACACCCCCAGTGCGAGCAGTTCATTGTTGGGTATGGTGGATTGTTTTGGATTCTGAAAAAATAATTCCATATTCTAAACCTCATATTCTAAGTTGTAACTTTTATAAATACTCACAAAATACTATAATAAATTGCTTAAATTAAAACACCATCTGGTATGTAACTTCAAACCTGATAGGTAAGCAAAAGCGTAGTTTAGGTGGATGCAGGAGCTATGTGCGCTACATAACACCTTGATTCACGCAACCAGTTATACAAACATTGTATTTATTATGGATGTATGTGTTATGTGCCTATATCACCTTCTTCCATTTTTTTATTGAAAAATAATGTAACATACTCCGATCATTCATTGTTAAATTAGCACTGTTATTACAAATTTCCGTGATTGAATAGTGCCAAATGAAAATTGGGTATATAACACCTCCATCCAAGGAAAAATAATATTTGTTAAAAAAATGTTACACAGCATCAAATGTTCATCCACTCGTGTCGTTCAATTTTTTTTTCGTACGTACGTAATTTTACGTCGTACAATTTTTTTGGAATATTCTATTAATGGTTGATGTTTTCAAATTTTAAAAATATTCTGTTTTTTCAAAACACATCTACTGACAATAATTTAACCTAACCTGAATTCTAGTTAAATATATTTACGTTTAGTATGCAGTGTCAATGATACTAAACGTCAGTCAAATTCGTATCATTTTTTTACCCATAGCCTACTTGCATTTTAATCTGACAGATGGAATAATACTTTCTTTAAGTCCCCTTCGAGCTAGAGACGTCGGTTTCCAAGAAATCTAAAAAAAGATAAATTAAAATTCCGTTTTTTTCTTCTGTTCCATTGCGATTGCTTCGTCTTCTTTCTCTGTGATCATCCCTGTTGAATACGTCGCAAAAATGCCTGTGGACGATGGAAGAAAAAACTTTAGGCGCCAGACGGTCGTACCAATAAAAGTACGATGGGCAGCAACGTGTGAAATTTTCGCATTTTCTCCGCTTTAATCACCGCACGGGTTAGCTATGATGAATATGTAGATGGTTATCGGTCGAACACATTAATATTTAAATTGTGTCTTATATTATAATGGGATTTTATTTAAATGTAGCAGTGTTGGTCTTGCGGTGCACGAATTAACGTTAGACTGGCTGAAATTTGCTTTCCATATAACGGATAATTTTTTTAATGTCCGAAGTTCCAATAGAGGTCGCTGTCAAACGAACTGTGAGTTTGCGCGCCTCTAGTGTCAAAATTATTCAGTATAGTTTGGCAAATTAGCATGGAACATGTAACATCAGAGCAACGCTTGCAAATTATCGAAATATATTATCAAAATCGGTTTTCTGTGCGCCAAACTTCTAGAGCACTTCATGAATTGAATATTATACTGCTCGATATTGAAACAAAAACAAGAAAAAAAACTATGCGACCTGAACAAAATATCGCCGCTGTTGGTGGCAGTATTGATTAATCAATCAAGTTCGTGGCGGTCCGAAAGAAGTTTTACTTTGTTATTCGATTACGTGGAAAAATTTGAGTAATGATCTTGGTCTGGTACCTTACAAGATTCAGTTTGTCAAAAAAATCAAGTCGCAAGACCATCGTTTGCGTCGTACGTTCGACGAATAAGCTCAAAATCAGTTGCAACTTGACTCAGAATTTTTACCGCAAAATTTGGCGACCAAGCTCATTTTTGACCATTTTTGGCAACAATTGTCATTGTATAAAAAAAAACGCACCGTATAGTACGGATTATATGCCGGTAGCATCATTGGGTCGTATTTCTTTAAAAATCAAGCTGAAAAGCACGTTACCGTTAATGTGGTTCCTTAGTTATCCTTAATTGCCTTAATTATCCTTAATTCCGAATGTGAATTGTAATGATCTAGAGGAGATGAGAAAGAGAATAATTCTATGAGAAAATGATTTCGATTTATTCTGGGAATATTAGATTTAAAGGCAAATTTACAATACCAGATTATAAAATAACCATCGATGTTTACGAGATTATAACAAATGTTACGGTACATTTACGATTTGCACAATTGCACAATCATTCATGCGAAAGCAGTATCAATCGGATTGTTGGAAAGAACTTTCAAAGAACTGATTCAGTAGAAGATATAAGAAGAGCAATATATAGTCGTAGTGGCGTTCACAAGAGCATATTGATTTGGTGTGTGAAAGTGTTGCTGAAGACCCAAAAATTTAGCTCTGAAGGCATATAAGGCTCAAATAACACAGAAACTAAAGCTACTGGATCACTCAGAACGCCGTACATTTGTCAACTGGATCAAAGAACACACAGATGATTTTTGTCAAAAAATATTTTCAAAGGGGCACACTTTGAAATTGGTGGGGTTAACAAAGTCCACGATTGATTCATGACAAACGTTTACATCCTCAACGAGTCACTGTTTGGTGTGCATGATAGTCAGGAGATGTAATTGGGACGTATTTATTTCAGAATGCTTCTGATAAAGCTGTAACTGCGAATGGTGTTCGATGTCGTGAAATCGTAACTTGATTTTTGTGGTCTGAATTGAATAATATTGATCTGGAGGATACATGGTTCCAACAGGATGGCGCTACACCTCACTTTGCTAATCAAACAATTGATTTATTAATAGAAAAATTTCCTGGACAAGTTATTACAAGAAACGGTGATATTAATTGACCTCCAAGAGCATGTGATTTTACACCGTTGGACTATTTTCTTTGAGGTTACATAAAAAACCAGGTCTATAAGAATAATTTAATTTAATTCAATTTGATTCAGTTTGAAAGACCATTTACTAAAATTTTACCAGTTTAATAATTGTCATGTAATTTTCGTATATAGTAAAAATTTTGACATAAGTCTTAGTTCTTTTATATGCAAATATTTCAAAGAATTACTATCCCAACATTTTTTTTTTACTTTCCTATGCCTATCGACAAGTAAAGATATGGAAAAAATCACCGCAGAAAATATCATTTACATATAGAAAACCAGCTCGGAAAAAGTATGACAGAAAAAGCCGCAAGACGTTCCAAAGCAGGTCCGTTTTCTTCGTCGCGGGAGTGTATTGAACCAATGGATTAACTTAATCTAGTTGTTCCACAGCATGCAACGTAAAAACCGAGCAGCGGGCAATTAATTGGATATTCTGATAGCGTTCAAGTTTGCGACCTTAAACTTGATCGACGTTTATGCAATATCATTAAAGACGGGCAGAAGATCGTCGATCTGTGAGCTTCTTCGAGTTGTGTCTTCGGTTAATGTCTTCCAAGAAAAAAAAATTTTGGATACTTGTTTCAATTATTTAATCACTGGTAAAATATATTTGAAACAACATCAGAAAAAATATTAAATTCGAAGAGATTTATCAGTAAACACCAAATCACTTTTTTAAACTATTCTGCGCGCGTTTTACTAACCGTGTTACCATCATCAGAAAATAATTCGATTTAGATAATATACGATGTTAACATAGCTAGCGAAGTACTCGTCGAGAAGTTCAAATGTTACATCTTTTCGAGATTAGCGTTTTACACCGAAGGTTCAAATAGATTATTGGGTTGTACGGAAAGTTCGTGGAGATTTTCCATTAGTTGATATTTAAACGCTTGTAATCAAAAATCTATGTTGGATTAGTAATGATTACACTGACTAACAAAAAAAAAATTCAATGTTTCCATCACTTCATGAGTCAAATCTTACAATTTTTGAGTTGAGAAAAACGAATATGATAAAGAAACATTTTTATTGGCTCTAGCTTCTGTTATACCAGATCTATAAATATGAAACCGAAATTTGCCCATAGATGGCCATATCTGTCAATGTAGTTACCGTGAAAACGCGTCATTGGCGCCATTTCCTTGTTGACATCTGACAAAGTTTTTCAACTCACAACAAAACAAGTTTCATGCAACAGCATAGTTTGTAATAGCGTTGAACATGTCGAATATTGTGCCTGGAAACTACGATTTGCGGACAGCATTGATTTTCTGTTACCATTTGAAAAAAACTTCTGCAGAATCGAATTGAATGTTTGTCGAAGCTTACGGTGAGCATGCTCTTGGTAAATTATAGTGCTTTGAGTGATTTAAACAATTCAAAAGTGACGATTTTGACGTGAGAAACGAAGAACGTGTAAGACCATCAAAAAAGTTTAAAGGCAGGGAAATGCTAGCATTGTTGGATGGGGATGACGCTCAAACGTAACAACAACTCGCGGATCAAGTTAATGTGACACGAGAAGCCGTCTCTATACATTTGAAAACTATTGGAAAGATCCAGAAGATGGGAAAATGGGTTTCACATGAACTGAATGAAAGACATCAGGAAAACCGAAAAACCACTTGCAAAATGCCGCTCGCCAGGTACAAAAGAAAGTCATTTCTCATCGAATTGTAACTGGCGATAAAAAGTAGATATATATTAAAGATCCTAAGCGTAAAAGATCATAGGTAACTCCAGGCGAACCATCGACATCAACTGCAATACCAAATTGCTATGGACGGAAGACAATGCTCTATGTTTGGTGGGATCAAAAGGGTATGATGTATTATGAGCTGCTAAAACCGGGCGAAACCGTTAATACTGAACGCTACCGACATCAAATGATCGATTTGAATGAAGCTTTGCGTGAAAAACGACTAGAATATCAAAAAAGGCAACACAAAGTGATCTTCCTTCATGATTATGCAATATCACACACAGCAAAACTGGTCAAGAAAACGATTGAGGCGTTTAGTAAGAACATACTTTCGCATGCGGCTTACTCACCAGACTTAACTCAAAAAAGGCAACACAAAGTGATCTTACTTCATGATTATGCACCATCCCAAACAGCAAAACTGATCAAGGAAACGATTGAAGCATTTAGTTGTAAAATACTTTCGCATATGGTTTACTCACCAGACTTGGCTTCATCCTATTACTACTTATTTTGCATCGATGGGACACGTACTTGCTGAGCAACGCTTCACTTCTTACAAAAATGTACGAAAATGGCTCGATGACTAGTTTGCCTCAAAAGAACAACAGTTTTTTTCCCAAAAACTCCACAAATTGTCAGACAGGTGGGAAAAATGTATAGCTAGCGATGGGTAATACTTCGAATGAAATATTTTTTATCATTTTCAAACAATAAACGTTTATTTTCTACCCAAAAATTTCATATTTACCGGTTTCATATTTACTATATATCTACTATAATAGGTGGAAATATTTTATTTTAACGGATTAAGAAAAAACTATACATTTTAACTACATCTGTCAACAATATTGAAAGTCTATTTGACTTTTTTTAATAAATACCTGGAAGGATATTGGGTCTTAAAAGATTCATGTTGTAGCTTCAGAAGATCGTTTTCTTTTGGCTTACCCCTGGTAAGTGAGTTCCGGAACATCCCTACACCCAGGCCAGCAGTAATCCTCAATCATTGCTTCATTCCAATGGCCCAGATATCTTTATGCCATCGCAGAAATATCCTGATAGAATTTTTATCCGTTTTCATCCCTGGCAGCTCCACAACTAGGAGAGAAAAAGTCTAGGTGGGAGTGAAGAAAATTGATTTTAAGGGACATGTTGCTTCCGAGTTGAAGTTATTTTTGCAAAAGTACTGTCACCAAGTGAGTGTAGTCATCATCTCTTTTTTGCCTAAAAATCAACGAGTAAATCTCTTTAAGACTTCCCAAGCTTCCTTATCTTTCCCCTCCATAACTCGGTCAAGCGCAAGATCCTTTAAATTGGGTCCTCAGCAATAAAAATTTGCATTGTGCGGACTGCATGTGTTGTACGCGGTGTGTGTGAGTAGCAATGCAGACGCTCTGACACACAAGGTTACACACAAATATTTTCGCCGCACAGCACGCGCACCAACCATCTATTGTCAGTTTTCTCGCGAACGCGGTGCACAGGATTTCTGTGTGGCGGTGTTTAAATGAAATTAATGTTTTTGGTTTCAAAAAGATACCTACGTGACGTGATAATATCGAAATTTATTATTTAGTAATTTTTTATTTATTGAATAACTGATTGTAGTTAAATCATATCCCAGCTGTTTTCTTTTACCATACTCTTCTATTAAAAGTAGAATATGCTCTCTTTTATTATTAATTATCTTAATTTCAATTTAATTTAAATAAATTATATATTAACTATTAAAAATATAAACAACTTTAGTTTTGATGCTGGTTGAAATTATCTAATCAAGCATAACCTACCAACATCTCACTGCATACACAGACAGAGCGACGCGTACAGCGCACAGCTCAAGCAATTATTGACTGTTTGTGATAATTCTGTGTCGTAAATATTTTCGCTCTCGGAAAATTCAACACATACGCTTTTTTTATTGGTGTAGATCCAGTTGTCAAATTTGTGTTTGCAAAATATCTTCCTTAAGTTTTGCATCACTTAAGATACGAAATTTATCTCTTAAGTATTTAAAGGCCTGCGCTCCTTGGTTCATACCTTTAACAATATTTTTCATTAAACCCAGCTTTATATGAAGGGGTGTAAGAAGAACATCCTTTGGGTCTACGAGAGGCTCGACAACGACATTTGTCTCGCTTGAAATAAGATCTCTTGCAGGTCAATCTTATTTCCCACAAATGTAACAAAAACTACACAGGTCTACAAAATAAAAAAAAATTCGTGCCGCCGAGACATAAAAGAAATTATAAAGTATAGTGTCTAGTAACACTCTCAGGGTAAATACAGTTTTTAATCTACTCACAATGATAATATTTTCTTCTCAGCAGCCATTTAACTTGTTTACTTTTCTTATTTATTGAATTCAAAAAGTTAGTAAATAAAACCTGGAAGATGCCATCGTCAAAACGATCGTGTTTAAACGACCCGAACACTTTTTGTTGCGTTTGTGGCGAGGATACGGTAAAAAGGTTTCGAAAACCTATATCTGAATTTGTGTAAAATGCGTATTTCGCTTCCTTTAACTTCAAAATCAAAGACGGTGATACACCATGGATTCCAAACAATATTTGCAAAATGTGTAGTGAACATTTAAGGCAATGGGAGCCTGGTAAAAGAAATTAATTGAAGTTTGGAGTGTCTGTGATTTAGAAAAAACCAAAAAATCACTGCGATGTAAGATATTTTTTGCTTAGTCAAGGTACAAGATATTAACCGAAAAAATTACCTATCCAGATCTGGTATTTGCTAAGAGACCTGTTTCGCATTTCTCAGAAGACGCCTCTGTTCCAACTTTTTGTGGCCTGTCTGATCTTTCACATACAGAATGTAGTACATTCGAAGATAGTCAAGCGAAGATAGACAAGCAAGAAAGTGATCATTTTGAAGCTACGACGTTGAAACCCCTACCTTTTACTCAAGATACTTTAAGTGACCTTCTCAGAGACCTCGACCTTTCAAAAGAAATTTCAGAACTATTGGCATCTGCTGAAGATTGGCATCTGAAGAACTGCTTCCGTTTTTTTGCTCAGAAAATAATGTGGTTTTTTGTAATGATGTCGGTGGTCTTTTATCAAAGATGGATTTCTTGAACTACCAACCAAATGAATAGAGACTTTATATAGACGGTTCCAAGTGGAGTTTGAAAGGTTTTTGCTTCATAATGGCAATAAGCATGGTGCGGTTCCCATTGCTTATTCCACTAAGTTAAAGGAGCAGTATCAAACCACATATCTTGTATTGGAAAAAACCCAAATACCACGATCATAAGTGAGTCATATGAGTTGATTTAAAATAGGTAAACTTTTTATTGGGCCAACAAAGCGGCTACACGAAATGTTCATGCTTTCTCTGTTTGTGAGCTAGTAGAACTAAAAGCAAGCATTAGATTAAAGCAAACTGGCCTGAAAAACTTGACAGTTGGGAGACAGAATATCAATAAATACAGCGTTCGTTACTAAAGTGAAAATAATTTTGCCTCCATTGTACATAAAATTTCGATCAATGAAACAGTATGTCAAAGCATTAGATAAAAGTGGTTCGTGTTTTAATTATATATCGAGGAAATTTCCTAGTTTGAGCAAGAAGACATGACAATGCATGACCGTACGGTTCAATCAGGACTACAAAAAAATTAGCGACCTTGAATTAAGATGTTTTTCCACATTTACCGTACTCACCGGACATCATATCCTCGGATGACCGTCTATGCCACTCCTCCAAAGAGAGGTGAAAAACAACCTGGACATTTTTTGTCCATAAGGATGCTAATTTTTGGTAAAAAGGGCATTCTGAACGTACCACTACATTAGCAAAAAGTTATTAATTATATATAGTAAATATTAATGGTAATTACATAATAGATTAAATAAACTCTTTCTCTAAAAAAAAAGAATTGCGAACTTTCCCGACAACCCAATACTAAATCCAGTCAAACTTAATATATTTTAAACTTTATCCAGTTAAACTAAAAATGTTTAAAAGTTATTACTTGTATCTTCACGGTAATGATCGTTCGAAACAACCACTTCTCTAACTCATAGTAAGTAGCACAGGTGATCGTGAATCCTAACAGAGCAAAAAACAAGAAAAGATTCCCTCGTACAGGTCAACAGGTCTTTTGTGTTGTGTTAGCTTCTACTTGATGGAAATTCATCACAAACGTTTAATGAAAAAAATTTTTGTCTAAATTCTACATTATTAGATTCTACATTATTATATTTATTACAGATTGATGGGTTTCGCTATCATTGTATCTAAATTCATCAGAATAATGCAATTTTGACAAATAAATATTTTTCATTTTATAAATATAAAATGTAGTATATATATATATATATATATATATATATATATATATATATATATATATATATATATATATATATACACACACACACACACACAAACACACATATACATATATATATATATATATATATATATATATATATATATATATATATATATATATATATATATATATATATATATATATTGGATTGGGTAAAGGGGTTTGAGTAGGGCAATGAAGCTTTGAGCTATGCCGTCTGGAGTCTATGCTCCTGGGAGGGTCACCCCTGGCGGACAAGTCAAGGCGGAGGCCTCAGACTAACACGATCCAAAATCTGCCAACCCGCATTGGACCAGCGTGGCAGATTACGGTCCACACCTTCAACATGGTATTTCAATATGTTGAAATATGACAGTACAACCTCAAACACGGCCCTCATTCCCCGGAGGCCAAGGGGCAACTACCTACGGCAGCGGGAAGACCTGCCCCAAGGCAAAGGGTGCTAAGAATCACCGGGTTAGATCAGGCTGCCATTGGACTTTTGACATTTCAACGTTAAATATACGGACTATGAAAACAGAGGCCCGATTGCAAGAACTGTTAATCGAACTTGACAACATACATTGGGATATTATTGGGCTCTGTGAAACACGAAGAAAGGGTGAAGAGTTAAGCAAACTGGAACCAACTGGACACGTACTCCACACTCGAGGTACGGAAAATGGCCGATGTGGCGGAATTGGATTCCTCATCAATCGAAAGCTGAAGGACAGTGTGGTAAAATTTGAAAGTACATCCGACCGATTAGCCCAATGCGTCATTCAGCTGAATAATAAGTTTATGCTTCAAATCGTCCAAGCTTATGCACCAACTATAAGTCATAAAGATGAGGAAATTGAGGAATTTTATGATGATGTGGCCCAGCTTTTATACAAGGAGAAATGTAGGTACAAAATCCTGATGGGTGATTTTAATGCCAGGAACAACAAGAACAGACGAAAATGCAACTGGCCCATATGGAACTGGTGGGCGAGACAATAGAGGTGACAGATTAGTTGATTTTGCTGAAGGACAAGAACTATATATTATGAATTCATTCTATAAGAAAAATATCAGCAGAAAATGGACATGGAAAAGTCCATCTGGGCTCACAAGCGAAATTGACTACATTATGACCAACGATAAAACAATATTTACCAATTGTACTGTCCTTAACAATTTTAATGTTGGAAGTGACCACCGAATGGTACGAGCAAGGGTTCGGATTGACTGTCGAAAAGATCGCGAAAGAATGGTAAGATCAAAGAAGGGCAAGGTGGATTCTGGAAAACTGCTGGAGAGAGGAAGCGATTTTGAGATTGCTTTGTCAAACCGGTTTGCTGCGTTACAAGATCCAGAGGAGGTGGAAATATCAGTTCAATATGAAGAAATCGCCAGTACTTCAAACGGCTGCTTCAATAGCACCAGAAGAAAAATGTCTCAAACAAACAAAAATCTCCAGTGAGACCATTGATTTAATGAAGAAACGGCGAGCAATGAGAAATGCAGGTAGTCCTTTTGGCAGGGTCGAGAACACTGAGCTTTGCAAAACTATAAGAAAACGTATCAGAGAGGACACGCGCCGATTCAATATGCAGCTAGTGCAAAAAAACCTTGGAAGAAAACAAAGAAATTAACAAAGCTAAACAGAAGCTGAGAAACAAAAGAACGCAAATATATGCTTTAAAGCGTGAGGATGGCACAGTGTGCAGGGCGCGTACCCAAATGTTAGAGATTGTCAGAAGGTTTTATTCCCAGTTATATGAAGATCAGAGCCAGTCAGGGACAGCAATACCCACGGAAGAACAATATATAATACCAGATATCCTAGTGGAGGAAGTAACAAATGCTATAAAATTGATGAAGAACGGCAAGGCTCCAGGAAAGGATAGTGTAACTGTCGGAATGCTAAAAGCTGGTGGTCTGACGTTACATAAAATACTTGCAAAATTATACTCAAAATGCCTCAAAGAACAAAAAGTACCTGACTTATGGAAAAATGCAGAAGTGATCCTTTTAAACAAAAAAGGAGCACAGGAAGATTTAAAGAACTACCGTCCAATAAGCCTCCTATCAGTGATGTACAAAGTTTTCACTAAGATAATTTCTAAAAGAATATTAAAAAAACTGAATGACGCACAACCAAGAGAACAAGCAGGATTCAGAAGTGGATTCAGTACAATGGATCACATCCAGGTTGTACAGCAGGTCATAGAAAGGCACAACGAATACACCATGCCACTGTGCTTGGCTTTTATCGACTACGAAAAAGCATTTGATTCCATCTCAAAGCATGTGATAATGGATGCACTGCTTAGCCAAGGTGTAGAGAGAGCCTATGTAAATCTATTAGAATCGATATATGATGGAGCTAACGCCACAATTCACCTTGATGATCTTGAAGTGGGAATTAATATAGAACGAGGTGTATGGCAGGGTGACGCAATATCGCCTATTCTTTTCTCGGCTGGCCTTGAAGAAGTATTCCGTAAACTGGATTGGGAACAGGATGGGGTAAAGATCAATGGTGCAAACTTAAACCATCTTAGATTTGCAGATGATATTATTCTCATTTCACAAGACCCAGAGGAGCTGCAAAGACGCATACAAGAACTGCAAAGGGCTGGCAAACCATTTGGCTTGAAAATAAACCTGAAAAAGAGTTAGGTTATGTTCAATAACTTCGCTCAGGACAGAAGAATTTCAGTTTTAGGAAGGGATTTAGAGATTGTGGACAGCTTTATATATCTTGGGCAGAGCATTTCAATGGATGGGAATTCCGCCCGGGAGGTGGAACGGCGTGTTAAATGTGGCTGGCAGGCATTTGGTAGGCTCAACATAGTGTTTAAGAGCAGACTCCCACTTTGCCTGAAAAGAAAAGTATTCGATCAGTGCGTTCTACCCGTTATGACATACGGAAGTGAAACCTGGACACTCACATCGCAATCAATTCAAAAACATCGGGTGGCACAGAGGGGAATGGAAAGATGTATGCTTGGCATTACAAGACGAGCATGGATCAGGGAACAAACAAAAGTCTGTGACATCATTGGAAGAGTAAAACAATTGAAATGGAGATGGGCAGGCCATATAGCGAAGAAGACCGAAAGCACGATGGATTGATGACATCGTTAAGTATATTGGACCCTAGTGGCAGAGGAAAGCCCAGGACCGTGAAGGTTGGAAGCATGCTGAAGAGGCCTTCATCCTGCAGTGGATCGATATGGGCTGATGATGATGATATATATATATATATATATATATATATATATATATATATATATATATATATATATATATATATATATATATATGGGAAAACATATTTGGGAAATCCACCGAGAGAGGCTATTTATTGTTTGTACAAATTCATTAATTATGTAGATTTTATTAAGAAATTAAACAACATAAAACAAATTGCGTTACACAATGATTATTCGGAAAGAGTAATAGATAACATTTTAAAAAGAAGACTCTACAAAAATGCAATATATAAGCACAACCAAACACAAATATGTTTTGGTAAAGCGTCTGAGGAAATTGAATAATGGTTGTATCAAAACAATGACAAAGTAGCTTTAAAAAAATAGTTTATTGCAAAGTAAAAATTAAAGAAAAAAATATAATCCTACCTACCAGGTGGGGCGGTTGATGATTCTTAATTTTTTCTTAAAAAAGATATTTTATTTGAAAGAAAGATAAAAAATGGTTTATTCAAGGTATACGCCATCGCTAGCTGTACATTTTTCCCATATCTCTGTCAATTTGTAGAAGCCCTCACAGAAAAACCGTACATTTTGTGAGATGGTCCAGTCATCAAGCCATTTTTCGACGTCTCGGTAATTATTGAAGTGTTCCATGGAAAGTGCGTGAGACATAGACGAAAACAAGTGGTAGTCAGAAGGGGCCCAATCTGGTGAGTAGGGCGGGTAGGGCCAGAGTTCTCAACCTGTCACAAGAAATTGTCTCTGACCGCTTTCACAATGTGTAATGGCACGTTGTGCTACAAAATCATTTCCGTGTCTTGTAGCCCATTCTTGTCTCATTTCGAACAATGTAGGGTTCAAATTGATGATTTATTGACGGTAATAAACGGTATTATCTGTTTCACATGTTTTTGAGAAGCTCATGGCATACGACACCTTTCTGATCCCACCAAATGCACGACATTGTCTTTTTTCCCTTTTATCCTGGGTCAACCCATGATTTTCTGCATTTTGGGTTCCCGAAATATTTCTATTTTTTGTCTCCAGTCATGATCCGATACAAAAAAAGTACCAAGAAAGCAATTTCGCCATCCTTTTTCGCTTTCCCAGTTGTCTCTCTGTTGATGTGATACCCATTTTCGTGCTTTCTAGATCTTTCCCAGGGCATGCAGATGATCACAAACGGTTCGGCGACCAACATTTAAACTCTCTGCCATTTGTTGTTGAGTTTGCATATCGTCTTGGTGTTTCGTTTTTGTCTATCGACCTTTCAATTCAAAATCACCACTTTTGAATCGTCTGAACCAACGCCCACACGCGTCTTGCGTTGGAACTTATCACCGTAAGTTTTCACAAGATACGATGGCACTAGCGATTTTCTTTTGATTGAACAAGAAAAGCAATTCGTGCCCCAAATGCTCTTTATTTGGCTTGAAATTCGACATGTACCACACGAAAAAAATATGACACTAACTCAAAATAGTTTAAACATCAATGGCGTTTTGAAAGGTACTGTCATATCAACAAAATGGTATAAGAAATTAGACTTGAAGCGACCCTTATTTGTAGCGCCATCTCTTTAAAAAAAAAAGCATTATTGACCGTCACACCTGATATATTTTGGGTCATATTCAAATATATGTATATATATATATATATATATATATATATATATATATATATATATATATATATAGTAAATCATTTAAGAAAGGAATAATAGAACACGAAAGAAGTTTTTTTAACCAGAAACATCATACTAATTATACGTCACATTTGTTAAATCAAAAACCATTGTTTTAATAGTGATTTCTAAACACTGCATATTTATAATAAAGGTAAAAAAACTAAACCACCTTGAAGGTTTAGAAATAAACTGATTAAAATTAACAAAAACTCTCCTCAATGGCCAATTAGATAAATAGTCTCAGTGGATTTCCCAAATATATATTTTTTGTGAGAGCGTTTTATATTTATACCTACTTTAACAATACAAATATTTATTTTTCAATATCATTCCGATAAAGTTACAGTACTAGCGAAACGCGTCAATCTGGAATAAATATAAATATATTAAAGTAGAAATTAGACAAGATAACTATTTGATGAGATTGATTTGGTGTGAAACATTAAACTTAAAAATATTTATCACTTAACAACAAATCTCTTATTTTTAATTTATCGGCACGCATTTCGCTAACGCAACAACGTAGATTGAATCATATCCTGATGATGCTATCATGATTAGCGAAACGCTCGTCGAGAAACCAAAAATGAATAATTTGGTGTTTAGTGGTAAATCTCTGTGAGTTAAATGAAATAATGTACATTATTTAATTCCGAAACTCACGTGTCCTATAAATTTGGACAAACAACTCGACAAGTTGGTAATGATTAACACGAAATCACTAAGTTTTTTAAACTACGACATACGTTTATTGCTTTATTTCAGTTTTTAAAAATATTTTATTTTTAATCATATACATAGTTTAGCATGAATAACGAAAATAAACATAACATTTGATCAGTCCTACATTATTTTGAACCTAAAGTAAAACAAATGTTAAAATAACTGCATAGGAGCAGATGCCATGAAAGGCAAAAGAAGAAAAGAACCAGACGTCATAAATTTTTTATGGAAAATATTCTTGATGAAATGCAAACAACCAAAATTATTTCTTTTAAACAATTAAATGTGTTTAAGAGGTGCTTATAAAATACTTTTTGTGGTTCGAGAAGCATAGAAACTAATAAATATCTTACACCTTATTTTATTGTGACAGATCCAAAGGAAATTTTAGTAATATTTTTGGTGGCTAATGATACCACTTTAAAATAATTCAATATAAAATCAAATTTCCCAACTATAAATGAATCACTAGTCACGTCGGTTACGGGATAAAATTAAATCTCTGTATTCAAAAAGACTGAATGTTATTCCGAATCATCATCAGTCAACAAATTTCTTAATAGGACAGTTAAAATGTCAATAGGAAACATGGATCAGTTTTACAGGAATCAGAAGTCCAAACATTTATAAACAGATGTCTTAGAAATATACTTGACATTTAATGGCCCAAAGGATTCACAAATAGAATTATGGCAACTAACAGGACAAATAGATGTAAACGAAAAATATCGTATCGACTGTGCCATCTAATTATAACGAATAAATCAAAATAGTTAAGACATACTCTAAGTAAGTAAATAGTTAGGATATACTCTAAGAAAGCCGGCTAACGCTCCAGGACAAAACGATGGCCAAATTGTATGAAACGATGCTTTTTCACCAGGACAAAACGATGGCCAAATTGTATGAAACGATGCTTTTTCACCAGGACAAAACGATGGCCAAATTGTATGAATTGCATTTTTGAATTGCTTCCTTGTCCGCCGTAAAGTCCAGATCTGGCTCCCAGCGACTATTACCTGTTCTCAAACCTCAAAAAATGCTACGCTGGAAAGAAACTTCCCTTAAAAGAAGAGGTAATTGTCGAAACTGAAGGATATTTTGAAAGTAAAAACAAACCGTTTTATAAAAAAGATGTAGAAATGTTAGGAGTTAAGTCTAAATTTGCAATAAAAAAGTGTATTTTATTTGTCAGATCAGGGACTTCTTGACCGATGTGGTACATTACTTTACATACACCGTACTTCAATTCTTCTATTGGAACCTTTGGTTTGAAACCCTAAACTTGAAGAGATTTACCACTAAACACCAAAACGCTTTTTTGAACTGCTCGACGCACGTTTCGCTAACCATGTTAGCATCATCAGGAGATGATTTAATCTAATTCTAAAACTAAACTATGTTCTATTTATATAAAAACCATACCTAACGAAGCGTGTAAAAATCATGAACCGTGAAGTGTACTAAGCCTTACATTAATAATTGAAAAAGTTGACTGAAAGGAATCGGTCCTTTATCTCAGTTCATGATTTTCTTACATTTTTCTATTTGAATGCTTTCATATGCATCCAAAGCCCTATTATTATTAACACTTTTAATTAGTCTTAAATTACTAATATTTATACTGTGGTCATGTTCGATTGCATGTTGGGCAACACAAGATTTTTCATTTCTCCCATATCTAATGTGGGCAATATGTTCTTTATATCTTGTCAATATGGATCTTTTATGTATTATGTATGTTTATTTTTATGTGTTATGTATGCCCAATATACCTTCGATCACAGTCTTGACAACTAATTTCGTAAATCCTCGGCTTTTCCTGTTACTCTACTTTATCCTTTGGATTACCCAGAACTTCTCTTAATTTATTATATGGTTTGTACACAACCTTAATGTCCACTTTATTCAAAATTTTGTCTAGTCCTCTTGTCAATTGGGCATCAAATGGTATTACCATGAATTTCTTTGTGTTCTGATCCTTTTGAAAAGTCGAAGATTCTTTCAATAGTTTTCTGAACTTATGTTTTCTAATTAGTTTATCTACAATGTTCTTATAATAACCATTCACTTCAGATACCTCCCTAATTAATTTTAATTCTTTGTTATAATTATCTTTACTCAAAGGAAAATTAATTAATCTATTTACCATAAAATTTAAACTAGCCATCTTATTTTGGAAACTATGATTTGAATCGTTAGGAATGTATCTCGAAGTGGTGGTGGTTTTTCTGAAAATATCAAAATCTAACCTATTTTTATTATTTCTACTGACTAACACATCCAGAAATGGTAAACTATCGTTGTTTTCGAGTTTATGCGTGAATATTATATTTTGGCATTTATTATTTAAGTTCTTCATAAAATCATCTAAATTTTCATTTTTCGAATCGAAAATGGCAAAAATGTCCACATATCTTAACCATACCTTCGGAAAGTAACTGAATTCATCTTTTGCCTCGGTTCCAAATTTACGCATAAATAAGCTGTCTAAGATCGGTGACAGAGGATTGCCCATTGCCGTTCCTTCTTGTAGTTCATAAAACCTGTTATTAAGCTGAAAACAATTTTGCTTCATACATAATCTTGTTAAGGAGATGTACCCAGAAACAATCTTGTTATTAAAACCTTTTAACTCGAGTAACTCCCTCAGGTATTTCAAGGTATTTGGAATCGGGACACTCGGAAACAACGATGAAACGTCAAAGGAAACAAAAACCTCACCTTCCTGTAGATGTGTATTTTTGACTTTTTCTATGAATTTTGGTTGAATTTATCACAGAACAGGAAGGTAGTTGATTTGGTAGGTTTTTAAATTCCTTTGTTAACCACTTTGCCAAGTTTTATGTTGGAGAATCAATGGCTGATACAATTGGTCTCATTGATTTTCCTGGTTTATGAATTTTTGGTAGAGCATACAATCTTGGTACTTTTGGATTAGAAACATGTAATTTGCTTTTCAGAGAAGGAGAAAAAAGGCTGTTACAAGATTTCAATGTATTTCTAACATCGTTAACCATTTTTGACAATGGATTCCTAGGTAACCGTTTATAAGGACCGTCTTGAATTAATTTTTCAACGCGTTCAAAGTAATCAGGTTTGTTCATTACTACAACCTTATTTCCTTTATCAGCTTTTAAATAAAAACAATCCTTCTCTCGCAGACGCTTGACAATGTTAGAAATATTTGGCATTTTTTTATTTTTATTTGAAATATTTTTTGCAATTTTGCTTTTACATGACTCTCTGACGAAAGCCTTGGAAGACTCCGGTAAGTATTTAATACCAGTTTCAATACCGGCTACCATATCCTCCAAAGCACTTCGGGATGCCGGCAAAGCAAAATTGAGGCCTTTATTTAAAAGATCTAGTTCTGGATTGTCGAACGTCTGAGTTGAAAGATTTTCTGCTATGTTTATGCTCTTTTCTGGAATATGTTCTTTCGACTGCTCAAGTTTGAGTTTTTTAATTTTTTTTATTTAAAGATGACATTTTTTTTAATAAATTTACTATTTACTGCTGTGAACATATTCCTTTGAAAATTGCACCAACATTCATGTTCTGTATTACTTAATTTAAATGCTAATTTCTTGTAAACATTGTACGCCTGAATTTCAAGCATACTCATTTTACTGTACAAATGTTTGATTTCTAAGTCAAGCCATTTCTGTTTTGCAAAATTAGTTATTACACCGTACTGTTAGGTTTCGTGCAAATTAGAGAGTTATTTAATATAGCTCTGTAATTCGCCTTAATATAGCTCTGTAAATCTAACAGAATAATACATCAAACAAATGTTGTGAAAAATAAAAATGTAATACCCGATCTAATATTCAAAGTAATTTCTATTATCTTCGTTTTAACTCCATCTTCTTGGTAATTCACCAATGCCCTTGCATTTGTTATTATATCAACTGTTTTAAAATATTGATTAACAGGATAAAGGTGAAACCGATTGAAATAGTCGAGTGGGGTAGAATATAGAAAGGTGAATAAGTTACACAAATAAAACTTGTCCTCCTAGTTCAGATATGTTTTAATACTTCTTACGATTTAGGATGTGGTTGTAGTCATGTAGTAAAAAGTTGCCTATTTGAGCTGTCTCATCTACGCAAGAATAGTTTGGTCAGTTTTCAACAACTTATACAGTACTACAAACTTCACATTTCACCACACATCCAGCAATACATTTTTTGTTTGACGTTTGAATGTTAGAAAACGCTGCAATATGATAGTCATTCAGAAATTTCTCTGTCTAACAAAGAAAATATAATATCTTTGAATGTTCTTTTAATGTAAATACCTTTCAATTAAATACATTTAGTTAACTTTCCAAGTTTTTAATAGCCTCAGCATTATATGATTTGTCCAAATCTGCAAAATAAGCGGTTGCATCAGCTATGAACTCATTCTTTGGAAGCAAATCTGCGTCCACTGGGCCATTTTGTCAGATTTAGAAAGAAGAACTAATCGCTGAGAGCCAAATTAGGTAAATACAACGCATATGAAAGCAATTCGAAGCGTAGGTCATAGAGTTAATGCAGGTTATGGAGCAAAAAACCGAGTGTATGTAGATGGATTATCATTATAAAAGAACACTTTATTTTTGATAGTTTTTGCACATTTATAAACTCATTCTTTGGAAGCGAATCTGCGTCCACTAAACCGTTTTGTCAGACAAAGGAGAAGTAATCGCTGAGAACCAAATCAGATAAATATAACGTATATGAAAGCAATTCGAAGCGTAGATCATGGAGTTCATGCAGGTCATGGAGCGAAAACCCGAGTCGTGTGTATAGGTGTTAATTAACATAGTGCACCATATATTATAATAATGCAAAACACACAATAAACTTTATTAAAAGTATATAATTTTAAACAAATATAATACATATGCTTACAATATTGAAAATAACCTTTCTCAATCTTTATTCTTCTTGGTCATCTTAAGTTTCTTATACGTTGCTGTTTACCTTCTTAAAACTTTTTCCTACAAACAGAGAATATCTGCAGGAAAATTCCTTCTAACTCATCAGCATTTAGCGAAATACAATTTTCACCTCACCCAGTCCAAATGTACGGATCCTTTTAAAATTGCCTTGTTGGCAGTAAGTCCATTGCCTTCAAATTTTTAATATATTTATATTTCAGTTTAGCAGCAGTAAAATAGAGGTAATTGGGAAGTAAAATATTCTTCAAGTGCAGCTTTGAAAAAACCGAAGGCAGACTTCGTACGACGGGGAACAGAACAATGCAGAGGAAACCTGAAAATCCAGATCCCAGATCGATAGAACATTGTACAGGACTATGAAGTATAGAAAAAATTGTAGAAACGTTATAAACCCCACATACATATTGTATGTAAAGTAGAAGGTATCCCATAAGAAAGTTTCTATTTCATTGGTTCACTACGCAAACACAACAATTGAGAGGGGCGAGGGGCGCATGCTAATCGATAGCCACGCGTTTAGAAATTTAGTCGGTGTGGAGCGTTTCTCGGAAGCAGACCGTGTAATGATGCGGCAACTGCAATGATTCAACTAGGGATAAACGCAAGTCCGGACGACCAAGATCATCAAGACCAGAAGTGGTAATGGTAAATCAATCCATTCGTGACAATTCGGACCTTTTCGTTCGTAAGCGAGCGCATGCTTTAAATGTGCCTCGATCATCATCGCACCGCATTCTGCACAAGGAGTTAAAACTGCACTCGTACAAAATTCAACTCATACAAGAGTTAAAGCCCCAAGATACCGGTCAGAGGCTTTAATTCATTGATTAGATAACTGAGGGTTTTACAACATTCAACAACATATTGTTTTTGAATGAGGCTCATTTTCTTCTCAACGGTCATGTAAATAAGCAGAACTGTCATTACTGAAGTGCACAGAATCTGACATCATCAAACAAACATCATAAAACCCCTACAATCGCATAAAGTCATTGTATGGGCTGCAATATCAATGCTAGGAATAATCGACCAGTACTGTTTTAAACTGAGGATTGTTGCGGCATTTTCTTGATGGAAATTCATACTAAATTGTGTAAATAAATCAAAGTTTTCTAATTTCCACTTATATTTTTTTTTCCTCTGAAACATAACGCGTTTCGCTACACTGTAGCTTTTTCGGATGGTTGACAAAGAATTAAATTGTATTGTGACAAATAGTAGGTACTAAATAATTTTACGTGTTTTTTTCTGGAAATTCACAGAACCCTTACTAAGACTGATTTTTTGACATATTTAATAGCGGAGAATATATATATATATATATATATATATATATATATATATATATATATATATATATATATATATATATATATATATTTATACCAGGTATCCCATTAAGGATGGATCGCGGCCATATCTTGAAAACTATTTATCCCACAGCTTTGGGGAAAAAAAATTGTACTAAAAATGATTATGAGAAATTCACCAAAAATATTTTTAAGCTTCTAAAACGACCGCAAGAGGGCGTGACGAGCTAAACATTTTTAAAAATCTTTTTTTGTGTGTATTTTTAAGTGTTGGCCGAGTAAGAAAAATTCTCAGTTATAATTAGCAAACTGTCTCCTACAACTTTGTTTTATGACATTTTGTCGTAATTTCACGAATAGAGGGATGGGGGGAAGTTTTACCTATTGAGATAAAAAGTCGTCTAATGTCCGTTTGCCTTAACCGATTTTCCTCAACTTGGATTCATTTAAAAGGCAATTGCTGGGACAACCAGATAATATGGGGATAAATTATTTCAACACTAGTTTTTTGAAGTTTTGTTCAGTTTTTTCAAATGGAATGGTTCAGCTTTTACTACATAGCAAGAAAGGTCAGGATTAGAACATTTATGATGACTGATACTGAATAGATAATTTTATTTTTTAAATAAAATTGTTGCGGTTGCGATTTCGACCTAACTATTAAGACCAATTTTTAACTTAATATTACGGTAAAAATTAAAACTAACTGATTTTTTCAGAAAAATTGAAATATCTCTTGAGATGGCAGAGATATCGATTTCGGGTTTTTACTGGATGATTCCTCTTTAAATTACCTTTCTTGCCATGTAGTAAAAGCTGTACCATTCCATTTGAAAAAACTGAACAAAACTTCAAAAAACTATTATTGAATGTAACGCCACCTCGCGGTTTCATTTATAAACTAAATAATTTGTCTCCCAGATTATCTGATTGTCCCAGCAATTGCCTTTTAAATGAATCCAAATTAAAGAAAATCGGTTAAGGCAAACGGACATTAGACGACTTTTATTCTCAATAGGTAAAACTCCCCCCCACCCCTCTATTCGTAAAATTACGACAAAATGTCATAAAACAAAGTTGTAGGAGACAGTTTGCTAATTATAACTGAGAATTTTTCTTACTCGGTTAACACTTAAAAATACACAAAAAAAATGATTTTTAAAAATGTTTAGCTCGTCACGCCCTCTTGCGGTCGTTTTAGAAGCTTAAAAATATTTTTGGTGAATTTCTCACGATCATTTTAAGTACAATTTTTTTATATATATATATATATATATATATATATATATATATATATATATATATATATATATATATATATATATATATATATATATTTATACCAGGTGTCCCATTAAGGATGGATGCGCGGCCGTATCTTGAAAACCATTTATCCCACAGCTTTGGGGAAAAAAAAATTGTACTTAAAATGATTGTGAGAAATTCACCAAAAATATTTTTAAGCTTCTAAAACGACCGCAAGAGGGCGTGACGAGCTAAACATTTTTAAAAATCTTTTTTTTGTGTATTTTTAAGTGTTAACCGAGTAAGAAAAATTCTCAGTTATAATTAGCAAACTGTCTCCTACAACTTTGTTTTATGACATTTTGTCGTAATTTCACGAATAGAGGGGTGGGGGGGAGTTTTACCTATTGAGAATAAAAGTCATCTAATGTCCGTTTGCCTTAACCGATTTTCCTTAATTTGGATTCATTTAAAAGGCTGGGATAATCAGATAATCTGGGAGACAAATTATTTATTTTATAAATGAAACCGCGAGGTGGCGTTACATTCAACAATAGTTTTTTGAAGTTTTGTTCAGTTTTTTCAAATGGAATGGTACAGCTTTTACTACATGGCAAGAAAGGTCAGGATTAGAACATTTCTGATGACTGATACTGAATAGATAATTTTATTTTTAAATAAAATTGTTGCGGTTGCAACAATTATACAGAATCACTATGTTTTTGGGTTTAATTGGCTTCGTCACAATATCTGTAACTGTAGACAACGAAGTTTTTGTTAATGAAGACGTTTCTGCTGTGGTTGCATTTACACTAGTCCCCCTATTCAATAAAGAAACATACACATTTTTCAATTCTTCTATTGGAACCTTTGGTGTGAAACACTAAACTTGAAGAGATTTACCACTAAACACCAAAACACTTTTTTGAACTGCTCGACGCACGTTTCGTTAACCATGTTAGCATCATCAGGAGATGATTTAATCTGATTTGGAGGAGATTAAATCATCTCCTGATGATGCTAACATGGTTAGCAAAACGTGCATCGAGCAGTTCAAAAAAAGTGTTTTGGTGTTTAGTGGTAAATCTCTTCAAGTTTAATACACATTTATAACAATTTGCTTAGAGCCGGACGATCAATGTTTTCTTTTAAAATTAGCACTACCGGAGTCACAATGAGCATTATCGTGCCAAGAACGCCACATTTTTAGCACGTTTGGAATAACAAAAAATACGATCGAAATTAAGAACTGCACTGTTTAAGAAAATAAAGCGAACTAAACTAAAATATTTCGAAACTACTAAACCAGGTATAAAATTAATTTTATATTTTTACCTGTTATTTTATTGGACCCGACCCTGTTTACGTTTCTTGCAACTTTGCCGGGTTTCGTTACGACAGGGGTTGTTAACAGTTTATTTCATCCAATCAGTCAATGATATAACTTGAACCGCACTATACCAAACTGAATTTCCTAGAATGTTTAGAAATAAACCGTCACAAAAACACAGATGTCTTTCTTAACAACCAAAGAGACTTCAACTACTATTCGCTATTAAATATGTCCAAAAACTGTCTGTGGCTCTGGGAATTCCCAGAAAAAATGTAAGATTACTTAATTACTCAGAACCTATTATTTGTCACAATTCAATTTCATTCTTTGTCAACCATCCTAAGAAGCTACAGTGAGGGGTGACATAAATTGGCATCCATGTAGCCCTGATTTGAGCGCTATGGACTGTCTAAAATCGAAAGTTTACGTCAATAAACCGGCTTCGTTGGTATAATTAATCCGATACAAAATGGCAGCCATTCCAGTTATTATGTGTCAAGCCGTCTTAAACAATTTTGCTGTACGTTTAGATGAGTGCCGTGAACGTGAAGATTTAGATTTGGATAACATTATTTTTAAAAAGCGTATTTCAATTATTAATAAAGTTTTTTTTGATGAACGCCTCTCTTTTATTTATATCGCTATATCATAAAGAAACTTTCCTTTGGGATACCTTGTACAAATACCATACGTCCTGCAAGGAAACAATGGATTATAATAACAATCCTTTGTCAAATATTTTCCTAGTAAAAGTGTTTTAAAGTAAGCGTCAGGGGAATGAGGTAAAATAAATAGTCACATCACAACTTAATGTCTACCTATCAACTAAGCATTCACCAATATTACAATACTAATAATAAAATTCCGTTATAATGTTGATTTCGGTCTCTCGCTGTGAGTCCCTCGTGCAAATCGTCCCGTTCCGTGTGTTGTCCCCTTTGCGCGTCCTGTCCCATCATCCGGCAACGTCGTAGATTGGCCATCAATTATTTATTTTTCCGGATGACGGTGTTCCGTTGGACGGACGTCCATTGTTCCCGCTGAACGCAAACATGGCCAACGTGATTAATCCATCACGACAACCGACTCAAGGATTCGTGACCGAATTTTTAGTTCTGATTTTTTCCACGTGCCGACACCGGAGATTTATGGCGCCACGTTACTAACGGTAGGGGTTGATCCAAGGAAAAGACCAATTTATATAGAGTTGGTTTAAAGAAAAATTAATGTTAGATGCATATTGTACCGACTGCGCCATATAATTATAACTCCCTTATTTAAAATTGTATGAATGACAATTGTTTCAGCACACAGCGCCTTTTTTAAATACAAACTATACTAAACTAACAATGTATTTGAAAAAGGCACTGTGTGTCGAAACAATTGTCATGCATACAATTTAAAATATATAGTGGAAATTTTTAGATATTAATCTTTGTTTAACTCTCTTATTGTTGGTGTGATAAAAACATAAAAAACTTTGTTCAAGCATATGAATTATAGTATTCTGTATTTTCGTGCTTAAGAGCCTTCGTAAAATTCTTTCTTAAAAATAGTAATCTCGGTTTTTAGAAATATCTTTCATTTTCTTTTCCTATTTTTTACTTTTTATTGTATAAATGCTGTCTACCATCTATTTTTCTTAGTGTATTTGTACTTTTACGTACTGTAGTATATTTTCTGTAAATTTCCAAATAGCATTTTATTAACAAAAAAGCCTCTCAAATATGTAAAGTAATGAGATAAAGACATAAAAGGCAAATATGTTTTTTTCTGTTTATTTGCTCGGGACTACGCATATACGTAGTTTCAAACGACTCTTCCTAGTCCTAATGTTTATTCAAATTCTTAACGTGGTTCTCACACATTTTCATGTGTCGACCAGTGATAATGGCCAAGCGGGTACCGTTTAATGTGTGCCTATGCAGTAAAAATAATTTATAAGCTCTGTTATCGCGCCATCTTTATGATCCGGGTTTCTTCCGTCGTTCCCGAGATCTATCGCCGAATAATCCAGACGAAAATGTTCGCATTAACGCTATCTGATTCGAACAAATACTTTATACCATCAAATGGACGTTTTATTTTGAAATGGAGGCTTCTAGTAAAGAAGTTTGCCCTTGAACATCGTCTAGTAAGAGAAACACTTGGAAGCAGAAGAAATTGAACTGCAACATTCTTCATATACAGGGTGTTCCATAATTTATCCACCATAGAGCAACTGGTGATAGTAGAGATCAAAATAAGAGGATTTAGTCAATAAATGTGTTGGCAAATACTAAAAATAGGGAACAGGGTGTTCAAAGTGAAACAAATTTTTAGAAAAATTGAGATAATTTAAAAATGGTTGAATATATCAGGTTCAAAATCGGGATAATTGGATTTCTAAAGGCGACAAATCTGAATTTGGTACTAGTTTGAGCCTAGTTACAAGACGGCGATGACTATCTACTTTGTGAGGAATTAATTCGCTCATATTTTTTTACCCTATAAAGCTGGGAATATTTTGACTTCAAAATAGAGAAGAGTCATAATTCCTACGCAAAAAGGTACCTTTGGCAATATCGATATCTTACACCGTTTGCGAGATATTCGTGTTCAAATATTCTGAAAAAGCTTCAATTCATAGTGATGTTCAATTCAAGTGATGTTTTCTTCATTTCTAATAACATTAGCCGCTTGTAATGCCGGGTTGTATTGGCCGATTTTTTTGTAAAATTTCGTCTCGTGTATTGATTTCATCATGGTAAACTAAAGATTTTATGTGACCCCACAAATAAAAGAGTAACGGATTAATGTCTGGGCTACGAGGTGGCCAAGGAAACTCACCACCGCGCCCAATCCATCGATGTGAAAAACATTGATTCAAATGATTTCGCACTGCAACAGTAAAATCTTGTCACACATATCTTGTCTTAAGTTTAGAAGTATACCGTCCAAAAGGTCTAATAAATAATTTTCTAAAAACTGCACAAACAAATTCGTGCTAGAAATGTTTCTCTCTTGGTAGGTATGGATTTTTCAGGACGAAATAATGATTATTTCGCCAGTTAAACATTTCGCGTCTGGTAAAAGTTGCCTCGTCAGTAAACAATATCTTTTTCAGGAACATGGTGTATTTTTTTTTTATATAGTAGATTTTAACAAATTTCTGATCTAACCGGCAAATCTTATGGCAATAAATTAAATTAACAGGCAAAAAATGGTAAGGAAACAATTTTTTTATGGAAAACTCTTGAAACGGTAGATATGCTAATTCCTGTAGATGCCTCCAAACTGCTTAGTTCTTAGTTCAGGATTTTCCGCGATACTAACCAAAATATCCTCTTCTTGTTCTAACGTTATACGTTTCGGTTGTCCACCAGAATTGTTGTAATAAAACGAACCTGTTTCGTCAAACTGATTGAAAATTAGTTGAAAAATATGTCGATCTGGGATGATTCTGGTTGGGTAGAGCTCTTCATACCTTCTAACTGCAGCGCGACTATTGTAAATTTTCTTGTGCATAAACGCAGAGCATATACCTTAATTCATGTTGGGAAACTGATTAAGTCTGGGCATTTTTTACAAATTATTTAATACCAACTCAAGATTGAAGAAACTTGTTTCCACCTACGTTTAATAGGAGAGATAGAAAACAATGACAGTTTTCATCGAGACGTAATAATTTACACACAACATTCAAGGCACACTTTGAGAATTGCATATTTTTCAGCCATCGACAAGATGTGCAATGGAATATCTCGCATACAGCGTGACATATCGATATTGACCAATGGTATTATTATTTTGGTACTTTTATTTTGAAGTCAAAATATGCCCAGCTTTGTAGGATAAAAAATATGAACGAGTTAATTCCTCTAAAAGTAGGTAGCAAGCGCCCTCTAGGAACTAGGTTCAAGCTAGTACGAAATTCGGATTTGTCGCCTTTGAAAACCCAACTATCCCGATTTTGAACCTGATATCTTCAACCGTTTTTAAATTATCTCAATTTTTCGAAAATGTAGTTTCAGTTTTAATACCTTGTATCTTTTTAATGACTAACAATTGCCAACAGATTTATTGACTAAAGCCTTTTATTTTGATCTCTACTATCACCAGTTGCTCTATGGCGGATAAGTTATAGGACACCCTGTATGTATATATATATATATATATATATATATATATATATATATATATATATATATATATATATATATATATATATATACATACAGGGTGTCCTATAAATATATATATATATATATATATATATATATATATATATATATATATATATATATATATATATATATATACATGTCGCATTTGAGATGAAAACACCCCCATATTTTTTTTGGCTATTTGAAGGAATGCAGATTTGAATTTTTGCACAGTGATACAGGTGGATGGGTCACATTTTTTAAGATACTCAACTGAAATCTGAACTTTAAACTCAACTTACAACGAATTCACAAACAGGGTCAATTATCGATATTTTGCTTCGCGTTAGAGATATCGAAAAAAGTTATTAGAAAAAGTTGTTCAGAATATTATTTTAAAACCATATACTAGTTTCATGAAAAAATTTTAATTTTGTCATTATTTTGGTCTAGACACAAAATGATTACAAGTTTATTTTTTATTTTGATAATTAGTGTGCAATGGAAAGCAAAAACTTCACACATTGTCAATTTATTAGTGTCATGTATTCAAATATTTCAGTAAAATAAATAGCACTTACAAAGGAATAGTTATTTTATTCTTATGGGAAAACAATGTTTAGTAATTGATTAAAATTTGAAAAAGTATACAACAATAATTTCTATCAAATGTGATCTATCTCAACTAGTCCTCCGTCGATTCGAATACTTTTTTCAATTCCTTTACCATTCTGTTTAGCTACTCATCTAAGTTCCGGGATGCTGATTTCCTGGCAGATTTGCCTTATTCAGGCACAAAGCTCATCTAGATTTCTGGACCTTGTTTGATAAACTTTATATTTGACCATTCTCCAAAAATAAAAATCGGGGGTTGTAATATCGAGGGGCCTCGGAGGCAACAGTTCAAAAGGACTGTTTCTTCCTATCCAGCGCATAAGAAATTTTTGGTTCAACCATTATCAAACAATCGTTGAATTGTAGGTGGATGCTCCATCTGGCTGCAAATACATATCCCGTCGCACATTAAGAGGAAGATTTTCAATTGCATCCCAAAATTCCCCATCAAAGAAGTTAACTAGTACCAACATTCAATGAATCATTAAAGAAAAAAGAACCAATTATTCGGTTTCCCGAAACTCCACACCAGACATTGACTTTCTGGAAATATTGGCCTTTACAATTTATAACCCAGTGATAATTACCTCTGACCTAGTATCTACAGTTTTGAGACGATACAATCCCATTAGTGGTGAATGTGAATAAGTGAGCCTTATTAGTAAACATAATCTTCTTCAGGAAATGTATGTCATCTGAAAAATTACCTTGGGCCCAATAACAATAATCTAATCTTTTTACAAGGAACCCTGCCTTCCACGCTTGATCTGCGACCGGGTCGCGCTGACGAAACCGATACCAAATATGTAAGCACGCGTGACCGCGTCCTCTTCAGTCGCCCGCAGGCCGAGCATCACGCCACACGTGTCTATCGCTAGAGGAGAGTTGCCCAATCACACAAAGAAAAAACTCAATTCGTATCCGGTAGTGACGTCACCAGTTATTAGTAATCGCATACAAGTGACTTTTTAGAAAAAAATCGTTGTGAACAAAATTGCAAGCGCCGCTAACTTTGTTAATTGTCATGCTACAGTTATAAATGAGGTGTCGTTGTAAATGGCATTAAATAGTTAATCTATTGATATAATAAATTTAAAAATCGCCTTGTGAACTTTAGAAGCTATGAGCCGTTGAAGTTTTGAAAATAGCCATAGTGAGCCCAAAATCGAAGAATACTAAGAGGAATGCATCAAAAATCGAAGCAAATAAAGCTAAAAACAGGGAACAGGTTAAGAGGCATCGACTAAGTAAAAAATCAATGCAATCAGAATATGAGAACCCAGTCAACCAGACCTCCGAAGTGGCTTTCTGCGGCGAAAATTTAGAACCGCAACCCAATACAAGTGGGGTGACGTTATCCTCGCATCGAATAACAATTGTGAGTAATAAATGAGGCAAGGAGCCAAAAAGAAATTCTATAAAAAAAGTAGAAGGGTTCTCTCTTTAATATTGAGGCACGAACCGATCGTGCTTCCGTCCGTTTTTATTATTATATCATCACCTTCATTCATTGTATGTAAGGCATGATTTTGTGACGAACGAAACATTTTATCTTTGCTAATATTCAGTTGAGGCGATAAATCTCGATGGTTCATGCATGGATTTGATTTGGTCAATTTGCCGCCAATATATCATAATAATACAATAATTCAATAATACTGCCAGTTTCATTGTAAAGAGCAGTTACAGCGGCTGCCTATTCCATGAGTAAAGGGAGCATATTGGGGAAGTCTCATGTTAAACTCTGCAGCAACTTCTCTGCTACTACGAGCAAAATCACCAAACAACCGGATTATTTCGTTTTTTTTTTCTCTTAAATTCAATGGTATTTTAATTCTGTGATCACTGACTAGAACTTAACGCAATAAAATGAGTGCTTAATCTGACTGACATTCAGCACAACTGTCAAATTATTATTTTCTATGGCATACTCAATAATTAATTATCAAATTAAAAAATAAACTTCTAATAATTTTGTGTATAGATCAAAATAATAAAAAAATTAAAAATGATAATTTTGTCATGAAACTCGCGGTTAAAATAATATTCTGAACAATTTATTCTAATAACTTTTTTAATCTCTAACGCGAAGTAAAATATCGAAAAGAATTGACCCTGTTTATGAATTCGTAGTATACTGAGTTTAATGTTCAGATTTCAATGGAGTATCTTAAAAAATGTGAGCCATCAACCTGCAACAAAAAACAACCACCAACAACCTGACTGTGCAAAAATTCAAATCTGTATTCCTTCAAATAGCGAACATATGAGGGTGTCTTCATCTTAAATACAATATATATTATATATATATATATATATATATATATATATATATATATATATATATATATATATATATATATATATATATATATATATATATATATATATGAACACTTTTGTTGGTTGCTTGACCGGGAAGGAGCCCCACCTATCCCTTCAACTGGATGACATATGTTTCGTCTCTCGAGGTTCAGACTCTTCAGGGCGCCGACATATACCATACCATCAAGAATAGGGACACCCTATCCACAGCCAACAACTCATGTTTTCGCCGACCTCCCGTCGGATGGCGTATATATGTAGTGTTAGATTTTCTTGGACTGCGTCCAATGAGACAGCAGTAGCTGAGTGTCATCAGACACCCAACCGTTGGGTTCCACAATCTCATGTAGAACACACAACAAACTGCGTCTCCACCTAAATGAACACTTTTGTTGGTTGCTTGACCGAGAAGGAGCCCCACCTATTCCTTCAACTGGATGACATATGTTTCGTCTCTCGAGGTTCAGACTCTTCAGGGCGCCGACGTATACCATACCATCAAGAATAAAGAGACCCTATCCACAGCCAACAACCCATGTTTTCGCCGACCTCCCGTCCGATGGCGTATATGTGTTAGATTATGGCGATACGTCGTCAAAAATATTAAATTTCTCAAACGAACTGATTGACTAATATATACTATACTTGACTGATATATATATATATATATATATATATATATATATATATATATATATATATATATATATATATATATATATATATATATATATATATATATATGTATATATATATATATATATATATATATATATATATATATATATATATATATATATATATATATATATATATGTATATATATATATATATATATATATATATATATATATATATATATATATATATATATATATATAGAAAAATTTGGTTTGTTTTGCCACAAAAAAAATGGAAAACTTATATTATTGTCGTTTAATCTCAAACTTGAAATTACTACCACTAATTTTTCACTTAAAATTGAAGTTTGGAATGTATCTTAAACTGTTTTTGACGATCCGTTCAATGATTCTTATGACACGTATCAGAAAAAATATTTCAATGTCGTTCGCACTTTATTAAAAACACGAATACACAAATTAATTTACACAATTTTATTTTTACTGAGTTTCAAGACAACGTATGTGATTTTGTCTCATACGTAATATTAGAATGGAGGTAGCGAGAAGATTAATTGTTTTATTTAAATTGATATTTAAAATGTCCATCATTTGAGTCTATGCAAACCTGTCACCATTTTAACCACTTTTCCCGAATACATTGAAAAAGTTCTGGTATATTTCTAATCGGGTTGGCAGCAGCTTCTCCGTAAATAAGAAGCGTATCGTATATTCACGTACAAAATACAATTTTGGTTTCAAGTGGAATATAAATACGCACACTGAAATATTTTTTGTTGCCAACACCCTTTGTCATAGGGATCATCTCAACTTGTTAATGCGGCGTTAGTAGAATTATTCTTACGGGTGTCAATCAGTTCGTTTGAGAAATTTAATATTTTTGACGACGTATCGCCATAATCACATCTGGCATTTTCAACTTTTTGCTCCCTTGGTAGATGTCTTCTCTTTGTACGTGAACAACTTGCTCTGGATGTTCGAAATATGCCCCAGCCACCTGCTCAAAATTAATGTAGGTATTTTCAAGATTATCTGCAATAAAAAATCACCCTAAAGAGTGTAAGATATTGCTACATCTTCGATCACCTTAATTTTTCTTCAGATATTCCCTCTATTCCTTCAATTTCTTGACAAATTTTTCATATGCATCTGCTCGATTTAAAAGGCACGGAAGCACGAATACATTCTCACCGTAGCTGGAATTCATGAACGTTCATCTCCTGCACTAGCTGGATTTTGTATGGAAGTGTCTGGTAATCAGGTTTTTAAATATGCTGTATTTTTCTTGGAAAACCAAATACATGAGGTCAACAAAACAAAAAACGAAACAACATGTGGATATTGATCGAATAATAAATGGAAGACAGTTTGAAACAGTTAGTAGCTTTAAATATCTTTGTTCAGTAATAACAATGCACAGTGAAGTATCAGAGGACGTAGCAGCCAGAATAACGGCTGGAAACAAAAGTTTTTTCGAACAATAAAATAAATTAAGGAAATATACTGAAGAAAGTATATGGCCCCATTCAAGCGGAAGGAGGTTGGAGAATTAGAACGAATGAAGAACTAGCAACAATTTTTGCAGATGCAGATGTGCTGCGATGTGTCGCACTCCCATGTTGGTGGGGACACATCGAGAGGATGGAGAGTGAAAGACCGCCCAAGAGAATACTGGCCGGGAGAGATCAAGATCTAGGAAAAGATCAAGGAAACGATAGGAGGAGTGAGTGAGGAAGAACCTCCAAGAGATTGGAATAATGGAATGGAAACGAAGAGCGAGAGATATGAATGAATCAGCAAACATAACGGAAGAGACAAGAAAACACAGATACAAACAGCGGCACTGCATCTCTATAACTAGACTATAGAGGTTATAGAAACAGGTGGTTACCGTTCTATGTAAAAAACATAGACCTTGAAATACTTAGGGTGAGGCAAAGGCCCTTGAAAGGTTGTCAAGCCACAGAGAAGAAGAAGTACTGTATCGGTATCACCGCCAGACACAGAGCTCTGACCTCAATTTATAAAAATTTTACTACTAATTTGTGTTTTGTACGCTTGGAAGGCGTATCTCTAACGATACAAATTCGTCGAAATTGACACTGAACTAAAATAATGGTTCTTTTATTTTCAAAGTAAACTCTACCTATTTGTCTTCGTTCTGAAGTGAATACTACTCTATTTCAAGAATCCTTAAACTTTAACTTATTCTGGAAAAACCCAATAAAGGTGTTAAACCAAAAATATATTAATATAGGACCATTTTTTTGTCTATGTTTTAGGAAAATCATTACACTCATTATATATCGGAACGAATTAATATTTCACCTTAGCATAAAGGCTCTAAATTATTTAATAGATTTAATGCAAGATTTAACATATAAAGTCCTTTAATACATTTATATGGGTATAGTTTTCTTACAGTTATTCTTCGCCGCTTCGCCAGGCTACCAGTCTGACGCTGCCTGACGCTATAATACCTCAAAATTTCGCTTCGCCGATAAGATATGACCGTTTAGCGGTTGTACGAACCTTTTTAGGTGCCGACCACAAACATTATTACGATTCCAACACGGGTGCGCACTTCGTGGAGAGTAAAATTCTCTTTTTATATGTACGGAAACGCGGACTGAGACAGGTGGAGTAAATATGAATTGTTGGAGGGGAGAGGAGAAGGCTATGAAGCCGGTTCTGAGCTTGAAAGACGGCACACATGGTAGATATGTAAGGGTACAACAGTTGTCTTATTAAGTGCTTAAACTAAATCTCCACATGTTTTTTTTTGCAGATATATGTTATTTCAACAACAAAACTATTTAATATACTAGAAAACAAATATTTTGAAAATATATTTTATTGTATTAATAGTAAAATGTTTAAAATGTGTACACCATGGGGGTATTATAAAATAATAATAATCAAGAAATTCCACTTAGATTTGATTTAAAAAAATAAAAAATCAATACACCCATATGTTTTATAAAAGTAAAGTTTTGGGGTTAGAGGCGCACCTGAGAAGGCTATTTAGTGACTGGATCTACAGCTTAACGTGGGTTCCGAACCACGGTCATCAGCTACCGAAAACCCCGGTCAGCACCCCCCTCGGGCTATCAACCCTTGGTTTTGTGCTTAACCGAAAGTATCTCGAGAAGCCTACCGACTGGCGAGTGACCAACGTAGAAAACCTCTCAGAAGGCATCCGGCCTTACCCAGCCTCGAAGTGGCGTGACTGAGGGGTGGTGATTCCTTGTCAGATTTTACACTCTTACCTAGAAACATTCACGAGAATTTTAGAAAAACTTTTTTGTCTAGTACGGGATTCGAACCCGGTCCACATTAACTGCCGTAACGTAAGGCTAACGGCTTAGACACCACAGCTAATGTGGCTCTTTCATATGTTTTATAAGTTGACATGACTTGACATCTGACAGAAGTTTAATATCATTTCAGTTGTTAAGTTAGAAACTAAGGGTTTCCCAATAAGAGCGATAGAATTTGAATTTAAATTTAAACACAAAAAATTCGCCCGAAAATGGTGTCCATTGCTTTTATTAGATGATATATTTTATGCCATTTATGATTTAAACAAAATATTTAAGAATGGTTTATTCTTAACCTAAAACGTTAACAAAGCAATAAAAAAATTATAATTTATTAATTGACCGAAACTCCCGATAAATAATATATATATGGTCACCCGTTCCGATATTATCGAGATCGACGTCGCTTACCTTTAGTTATCGAGAACTGATGTTCGACGCGATGCGGCTCACCCTAGGGGCTATATAATACACAGTATATATGAAAAATAACAGAACTTTTTTAATAAAAATAATTAGTTATTTTTGCAAAATTATTTTTATTTATTCAAAATACACCCCTTCCGCGTGAGCAGGTTTTCCGCATCAATAAATTAATGCTAGCATAGATTTTGTTATGTTTTTCGGAATCGCCCCAATGACCCTTGTCACGGTTTCTTAGACTTCTTGGACGTGTAACACCGTCCTAAAACGTTCCTTTTATGGCCAATTTGAGTTTCGGGAACAAGAAATAGTTACTCGGAGATAAATCAGGCGAATACTGAGAATGTTGAAGCACGCAGACTTGTTTTTTCGCAAAAATAGCGAATCACAAATAGCGAATCACAAATAGCGAAGATCCTGGAGCCCAGACTTTCCGTTTGGCTTAATCCTTAGTCAAAATTATGTCTTTGGTCGTATTTAATTTATCCGCCATCCATCTTATAGTCGAATTCGCACCGCAAGTGATCATTTCAGGTACTTTTTCCACCAACTCATCGCGATTTTAATTTTTTTAGCCGGCGTGACTTTATATCGTCTTCCAAAGCATCACGACTGATCTGGAATCGCTTATACCACTCGAACACACGTCTACGGGATAAGGAATCATCACCATACACTTTTTTCATTAATTCAAATGTTTCTTTAAAAAATGTACAGAGCTTGAAACAAAATATAATATTATTTCTTGGTTCTTGGAACGAGGTGATCCAAGAGCCAACTGGAGAGAGGAGAACAAGAGAGTCAAGAGACTGAATACGTACAGTCACTTGACTTGATGATCCGTTGATCGATTCTAATGATCGCGGTCTCGTTTTATAGAGGAGACATACAGCTTTCTGATTTTATATTGTTAGATGGGGATATATATATATATATATATATATATATATATATATATATATATATATATATATATATATATATATATATATATATATATATATATATTTCTTAAAATTTAAAAAGTTCCGTTATTCCGACATAATGTGCATATAAATATTTTTTTATATTATATTTGTTTTATATTTGTCAAAATATAATTTTAATAGTACGCTATATTTAATTTAGTCTAAAACATAATAAAATCATAGAATATTAAATTATAATTTTGCAATGTCTAAAAACTGACGAATAAAATCAACAGGCAACAGAAATGCGGCACTAAAGTACATGACGAAAATGGTTTTTCAAACTCGGGATCGTGGTGTTAAAGTGGCGTGGAATTTTCGCATAAATCGAAGAATTTACTGACCAACAACGGAGTGTCAACCGAGGTCAGCATCCTCGGCGAAGAAGAAGATGCGTACGAACGACCTCGGCCGTTCGATTCCCAGGCACCATCGGAAACAGAGGAGACGCAACATAAAACCTCGCCTTTACATGGAGATGGTGCAGTTTGATAACGAGGGCGAGGCGTTTCGGTCACACATGGACCGTTTGGCCTCTGCTCACCTCCCATACACACTGCTAAACCATGTGGAAAATTCTTTGCAATTTAACATCATATTGTCAAAAGTCTATATTGCAACAGTACGAGTATTAAATAATCTTAAATAACTGTTACAACATTAATTATTAATTGAAAATTTCTTCTTGATCGATCTTTCATAATATTGTAAAAATAATTATAACATATACGAGGCGAGGTGTATAAATAAAATAAAGTACTGATAATTGATATTTTTTAATTTTTATATTCAATTGAAAGTACAATTTTAAATTGTCTCCTTCGAAGTAGTTGCCTTGAAAATCGATAAAGCGCTGTAGATGGTTTGTCCACTCTTCATAGCATTGCTGGAACTGAAATACTGGATTCGCCTTCAGCTGATCGGTTACGGCTTTTTCAATATTCTTCAATGTCCCGATATGATGTCGTCTGAGGTGAATTTTTAATCATTTGGCCGTGATGAGATGTCTCGCTCTGGCGCTTCGTTACTTCATAGGTCATAATCAAAAATCTAAGAGTCGTGTGTAGTTATTGAATTCAGTATATGAAGAATTTTTTGAAGTTCTTCTTTCCATTCACAGCATAGCATCTAAAATTAAATTCACACCTGAAATAGAAAACAACAGTTTAATAAACTTTCTAGGCTTAAAAATAATGAAATCAGGTTTAAAAAAATTACCATTCGATATATATATATATATATATATATATATATATATATATATATATATATATATATATATATGCTAGACTATTAGTCCGGGAGTACGTCCGATCGTTTGTGTCCCGTTTGTTGGGAACGTGCAGACGTTTCGCCAAGGTCACACTTGGCATTCTCAATGCTTGTCTGAAAACTGTCTTCCAAGTGTGACCTTGGCGAAACGTCTGCACGTTCCCAACAAACGGGACACAAACGATCGGATGTACCCCCGGACTAATACTCTAGCGTGTTCTTCCATCCGCGAAACACTACGAACTAACCTATATATATATATATATATATATATATATATATATATATATATATATATATATATATATATATATATATATATATATATATATATATTGCTTTATTCTATATAAGAGGGACGATTGATGGACCAAGGCAATCCTGGAGTGGATACCGCTTAATCGCAAACGCTCGCGAAGAAGACCGAAAGCACGATGGAGTGATGATATTGTTAAGTACATTGGACCCGAGTGGCAGAGGAAAGCCCAGGACAATGAAAGTTGGGAGCATGCTGAAGAAGCCTTCATCAGCATATATATATATATATATATATATATATATATATATATATATATATATATATATATATATATATATATATTGTCTGGAGTTGGACTCTTCAGTCGAAGCGGACAACACTTGAAAATGCCAAATGAGATTTTGGCGAAACGTCGTGATTCATCACAAAATCAACGAATCGACACCCGGAATGATTATGAAATATTATCTACAATCCGTGAAAATATCAGTCATCAGAAAAAAAAAAAAAAAATATATATATATATATATATATATATATATATATATATATATATATATATATATATATATATATATATATATATATATATATATATATATATATATATATATATATATATATATATATATATATATATATATATATATCTGAACATTTTATTTTAATATGTTTAACGAATTTACTACAGAATCATTATAATATTATTAACGTTGCGTAACGTGTCCTGATACGAAAAATATTGATAAAACAAAACATTATCCTAGTGTTAAAAAGTTACTACAACTATCAAACAGTATGTGTTTTTTTCTGGTCAAAAAAATAAGAGTATATCACTTATAGCATTAAATGGGAAAACTAATGCTTATTAACAAACTTAATAAATATAAAATATTAGTATTTAGTAGAATATCCTTTTTGTTTAACCACACCTGAGCATCTTCTTCGAATAGGGTCTATTAACTTCTGACAAGTTTCAATCGGTATAGAATACCAAGTTTTCTTGACTTCTTCCCACAACATATTTTTGTTTGATGTATTTTTATTAGCAATGCCTTTTTTAAATGTTGCCAAATCTTATTTGCGAGAAACCATCGTTTCACTACTTTCGCCGTATGATTCGGATCGTTATCCTGTTGATAGATCCATTTTAGTGGTATATTCATTTCGGCATAAAGAAGTATAAGAAGCATAAGAAAGCATAATTTTTTCTAATATTTCCATGTTGGTTTCTTTGGTAATGGTATCTTTGATCAATATAGTGGACCTACACCATTATAGGCAAAGTAACCCCACAGTTTAATATTTTCTCCTCCATGCTTTACTGTTTTTGATATATTTCGCGGATTTTGTTCTTCATTCTTATATCACTTAACGTACCGTTTCCCATTTGATCCAAAGCGATTTATTTATGTTTCATCACTAAATAACATATTTTTCCAATTACGGCTGTAGTTTTCGTTTAAGTTAAATCTGGCAAATTTTTTTTTTTACTTTCCTTGCAACTCTTCCATGAAGATCCATCTCTACCAATCGTCTACGAATTGTCCGTGTACTGATTTCTAGACCCATTTTCCGTTTAAAGTAAACGAAGTGGAAAATGGGTGTTTCCGCACCTCTCGTACAATATCCAATCCAATCTTTTGCTTGTTTTTCTTGGGCGACCTCTAGTTTCTGGTGATATCTTTATTAATTTTTGCTCTTTTATAATTTTAGCAATAACGCATTCAGATCGCTTTAGTAGATGAGAAATAAATTTATAAGTTTTGTTTTGACTCCGCAATGTTTGTAGTGTTTCGCGGATGGAAGAATACATTAGACTATTAGACCAGGAATACATCCGAACTATCATAACCTCAAAACAGTTGCAATATTGAAACCAAGTGCGGAGTATAATCGAAGAGTCGCGACTATCGAAAATGTTCGCCGTAGGCACAGAAATTATTCGGTTCTTCGGATATCCGAGATCCACTGATATGATTTCATCGCGAAGTATAATGAGTCGGAGAAGTCCAACGAAGGTTTTGCAACACTGACAACGAAAACTCATTCGAAGCGTTATCAGGACACCCGATATCGTTCAACTGGCTCAGGAGCTAATTGTTGAGGATCCAGGGCAGTAGATCCGAAAATTGTCATTGGTTGTCGGTGTGAGGGCAAAAACTATGCGTCGAATCATCGAGAAGGACCTCCACTACAAGTCTAACACAATTAAAGTGAGACATATGCTTTCCGAAGCTGCCAGGACAAAGCGAGTTAAACGTTGCAACCTGCTTTTATGCTTCTTAAGAAACCATGCTGCCGGACGCCTCAGGTTGTTTTCTGACCAAAAACTGATTAATGTCGATGAGAAAATCAATCGAATGAATGATCACTGGCTCGCACATGAGCGTATGATATATTCCCATTGTCTTTAGAACAAAATTTCCGGCGAATGTTCACGTGGTAAGTGTTGTGTTTAGTGAGGGTAATGTTATGCCACCCTTTTTTTTTTAACAAAGGGGAAAATGTCACAAAAGATGTTTATTTGCGTATTCTGACAAATGTAGTGAAGCTGTGTCGTCTGTGACGTATTACATCGTCTTCAGATCGACGATTGACATCGTCTTCAGATCGAGAATGGAGGCGGTCATTGAAGCAGGGGGAAGATATATTGAGTAAATATGTTCTTTATGACGTTACAAACAATTTAGTAAAGTAATTGTAAACTTTTCCGTTCTTAGAATAAAAATTATCTTTGCAAAAAATGTTTAATTTGTCCGGATTTTGGCGCAGCACCCTGTCTATGTTGCAACTCTTGTTCAATTATACGACGAGAATGTCTGAAAAATAAAAAACTATCTATGACTTTTATTGTGCTTAACAATAAAGATGATAGTCCACTCAGTTGGTGACAGTATTTCTGTAAAAATACCATCAATTCGGATACAACATCTCCTTGAAAATCCATTTTTTTCCAGTCCCACATAAACTTTTCCCTTCTAGTTATGGAGCTGTCAGTGATGAACACTGAGAAAGATTCCACCAGGATATTTCTGCGATATTACGGCTGTTGGAATCAAACAATGCTTGCGGATTACTGCTTGTTTGTGTGGAGGGATGCTCCGGAACTCACTTACAAGAGGCAAGCCAAAAGAAAACTATCTCATAAAGTCACCACATGATTCTCTTCAAACCCAACAACTTGCCAGGTATTCCCCCCATCAATTTTGAACTCTTAGAACGTAACTGTGATTAAAAAAATATCAAGTGGACTTTCAATGTTGTTGGCATATATAGTTAAAATATATCGTTCTCTCTTAATCCGTTAATATAAAATTCTTCCATCTATTGTATATAACAAAAATTAGAGCTTATACAATTTTTTTTATCATATTCGTTTTTCTCAAGTCAAAATTAGCAGTATTTGACTAACGAAGTGAAAAAAATATTCAAAAACATTTTTTTCTTCTAGGTCATTATTATTAGAGTCAAATTTATAGAAGAAACTTGTGGCTAGTAATAGAAACACGGACAAAAAGATTCAGCCCAGCGTAATTCGCTCACTAAGCTCGTTCTCATCGCTCGCTCACACATCGTATAACCAGACGTACCCATTTTTTCAGATGGTCAAAACGGTCTATTAGCCAATATTTAACTTAGTAAGTATTGTCTGAATGTTTGGGTGTTTCGCCACGATCTAAAACTCAAAAATATTAAAAATATCTGTTCTTATGTAAATAAAGAATCACTGGGTAAAAACAAAAAACCAAACAAAGACAAATTTCTGATTGATTCTTTTGCCTAACAAACAAAATTTTATTTTACAAAATACAAATATTTTCTAAAATAAATACAAACTTTTGATCGTTAACGTTCCGGGAGGTATTCCCCTCCCGTTTTCAAAACGAATCTAAAATATAAATTATATCAATTTATTGATTCTATCATATTATTATATATTAATTATTTAAAGAAAAGATAGGAAGTAAATATATTTTGTGTATATGTCAATGATACTTACATTGACAATAATAGTTTTATTCTGCTGTTGTTTAGTTATTTTATTCTACAATATTCTGTTGTGTGTTGTTAGGTTTAGTTTTTGTTAATATAGATCTAAGAGTAATATCGCCACTCTTGTGGCATTACTCTTAGATCTATATTAACAAAAACCAAACCAAACAACACATAACAGAAAACCAAAAATATGGTTTATAAAATTCCCTGCGAATGTGACAAATTGTATATAGATGAGACATCTAGACCGTTAGCTGTTACAATAAAAGAACATAAAAACTTTCTTAGCAAGGGCGATTTTAATAAATCTAGAATTTGTCAACACGCATGGGAATCGGGACATAAAATCAATTGGAATAATTCCAAAATGGTATTAAAAGAATCGGTAACAAAATATAGAAGATTAAAAGAAACCGCTATAATTAATTTAAATAAAAATAACTGTATTGCTATTCCTTCGGTAGATTTAAATTCAATATGGTTCCCGATTCTAAAGAATACAATTTAAAAAAATTAATTATTTCAATACACATTAATCACACAGTAAACCTCACCTATATATTTTTTTGGTAGTATGTCACTGTCATTAAAAACTATTATTAGCAATGTAAGTATCATTGACATATACACAAAATATATTTACTTCCTATCTTTTCATTATATATAGAAATTAAAATAATTTATTTTTTAGATTCGTTTTGAAAACGGGAGGAGAAGACCTCCCGAAACGTTAACGTTTAAAAGTTTGTATTTATTTTAGAATTTTTTTGTAGTTTTTTAAATTTTGTTTGTTAGGCAAATTTATTACAGAAAAAGAATCACTGAAAAATTTGTTTCCGTTTGGTTTTTTGTTTTTATCCAGTGATTCTTTATTTACATAAGAACAGATATTATTGAAATTTTTTGAGTTTTAGATCGTGGCAAAAAACCAAAAAAAAAAATATTTAACTTTAATTTTATCTGATGAACTGTGGTATGTGGATTATTATGGCTTTATTTTTTCAATATACACATCATTAATCGTCCTAAAAGACGGTTAGGGCAATTCTGGTCTTCCAGGTCAAAATCCGCCCCTAAACCGACCAAATCACTTTTACACCTTGGTCACCTCAGCAAAACCCTCTAAGTAAACAACAGAAATTTTGCTTTCTGTTTGGACAGTGTTCTCGCCCTTTTTGATGTAGCATAAATGCAAATTATAGACCAACATTTATAATTTGAATCAGTTTAACTTACACTAAATATGATTCAATTTTAACTATTTCTGTTTATTTCAATTAATTAATAACTGATCTCAGGATTTTAAAGACGCAAGAACGTCCTGAGAGCATGCATCAAGAAAATATTCATTTTGCCCATTACATCAGTAGTCATAAGTTAAATGATCAAAGGATTAAAATAAACTTTATAGTAGAATCATTTGGCTCTTGTTGAAGTGTTGAAAATTCTTTGCTCCACGAATTGGGTCTAAAAAAGACTTTGCTGATTGGATCCCGAGAATGTTAATGTGTGTTAGTGTTAGTATCACCTTGATTCTGAAGAGATAAATACAGACTGATTTTCACTATTAACTTTTTAATCCCCTTACAGACGTAATTCTGAACGAAACTGATGCGCAGAGACGTAATTGTGGATTAAATTGTCAATGTACCTATTTTATTGATATTAGATTTGTTTAAAGCTAACCTTGAACAAGATTTAAACCTATTAGAAGATGAAATAATATTTAAAAAACTTCTGCATAAATACGACTGTTATTATTTATTAAGATGATCCCTGGTCTATTTCTAATGCAATTTCTTTTTTAAATAAACAACCGTTTGAAACCATATATTGGTAAATCGTTATAATAACGTGAAAAATATGAAAAATATATCTAAGATTACAAAATAATATAATTGGCGACGTTGCCAATTGTTAGGATTTTTTTTGTTTCGTTATTCTCTTAAGGTACAATTTGAAAATAAAATGTATGTATTTCTATATAATACGAGGGTTGCTATTTATATATCCTGAATTGGCAACAATGATGTTGCTAGACGCCATCTGATATATCATAGATTGATGCATAATTAAGTTCGTTTTTTTTTTCAACAAATTTTATTCCACAAAAACAATACAAATATTTAACCAAAACATGTTTAAATTATTATTCTGGGGCGTATTCACCATCGACGTCAAGAACTGCTTCCCATTTGCTTGGCAGTTGGTCGATTCCTCGGGCGAAGAAGTCACGATTCTTGGAGGCGATCCACGCCTTAACATCGGCAACCAAATCATCCAAATCGTCGTAGACTTTGTTCCTTTGCCAATTTTTCAGCGACCTGTTGACGTGGTAGTCCGTAGGTGCTTCAGTCGATGAATATGGCGGATGTGGGAGCAGATCCCATCCCTTATTGGGGATGGATTCGACGACACGACGCTCAACATGAGGACGGGCGTTATCGTGGTGGAACACGATGTGGTTTTTTTGCGCGTTCTTTTCGCCTCGACTGCAGCGTGAAGGCAGTTAAGTTGAGCCAGATAGACGTAGCTGTTAATGTTGAACTGCTGCTTGCCATTTTTGTCCGGAATTCGCCACTGCTGACGCTCATCTGCAAAAAAAACAAAAAATGGGAGAAAAAAATTGAAAAAACCACTAACCATTCTCGTTTCACCAATAGCAAATGCCATTTGAGATGATCTCCCAGTGGATGATTCCGCTTCTGTTCCACCAAACGCACCACATTGCCTTCTTACAGTGGACATCTTTCGTATGCCTTTGGGCGAAACACCTGGCGATACGCAAACCTTCTTTCTTTTGATGTTTCTGAAGAGAAGCCAAAATTCGTCTCCAGTGACGAGGTTCTTCAGAAATGGTCTTTGTTCGTTTCGCTGCAGCAAATCGGTAAAACTTCGAACGCGATCGGCTTTGTTGTCATCGGAGAGCTCGTGAGGGACCCATCCAACCAGTTTCCACACCTTTCCGAGCTTTTTGGGACGACGGACAATCGTTGACTGGTTGACATCGAAATCGTCTGCCAGCATTCGTGTTGTCAAGCTTTCGTCCTCTTCCACCGCTGCCAGAAGTGCCTGATCGTCGAAATCCGATGGTCGACCTCTTCCTTCTTTATCTTTAAGCGATGTATCACCATCCTTGAAACGCTTAAACCATTTTTGGACCATTCTTTCACCAATTGTTCTTTCACCAAACAGTTCATTTATATCGCGCGCGGACTATGGCGCTTTCCATCCTTTCTCGAAGTGGTAGAGCATAATATGGCGTAAATGTTCATGATTTTCAACACGCATTATAACAATACTAAACCTGAAAGATAAGTTTATAAAAAAAAAATAATAAAAAATGCAAATTCCAACAAGTTAAAAGTAAAAATAAACAGCGAACTTAATTATGCATCAACCCAATAGGATAGGTTGGTGTAAAATGGCGTACTTTTGAAACAGAAATCAACGTCAGGTCTATATATTTTAAATCTTTGATTAATTAGTAACTAAAAATAACATAAATCAAAATCACAACTTTTATCTTTGGGTTAATTTGTTCCAAAACCAAAAAAAAAGAAATGCGCACTTTTACACAACCCGTTGGGTAAGTTGGCGCAGCAAAACAATGCGATTATGCGAAGTCATTTTTACATCAGTTTTCCGTAATGGGTTCTTTAAATATTTCTTGACATCCAAGACACGTCCAAACCTTGTTTGTTTTACTTTTCTTCGGTGCTTTCAAAAGCTTCTTAGGCTTTTGGTTCAGCTTTCTGCTTACTTGCTTCTTCTAATTTGGATTTATAAGATGAACTACTAATTATTTCAGATTTCATGCGTTTTCTTTTAATGCGGAAATAGGGCAACAGCGGTTGCCTTAGGATGTAACATAGATACTTGAATGACACTAGGATTTTTGTCTTTGGCTTTATTTGATGTTGAGATGTTTACTTTAGGTAAGCCGTGATGACTGGCATTACACCTTTCCTACATAAAATTAATATTTATTTATGCAAAACCAACATACTTGTCAGTTTTGAAAATAATCTCCGTCTTTTTCGATACATTTCTGTCATTTCTCGGACAGCTGACGAATCCCTGCTCGAAAAAACGATTGTGGTTTTGATTCCATAAATTTGGTAATCAAATTTTGGACCTCTTCGATTGTGCGAAACTCAATTGTGCACCAACAAGGTGGTGTTGCAGAGGATAAAAGAGGTGGAAATCTAAAGGGGCCATATCTGGAGAATATGCCACATGAGGGAGAACTTCCGAGTCCAAAGTATCGATAAGTTGTTTAGTTACTGCCACCATATGGAGCAGTCCTTTATCGTGCAACAGTATCACCTGCCGCGTTCCGTTGCCAGTATATGGTCGTTTCCGTTCGATTTCGTCACTGAAACGCATCAATTATTCTTGATAACTCTCAGAAGTTGCAGTTTTGCAAAGTTTTAGCAAATCAGAGTAAAGCACATCTTTCATATCCCACCAAAAAAACATAGTAATATTTTTTCCCGCGAATATTCGACTTTGCAGTTGACGTTGATGGTTCCTCGGGACCCATGCTTTTCTCTTATTAGGATTATCGTATAGAACCCACTCACTTTTGATCCCCTGTCACGATTTTTAACAGAAAATCCTTCTGTTTAAATCTTGACAGCAAGCAAACTACTGTGTTTTAGCGTCTCGCTTTATTTTCTGGATTAAGCACCTGCGGGACCCGACGACCGGCTTTCTGATTTTCACCCAGCTCCTGTAATCGATGAGAAATCGATTGTTGGGTGATAACCAAATGATCAGCAAACTCATTTTGTGTTTGACAAGAACTTTCTTGCAGCAGCTGATCCAATTCCTCGTCTTCAACTTTTTTTGGTGCTCCCAAACGATGTTGATTGGAAAGATCAAAATTACCTGCCCAAAACTTTCGGTACCATCTTTTGCACGTGCTCTCAAACACCGCATTTTCTCCAAAAGCAGAGCAAATAATTTCTTTCGCCTCGAGAACACTTTTTTTTTAGTTGAAAAGCGAACAGAATACAGTGCTTCACGTGGCTGTTGAATGACATCGTGCTCACTTGTGAGGTTATGTCATGTAGCAAAGTTTTCGTATGCGGTTTCGTATGCAAAGCAACGGGAAATAATAACTAATTATCATTAACCAAATAAACTTTTACACATATTTGCTGATATTAGAATGATAATTAGAAACATAACTTTTATATAGGTGATTTTTCTATAGGTGAACTTCTAGCAATTTTTTTTGTGAAAACCCTTAGGGTTTTCACCCTTGTTGTAAGGAACTTTTTCTTTAAAATGATGTGAAGAATCGATAGTTAATTAACGAAAGTTATTTCCCTTACCCCCTATGTATCATAATTCCAAAGACACTGATTTGAAAATGCGATACACAAAATTCATAAATACATAGATTAATGACAATATTTTTAATTGTATTATCAAAGTTATTTTATTTTTTTCTCGTAAACCTGAAAAGCCAGAAGATGACGAGCATCAGTCTGTTAGTTCGCGTGTCCACGCTTGGCGACATAGTCAACCTAGGCTGATCCCTGTTCTGTACGCTGCCTCAGGAGGAGCCTGCCTTTACCGTTATCGCAGACGTAAATATATGAAAAAGAGCAGCAATAAAAGAGCGACAAGGAAAGGAAGATTTCCAAATGGTGTAGAAATCAACCATAAACAAAATTATAACGGACACTGTGGCTTGATCAAATTTTCGCAGAGAAATGTGATTGATAAAGACAAATGGATGATCGAAAACGAAGTGCAACGCCCATTATTTATAATTGAAAATGGTTTTATTATTTTTCAAAATATTCTCCACGATGATCGATATACTTTTGCATACGTCAAAAAAACAAACGACCATTCGGTTCGAAGTGCTTCTTGGGCGAACAACTTTTGTTGGCTTGCATTAACAATAGTTTCGATTGATTGCGCGGTTGGCTCTTGGTGAAACATAGTAACAATGATAATAATTAAAACACTTGGTATTTGTTTCACAATATATTCAAGATATTCTCTAACATGTTTCGGCCTCGCGACCATTCTCAAAGAGAGTTATGTATAAACTAAACTAAAGTTTCAAAGTGCTGTCTAATGGAAGTCGGTTTTTTCATCTCGTTAAATTTATTACACTATCAATAATTGGAGTATTTCCGAAGTCTAGCTGGGTGTTTGTTAGGTTTTTGCCGTCGTATATGGCTTTTTTAATTTCGAAAATTTCCAGGTAATTTAACAGTCTGCTTTTATTGCAGCTATGTATTAATTTGGTATTATTAATGTTAAAAAATGGTTAAAATGGGGTAAAAAATGTTAAAAAAATAAAAAATGGTAAAAAATGGCAAAGCCCGTCTTTCTCTGATTGTGTAAAATTGAATATTTATGTTCTTTTAGCCTATCATTGAGCGATCGGCCCGTTTGGCCTATATAAATAGCGTCACACATATTACATTTAATTTCGTATACTCCAGATTTGTCACAAAATTTTGCTCTTTCTTTGTTATTGTTTAACATCGATGCAAGATTATTCTTATTAACAGAGATAATATTAATATTTTCGTTCTTTAACTGATTTGTGATTCTTGAACTTAATTTGTGAATATAGTTTATAGCATGCCAATTTTTAGAAACTTTTTCGGGTGTTGCGGCATAAAAATGTTTGGTGTTGTTTTTCTTAATCTTGTTTTTTATCATTTTATCTATGATGCTTGGCTGATATCCATTATTCCTTGCGATATTTTTGATAATATTAAGTTCTTTTTCATAGCTGTCTTTTTTAAGTGGAATCGTTAGAAGTCTGTGGATCATACTATGAAAAGTGGACATTTTTACATTCCATGACTGATTTGAACTTGCGTGAATAATTGTATCGGTATACGTGGGTTTTCTAAATATTTCGAATTCTAATTTATTCGGTGTTCTTATTATTTTTAAATCTAAGAAATGTAATGAATTATCCGTCTCTGTTTCTATTGTGAACTGGATTTTTGAGTTTACACTGTTTAAATATTCAAGAAATTGACCCAATAGTCTTTCTGTACCGGTCCATATGCAAATAATAACGAAACATGTTAGAGAATATCTTGAATATATTGTGAAACAAATACCAAGTGTTTTAATTATTATCAACTTTTGTTGGGTTTGGCTCATTTTGAAAAACCCATACAGCCGACTGCTGTTTACTTTCGGGCTCATACGCATATATCTAAGATGCGTCACCTGTGTAGATATTATACACAGCTTTTGACGTACCACGATTGTATTTTTTGGGCATTTCTCCAATTCTCCAATTCCAATCGACAGGAGCCTTTTAGTGAGCGATTCAAATTATGCGGAATCCAACCTTTACAAATTGTTTTCACGGCTAAATGTTCATGTAAAAACTTGTGTATGCTTGGCATACTGATGCCCAGCGATGTCTCAATCTCACGGTATGTCACATGACGATGTTGCTTTATTAATTAGCGCACAGTATCGATTTTTTCTGTCACAACAACCGACTTTGGACGACCTTCTTTAAATTCGTCCATGAGCGAACGACGGTCATGAGTGTATTCACTAAACCAGTTGTTTTAGATGATGCCTCATCGCCAAAAGTCGAAGTGTAATCATAGCACGAAAATTCTTACGAGTTAATTTTTGGACTGATGAAATTTTCAAGTCCCTAACCAACACAAATAGCGTCTGTTTGACAAAACATTCTGAGTACGTATACAGTCAACAATGTAAAACATTACGATGGATATGTCAGATGGCGCCTACCAACACGATTGTTGCCAATTCCAAATACATAAATAACAACCCTCGTGCAAATTTAAATCAATTTAAAAATATACTCGTTGTATAAAATATCTTAAAGACAGAAACTGCGACATTTTGGCTTGTTCTTTATGATTGTATGTATTTATTTTGTTGTCCGGAAAGTTTGTACGGATATTTTTAAGATAAAGATAAACGTAATTATGTATATAAATATTTACTTAATCTATCATGTAACTACCATTATTATTTATTTATTAACTGTTTCCGAACATCACGGTAGGTCCATAATGCCTTTTTGCCAAAAATTAGAATCTTTATTGCCAAAAAAATATCAACAGGTTGTTTTTCACCTCTTCTTCCATTTTGAAAGATTTCCCATTTAAACGATTTTTTAAGGAGAGGAACAAATTGTAGTCCAAGGGTGCTATGTCCGGTGAGTAATGTGGTTAGCGTTTTCTTTACTTGCTGCCTTCAGTCGATCTAATTGTAAACAAGAAGCATGGAAGAAACTCAAAGTATATGGGTCACTTATAATCCCACAAAATACAAAGCATAACTTTCTACGGATGAAGGCAGTTTTTCCCGATGACCCTGGCAACCTCATGTATTTGTTTCGTTGCACGTTGTTGTTTACAATCCACTTGTCATCACCAGTTACCATCCACTTCAAAAATGAAAGCTCAGATTTTTTTTCAAGAAAAAAAGTGTTTAGGCTCAATAAATTTCACTCACTAAGTGAGTGTCTCACACCTCGTTCCTTTCTTTTCAAATTGTCAAAAACTGTGGATTTATCAATATTTAACTTATTTCAAATTAAATAAAACAAATTATTAATTGATTTGTCCGTTACTTTGTGATAGTTCATTTTTTAAAAAGGAATTTCATTCTCAAACACTACTTTAAAACTTTTTTAAAGTTTTAGTTTTTTAAAGTTAGGTTTAAAGCAATGAATGTGAAATCGGTTTACGAAACTATAGTCACAAATTTTGTTTAAAAATAAAAGTGATAGATAAAGTAAAAAATTGGTTTATTCTTTTTTAAAAAATTGTTTTATTCCTTTTTAAAAAATTGTTTTATTCCTTTTTAAATAAAACAAATTTTTACTTATTAGGATTTTATATGATATACGTAGCTTTTTAATGTTTCAAACACTTATTATAGATTTTAATCTACATATGTTTCGCCTTGTTAGGCTTTCTCAAGAATAGCTTGAACTATACTAATGGTCAAACACAGTGTTTCCAAATATACAGGTAAAATTATTTCTTGTTTTTTAAGGTCTAGTCTAATTATCCTAAATATCAGCTAATAAAAACCGGGCTATTCAATTACAATATGCTCATTCGTGGTTAATTTATTCTTATTTTTTAAGGATTTATTTATTTCCAATATTTCTAGTAGGTCTAATTTTTTACTTTTCTTTTCTGAATGAAATAATTTAACATTGTTTATATCTATAAAATGATTGTTTTCAGTACAATGTGTAGACATTCCGGTGCTTTTTATATTATTTAAGATATCTTTTTTGTGTTCCTTTATTCTACAACCTATACTTCTGCCATATATACCTCTTCAGAATCCTTCCAGTTAATTTTATATACACCCGATTTATCTAAAGTATCGATTTTATTCTTACTATTAACTGATATTCTGCCTACATTAAGTTTGTTTACACAAATCGTCCCACAACATAATTTATTTAATCTTTTACACACTGTATTACTAAGTTTAGAAGTGTAATTAATAAATTTAAACGATTTGTCTTTTTGCTTTTTAATGTTTTAAAAATATCTTGGTTTAGTGGAAAACTGACTAACCTATGTAATATATTATGAAAAGAAGATAGTTTGACTTTATTCAATATTTATCGATTTTCTGTAAATACCAAATTGTAATTTATTAGATGTTTTCTATATCTTTATATCAAAGAAGTTAATTTCATCATTACAAGCCCAATCTCCATAGTGAAGTTAAAAATAACATTTTCGAGATCAGTCATAAAAATTTCAGATAACAAGTGGAATAGGTAAGCCCTTTGGAAGACCGTGTATTTGTTAATCAATCTCATTGTTATATTGAAAATTATTTTGTTCTAGGCAAACTAGGATTGATGTTTTTAGTTCAATTTTTAATTTATCTTATATGTCTCCATTGTCTACGTTGAAACATTAAAAAACTATAAGTGTATCATTTAAAATCCTAGTATTTTCAAAATATTTCACAAGGAACCCACTGTGGAATCCCTAAACATTAAAATTTTACTTTGTTACTTATCAGCAAAATACGCGATAAATAACAAAGTAAAAAATTGTTTTATTTAATTTGAAAAATGAACTATCACAAAGTAACGGAAAAATCAATCAATTATTTAACTTATTTGCTATTTTACGGGCCGTGATGCGTGGATATTCGGCTATTATGGCCAGTCTTCTAGATCAATATGATGTCAGTCTTCCAGATCAATATCTTCGCCCTCGAACCGTTGAAACCACTTTTGCACCGGGGTCTTCCCAACAGAACCCTGTCAGTAAATGCCATAAATATTATACTTGTCTTTTTTTAAATAAAAAACATAGTGGCAAAAATTGAAGTTATTGACCCTACATTTTCTATTTAAATCAATCATTGTTTATGATGATATCGTGGATATTTTCAATCATTTCTGAAGTGGTCTCCTCATTTGGATGATCTGGACGATCTTCATTAAACATGCTTGTACGTACGACCACGTTTGAATTCAGCTATTCAATATTTTATGGTTGGTAATGAAGGCGCAGAGTTCCCATAAACCTCGTTGCGCACCGTTTTAATCTCATATTTTTTTTTTAACAAGCAGTTTATCACTGCTCGATATTCAATTTTTCCATTGTTGCAAAATGACAAAAGTTAACAAATGGCTGCCTTCACAAACTAAACCACGCAGCGACTTGATTTGACATTTCACTTTTGATTTTTTTATTCGACATTGATTTGAAAGTATTGTTGTGAAAAATATCCCTTTTTAAATATTAACAACGCCATCTCTGGCTTAGACCAGGTACTTATCATACAGCCCTCATTTTTGCAGTTGATTTGGGATGACGTTAACCGCATCGATAATCCCTGATGTCGTGATTCTTAATTTAATAACAATGTTCATTAGTTTATTTGTAGTTTATTCGTTAAGTAATAACCAATTAATATTTGCCAGATATATTTTTAACACATAATTGCTTAAAATGATAATTATTTTCATAGCTTTTCGATTGGTAATTTAATAATTTTACATATTTTTTCTCGGAAACCCTTAGGTTTTTATTCCTTGTAAGGAACTTTTTTCTTTAGAGTAATCTGAATGAGCATTAGTTCAATTTGTGAAAGAACTTTCCATTACACCCTGTATATAGTCATCCATTTTAAAAAGAAAGAAAAGAGAGAGCAATCCGAACACTCCTATCCCGAATTTCCAGGCAGCTAATACAGGATAAAATTGAAACAAATTTAAAGGTGCATCTTTTTAGTATGGCAGTTTAAAGAAATCAATAGAGCTAAATGCGCACTTAGGATCTTTATTTGCAATTAATTTTTGCTGCAGAATTGGCCTTCCTTTAGGCAACCCGTTGAAAATCTCATCAAAAGACTGGCCTCGACAATTTTATAGTTTCTTCATTAGTTTTTACGATCGTCACATTCAGTATAACACCACAACACGAGGCAAAAGCCTGTAAAATTGCAATAAGCCCAGTAAAGGTTTTTTTTTCGTCATTGTCTGAAAACTCCCAACGCTTTTATGGCTTTTCACGCTACGGACTGTCCGTTTTTTTTTGTTTTTTTTTTGTTCGTTGTTCAACGCCAGCTTGATAATAAAATTTACATGTTAATTTAATCAGCCTTAATGGTATAGGCAAGAACGTTTTTCTAAATTGGTACATCTGTCGTAACCACATATGTAAAATCGCAAGTCATTCTAACAAATTGTTAGTTTTAAACAACTGTCCGAAGAAGACGTGAGTATGTATGTGTGATCCTTAAAATTGCCCCGCTTGTTAGCAGAAATATCTTCAATGTTTAAGAACGTTACGTCACTCGTTGCCGAAAATGGAATAAAATCCTCTGATTTGGCGGTATCGATTATCTCTTTTGAATTATACCGGTGATCACGTAATAGTCTTTATAAAGTTAAATAGTAATTATAAGTGATGGGATCAAAAGGGTGTGATCTCTTATGAGCTGCTAAAACCTGATGAAACCGTTAATACTGAACGCTACCGACAACAAATGATGGATTTGAATTATGCTTTGCGTAAAAAACGACCAGAATATCAAAAAAGGCAACTCAAAATGATTTTGTTTCATGATAATACACCAAAACTGCAAACAAACAAACTGCAGCAAAACTGGTCAAAGAAACGGTTGAAGTGTTTAGTTGAGAAATAGTATCACCTGCTGCTTACTTACCAGACTTGGCTTCTTCATTCGATTACTATTTATTTATTTATTACTATTTATTTGCATTACTTGCTGAGCAGCGCTTCACTTCTTAACCTCAAAAGTTTTTTTGGGGTGGCATCCATGAATTATCAGACAGGTGAAAAAAATGTATAGCTAACGATATGCAATACTTTAAATAGAATATGTTTTATTATTTTCATACAATAAACGTGCATTTTCTATACAAACATTCTGGTTTCATATTTACATACGTGGTACTTAAGAAGAATAATTGAAATAATTTTTTTAATATTTTAGGAATATAGATATTTTCATAAATAACAGGTGTCCCAAAAGTAGGGAGCAGATTTCAGCCCGAGCTCTGACTAAGTCACTGCTTATCAGTGTGTTTACTCATAGTCGTACATTACTAACTCGTCCTATAGAAAAATAAATGAATACTAACTTTAGCATTGTGTCTCATCATTGTGTTTACTTAGTGCTGTAACTTTTTTACGATACAACATAAAAAAAGCGAAACAATCCTATTGTATATTTACAAGGTCTATAAATATGAAACCGGAATTTGCCCATAGATTTCCTTGTTGACATCTGCCAAAAATGTTTAACTCACAAGGCACAACTCACATTTTTAAAAATACAAGTTTCATACAACAGCATAGTTTGTAATAGTATTGAACATGTCGAATTCTGTGCCTGGAAACTACGATTTTCGGACAGCATTGATTTTCTGTTACCGTTTGAAAAAAGCTTGTCGAAGCTTATGGTACTTTGAGTGGTTTAAAAAAATCAAAAGTCTAAGCATAAAAGATGATGGGTAACTAATCGACTGCAAGGCGTTATGGACGTATGGATCGTTATGGACGGAAGATAATGCTCTGTGTATGGTGGGATCAAAAGGGTGTGATCTCTTATGAGCTGCTAAAACCTGATGAAACCGTTAATACTGAACACTACCGACAACAAATGATAGATTTGAATTATGCTTTGCGTGAAAAACGACCAGAATATCAAAAAAGGCAACTCAAAATGATTTTGTTTCATGATAATACACCAAAACTGCAAACAAACAAACTGCAGCAAAACTGGTCAAGGAAACGGTTAAAGTGTTTAGTTGAAAAATAGTATCACCTGCTGCTTACTTACCAGACTTGGCTTCTTCATTCGATTACTATTTATTTATTTATTACTATTTATTTGCATCACTTGCTGAGCAGCGCTTCACTTCTTAACCTCAAAAGTTTTTTTGGCGTGGTATCCATGAATTATCAGACAGGTGGAAAAAATGTATAGCTAACGATAGGCAATACTTCAAATAAAATATGTTTTATCATTTTCATACAATAAACGTGTATATTTCTATACAAACATTCCGGTTTCATATTTACATACCTGGTACTTAAAAAGAATAATTGAAATAATTTTTTAAATATTTTAGGAATATAGATATTTTCATAAATAACAGGTGTCCCAAAAGAAAGTTTCTTTTTGATAGCGATATAAGATATGTATAAGATATGTAAAAACCTGGTTTATTGACGTAAACTTTCGATTTTAGATAGCCCCACAAGAAAAAGTCCATAGAGCCCAATCAGGACTACGTGGAAGCCAACTCATGTCACCCCCACTGAAGATCAATTTGTTTGGGAAAATTTCGTGGCAGAGACGTGTGTGACGTTACTCCATCCTGCTGAAACCATATTCTTTGATTAACCAGCAAAGATTTATAGTTCAGGTACCAAAAAATTGTCCAACATTTCCACATAACGCTCTGGATTTACGGTAACTGCGCGTCGCCTACCGTCTTCAAAAAGTACGGGCCGATTATTCCTCGCGCTCACATTGCAGCCCATACAGTGACTTTAGGCGAATATAGGGGTTTTTGATGCCTGTGTTTTGGTTGAACTCCAGTATCGATCGTTTTGCTTATTTACATACCCGTTGAGAGGAAAAACAGTCGCCGAATAATTGTTTTAATAAAATTCTCGCAAACAAAACACACGGTCTGCCTTCAAGAAACGCTCCATACCTACTAATTCATAAATGCGGGGCTATCATTGACATGCGCCTCGCGCCCCTCACCCTTATTGCGGTTGCGCAGTGAGCCAGTGAACTGGAAACTTTCTTATGGGACACCACTTCCTCATGGTGCACGTCTTGCATGAAAATATTTATCCACTTATCTTCTTTTAACAAGTCCGATCTCTAATTGAAACGAATCTGAGATTTACAGTTCAAGTACCAAAAAATTATCCAACATTTCCACATAACACTCGGAATTTACGGTAACTGCGCGTCCCCTGCCATCATCAAAAAAGTACGGGCCGATTATTCCTCGCGCTCATATTGCAGCCCATACGGTGACTTTAGGTGAATATAGGGGTTTTTGATGCTTGTATTTTGGGTTAGTTGAACTCCAGTAATGACCGTCCTGCTTATTTACATGACCGTTGAGATGAAAAACAGTCGCCGAATTCTCGCGAAATTCTCGCACACAAAACACACGATCTACTTTCAAAAAACTCTCCATACCTACTAAATTCATAAATTCGGGGCTATGGATTGACATGCGCCCCGCGCCCCTCACACTTATTGAGGTTGCGCAGTGAGCCAGTGAACTGGAAACTTTCTTATGGGACACCACTTTCTCATGGTGCACGCAAGTCCGGTCTCCAATTAAAAAGAATCTGTTAAAAATATCTTAAACGCAGTTAAAGTATGTACATCAAAGTACCTAGCAAACCTTCGTTCAAAAAGCAATATTTGATTTACTAACTTCTTTCTCGCCTTTCAATTGTAAAAACTCAAATTTCAGAACATGATTTGCACGGCTCTGGCATATAATGATGTTTCGTACAGTATTTCCAACAATTCCAAATTGAAGATGTTGACTGTTGAAATGATGCAGAACGTCTTGAATAGCTTATAAAGTAGACAATGAAGATTTGGGCGTATTGCTGGAAGAAAATCTTTATCGTATACTGAGATTTTGGACATGATCTCGGAGTAACACTGCAAATCATTTCTAAATGTTTACACAAGCTAGGAAAAAATTAAAGGAGGAGTCACTGAGTCTCTTAAGCACTCACAGCTAGAATAAGAGTAAACGATATGATGTTGTTGTGTCATCGCTCTCCAAATTGAAGAAAAATAACTTCGTTCTTAAGACTGGGACTTGCGATGAAAAGTCTTACCTCTACAATAATCCAAAGAAGCAAAAATCGTTGGTTAATTCTGATGAGCCATCAACCAGTCCCGCAAAACTAAATAAAGGGTCTTTCAAATTGAACGGTTTTTTTAATTCTTGAATAAAATACAGAATTCGCGTTGATCTCAAAAAACTTTTTATCGATAATTGAAGCCTAGTATATGACATTTAAAAAACGAAAGACAATATCTGCGAAATGATCACCTCTTGCAGCTCCACATACGTCCAGTCTTTTGTCAAAATGTTGGATGGCATTTTGGCATAACCTTGGCTTTATCTCACCAATGACTAGAATAATTTCATCATTTAGTTCAGGAAGTGATTGTGGATTGTTCTTATTGACCTGGCTTTCCTGTCCAATAGTGTCAAATCACATGATCTTGGTGGTCAATTAACATTACACTTTCTTGCAATAACTCGATCAGGAAATGTTTCTCTCAATAAATCAATTGTCTCATTAGCAAGGTGAGGTGTAGCGCCATCCTGTTGAAACCACATATTCTCCAGAAAAATGTTATTCGATTCAGCCCACAAAAATCCAGTTATCATCTCACGATATCATATAGATTTCTCATGAATCAATCGTAGATTTTCCTCACTCCAAATATGACAATTTTGTTTATTAATATAGCCACCAATTTCAAAATGTGCTGCATTTAAAAAAATAATTTTTGAGAAAAATCATATGTTTGTTTTTTTGATCCAATTTATAAAAGCACAACGTTTTAGATTGCTGTTCCTGTGTTATTTGAACTCTATATGCCTTCAGAGCTAAATCCTTTCGTAAAATACATTATGTTGTGGATTCACTGAGTCCAAATTGTTGTGAACGTCGACTAATGGACATTTCTAGGTCTTTAGCAATACTTTCACGTACCAAATCAATATGCTCTTATGGACGATCACTACGACTATATATTACTCTTCTTTTATCTTCCACTGAACCAGTTTCTTGAAATTTTTGAACAATTCAGTTGATAGTGCTTTCAGATGAACGATTATGCAAACCGCATATTTTCCACTGAAGGCCCATTTTCATAAAATGATTCAACAATTTTAAAGTGCGCTGTTGTATTATATATGACTCCATTTTTGTAAATGTCATAGATTACACTTCTGAAATAAGAGTAGACCTGGGCAAATTCATCATATGTGTTTTATTTGGGAATTTAAAAAAAAAACGTTCTATTTGAAAGACCCGTTATCTATGCCAAAAGTGGAGCTATGGAAGAAAAAAACGCCTTATTCTGGCAAGAGAAGGGAGCTTATTTTGCTTCGGGACAACGCATATAGCAAATAGGGTTCTAGAAACCATCACCGAGTCACCATCACCAGACTTGCCTCCTTTTCGAAACCTGCAAGATCACTTAGTTAATTCACGTCTATTCAGCAAATCGAAAGAAGAATTAATGACTTTAATTCACACACTTTTTTCCGATCTGAGATTCGACAGTGTATAGAATCCGATCTAAGCAAAAGTATATAGAAAGCGAGGGAAAGTCTGTCAAAGGTTGTCAAAAATGGCTCAGAATTAAGTTGATGACCAAATACTTTTCGTAACAACAGCAAAATCAAATTTGACAACGTACAAAATATAATTTGCCGAAATTAAGAAAATCAGACTCTGTGAACAAAAAAAACAATCATTGTTAAACATTATCAAAAGGAATATGTTTAGAAAAGTCTGATACAACTGTTTAAAACCATTTTTTGATCAGCAATTTCAGCTTTCGCACAATTCACTTAAACTACTACCAACAGATCCTTATATTATATGACAGACAGATCAGAGAGATCCTTCCAAACATTTATATACAACTCTAAATCAACTATTAGAAAAATGAAAACCGGCATTCCACAGGGGAGTATACTTGACCCAATTATTTTTAATCTATACAAACACGACATATCATAAACAGAAGCCTCTCTCCTTATGTGTGCAGATGCTACAACTATTCTAATCAAGGAATAAAATCTTGAATTTGCGGTAATTAAACTTCAAGCACCAACAAATATCATTGTAAAATATCTCAATATGTGTAATCTAAAAATCACTACAGACAAGTGCGTAGCAAACATTTTTACTCTAAGGAGAATCAGTAACCCTCCAATAATCCACATAAATCAACACCCAAAAATTAATTATGGTATGATGTTGTTTTTAATAAATAATAAAAATATTAGCATAGTAAGTACTCACGCTTGTACTGCACAGTGATTTTACAATTAAACAATTAAAATAATGATTATCTAAAAGACAATTTAATATAAAACACATTAAAACAGGCGTCGCCAGTCTGGCGCAATACGTCACTAGAATTTCGGTGACGCGAACTCATAAGTTTTGCCCCTGCCAAAAATCGCTCAACGCTGCTAAAGAAGTTTTCACTTAAAAAAAACTGTAACCACTACCGATAACATCGAAAAACTTGGTGTTAGACGACCGTCGGATTAAGGTTAGAGAGATAGCAGAGACTGTGGGCATCTCGAAAGAAAGTATTTGTCTAAGCGCGGAAAGCTAAGCGCGGGATGGATGCCGTGATTGCTCACTCAGGACCAAAAACGCATTCGAATAATTCCGAATTTCCGAAGACCTCTTGAAGGAGTGTAAACGAAATAAGTCGAAATTTTAGCGTCGATTAATAACTGTAGATGAAACTTGGATATACCACTACACTCCAGAAACCAAGACACAGTCGAAACAGTGGACTGCGAAGAGTAAAGCGACTCCGTTTTTTGCGTTTCATTGGTTGGGAAAGTAATGGCGATGGAATAGTCATGGAGATGTGTTAATCGACTATCTTGAAAAGGAAAAAACAACGATAGGGGAATACTACGATTACGCATCATTACTTGACAAGCTGAAGACAGAAATTGCGGAAAAACAGCCGTATTTGAAGAAAAAGAAAATTTTGTTCCACCAAGACCCTCCAAGTCTCACACTTCAGTAGTCGCTATAGCAAAAATTCACGAATTGGGATTCGAATTGATTGACCATCTATCATATTCACCAGATCTGGCTGCCAGCTCCTTTTTTCTCTTTCCTAGGCTCAAAGTTTTTGAACGACAGATACTTTCATCGAATGAGGAAGCCATCGCATTCGTAAACGACTATTTTGCAGAACAAGATGTAAACTACTGTTTGGACGGATTAAAGAGATGGGAGTATCGCTGGGAAAACTTTATAGAATTACAAGAAAACTATGTTGAGAAATAAAACTGAATTTAACAAAAAAAAATTGTCTCTGTGTCAGGCTAGAAACTTTTCAGATTACCCTCGTAAATCCAATATACTGTCCTAAACTAAGGCTAATAGAAGAACTTTTGGCAATGATCAAAAATGCGTTGAAGAAAAATTAGTAAACATAGGTCTGTATGTTATTTCTGAGACAGTCCTTATTTGATAAGTAATCTTTCTATTGGAACCTTTGATGTGAAACACTATATTCGAAGCGATTTACCACTAAACACAAAATAACTTTTTCCTTAACCAAACGCGCGTTTCAATAATTATGTCAACATCAATAGAAAATCCTTCAATCTGAGATTGAATTCTGATCTAGTGTGTAGTGGTAAATCTCCTCCAGTTTAGGTTGTCATCTATTATCAATTAAGGGAGACTGGTAAAATTTGAAACTTCATCGGAAACATCAGCTTGATAATAGTATGCTTCTTCTTGATATCAAACTTTAAAAACACAAGAGACCATAGTGATTTCCTAACTTTGAATTGTAATGGTTCCTATTCCTATATGTCTTCATATTATAGGACAGTTTAATCGAAATGGACAGACAGTTAAAAAGAGACTTGAAAATCATTGAATGTTTTTCTAACCATGTTAACATCGTGGGTGGCGTCTGTAGTCACAAATGTAGACAGAAAATTGAAATCCATTTTTTTTCTATTTTATCACTGATAAAGTTGCATCAAACTCCACGTAGCAATTTCCAAGCAACACAGAAATTTAGTATTTTTACAGTTGATCTAATCATTTTAGTTCTACGATCAATTTCAGCTTTGATTAAGCCCATTTCAATAAATCCCTCCACTGAGGCCCGGAGCGCAATTTTCAATCAGCCGTCCCAGCCTTCTTGTTCTTGTTTGACAGATCGGATGAGCAGATTTCGTTTAGCGCCGACCGCTTCCTGCCATCGCAGAATTAAAGTATCGATTCTATCATTTCCACAGGGAAAATTTCCTTAAACGATTTAGTTTCTCAGTAGACAGGCTCGACTTTAAGTTACGTTGTTTCTTAGTTTCCAAAAGTTCATTTCAAAATTAGAACGCTCAATTGTCGAATGTCAAATATCAATGTCGAATGTCAATGTCAATGTCGAATGCATTGTTGAATGTTAATGTCGAAAATCAACGTCAAATGTCAAACTATAATGTATAAACATAGGTTCGTTGAAATAAGATAACTATAAGAGCACTGAATGAAGACTATCAATATCCGAGTGCATCCAGTTCGAGTCAAACTAAAAAAATTGACTGAAAATCTTTTAAACACATAATAATTAAAAGAAGTACGAGCGATGCTTATGAGTCAAAATAATGATGAATTTTTTTTTGTTTCATTTTTATTTATACTACTAAAACAAACTTTATAATTATTAATAAATTATAAACGAATTGACTTTGTTATTATTAATCCACGCGGTTTTATAAAAATATGTGGCAACGGCGCATTTGTGTTCATTATGGTTCTCGATTGTAAATAATACACTTAAAAACGTTTAAGTATTTCCATACACAATAATCACTCAGTAAACCTCAACTATATAATTTTTTGGTAGTGTCACTGTCAGTAAAAAATATTATTGTCAATATATCATTGACATATACAAACTAAATTTACTTAGTATCTTTAGAGTATTGTATGGAAATTAATATAAATTATTTTTAGGTTCGTTTTAAAAACGGGAAGAGAAGACCTCCCGAAACTTAACGTTCAAGTGTTTGTATTTGTTTTAGATTTTTTTTTATATTTTTAAAATTTTTGTTCGTTAGACAAATTTATTACAGAAAAAGAATCACTGAGAAATTTGTTTCCGATTTGTTTTTTTACCCAGTAATTCTTTTATTACATAAGAACAGATATTCTGATATTTTTTTGAGATTTACATCTTGGCGAAAAATCCAAAAAAAGAAAAAACAGATGATATTCTGGACTAAAACTTTTTTAATTCGTAAACAAAATTAAATTTTGTCGAATCATTGCCTTATGGGTAGCTCTAATACCCTCTAGCATACCACTGATATCGGTAAAAGTATGACCACTCTACAAAAGAGTAAATAATACAGTACTTATTAATATTATCTTACTAATATACTATTCTTATTAGTATTCAAAATACATTATAGAAGCATTATTTAATACTGCATAGACAAAATGTATGAAAGTTCAAAGAAAAAAAACACTCCTATACAAACACCATCATTAAGAGACTTAATTCACAGATGGCACTATTGTTCGTTCGTAATATTAACAATAGTTATATAAATATTCATCTCTTCGGACATTTTCAATGGAACCATTAATCATTCGTCATCCTGACAACCTTAGTCATTTTTCTAATTCGTTTTCAATCTCCTTCCTCCCCACTCCCATTCACTTCATTGACATTTCTGTTTCCGGTTAGTTCCGGGCGTGTTGTGGAGACAATAGATATCGGCGATCGTTTATCGGAACGAAATAAGAAAAGAAAACGTATTGTTCAGGCTAATGGAGGAATTAGTTGGACCACCATCTAATTGGATTACCGAATAAAGCTTTCTATTTATTGTTCAACGATTAGGAAATGCATCGGTGGATCAATTAAGAAAATGTCAGCCTTTTGTCTTTCGATTTTTTAAATTTATAATTTGTTTATTGTTAAAAGTATAACGACTCGATCTTGTTCCTTTTGTTATTGTTTTTTACCGCTCAGATCAAAAAGTTTTGTAACTAATAGGTCTTTCGGTTAATAATATCGATTTCGCTAAGAGATGACGTTACTAATACATTTGTTGGTATAGACTAATGCCGTCTATGGTGTTTTGGAGGGTAAATATACGCCATCAAAAGCCAATTCGTTATTAATTGTCATTGTGTAAAAACTATACTTTCTCATAGCTTTGAATATGTCGAATACTGTTCAAGAAAAATACGTTTTGCGGAAAAGTTTAATAACCCTCTTTCATTTGAAGAAAACAGGGGCTGAAAGTTATCAATTGTTGGTTGAAACTTATGATGAACAAGTTAACATCCAAAAAACTTGTGAACGATGGTTTAAACGCTTTAAAAGTGGTGATTTTAATATAAAAGACAAGTAGCTTCCAGGACAGCCGAGAAAATTTGCAGATTTGCAGAAAATTGCAGAAAAAAGATGCAGATTTGCAAGCATTATTGGATGAAGACCCAACTCATACATTGAAACAATTGGCAAAAGCATTGAATGTTTACACGCATTGGGAAAAATCCAGAAGGACGGAAAATTAGTTCCATATGAATTAAAGGAAAGAGACATTAGAAGGGGAAAAACCATTAGTGAAATTTTGCTTTCTAGACAAAAAAGAAAAGGTTTTTTGCATCGACTTGACTGACAGGTGAGGAAAAGTGGATCTAATTTGGTAAACCTAGGCCAACCTCACATCAATATCACAACCACGACGCAATATACATGAAAAGAAGGTTTTGCTGGGTATTTGTTGAGATAGTAGAGGAGCTGTATATTACAAACTGCTAAAATCTGGTGAAACGATTACTGGTGATCGATACCGAGAATAATTGAAAAAATTGAACCGACCATCGAAGGAAAAATTACCAGAATACGCCCAAAGACACGATAAAGTCATTTTTCAACATAACAATGTGTAAAATAAACTATTTGGAAAACGTTAAATGGGATGTCCTACCCCACCCGTCGTATTCACCGGACTTAGCCCCTTCGGATTACTACTTATTTCAATCGATGCAACACGGACTTTCAGAACAATACATCCTTACGAAAAAGTGAAAATTTGGCTTGATGAATGGTTGGTTTCAAAAAACCAAAAGTTGTTTTAACGCGAAATCCATTCTTTGATAGTAAGAAGGAAAAAAGTAATAGTTAATGATGACCAATACTTTGATTATTAAGATTATTTATGTTGTTATGGAAATAAACATCCAAATTTTGCGAAAAAATCGATATTATTAACCGAAACACTTATTAGTTCATTGAAATACCCAGATTTAAATCCCCTGCATTTAATACCCCTATATTTAAAAATACAGTTAATTATTATATATAAATACCCAGATATAATTATTAGGGAAAACCGTGAGTTCGTGTGTTTATTTGTAATTAAGAATTCCAATATAAATGGGGTCATTCGAAAAGTCCTGGACCTGACACAGAAAAGACTTTTCGAGATTTCAGCTAACTTTTAGCTTTTGCAACTATGCAAAATAAGCTGTGCCAGCTTTGATCTCATCATTTCAAGAGAATATTCGCCAAGAGAGCCATTTTCTCAGGTTTCAGAATCGGAGGTGATCGCTGAGAATGGAATTCGGTGAATAGGGTGTATGTGGAAGTGCTTCGAAACGTAAATCATGAAGTTTTACAGTAACAACCAGAGACGTGTGTACAGGATAATTATCCAGCGTAATATTCCCCGTTCTTGTTTCTGCGGTGCTACAACCTTTTAGTGGACCTTGACCTCCTTCGTCCTTCGCCTCTAACCGGATCGGTATATTAAATCAATTCAATCTGAGGCCATGTACGAGTTGTACAAACAAAGCAATGAAACGGGTGATGTAGCGTTCAATCGGGCAACATTATTGGCGTCCCCTGTGGAGGGAACCAGAACAACATCTGGTACATTTTCAGTGTGAGGAATGAAGCCTCTTCAATATGTGAACTCCCTAGAGTCCTTAGGTGATTCGTAGCAATTATTTTTGTCAACCAGATTTTTCTAGAGCATTCTAAAAATGAGTGACTACAATTTCGAGCAATGCTGAGCAAGTTTAGTTCACTAGAAACTATTGCAAAACTTCAACAGACTTATGGGAGCAGTGTTTTGTCAAAGCTCCAGGTATTGAGGTGGATTAAGGGGGAAATAGGTTTAGATGACGCAATTTTTATTCCATAAATTGTTAGTAAACTATTCAAAAATATGTCCCCAAAGTTTCAAATAAAAATTTCAATTATTTCTGATGTTATGGGCGGTTAGGCATGTTAAACGGAGCAGTCACTCAGATAGTCATTTATGAACTACCTGGAATATATTTAGAAGGAAAGGGGACGTCGACAGATGTTCTTTTGTTCATTTTCACAATAGAGACCTTGAGTGGAAGGTACTAGAAGCATTGGCATCGTTTTGAGGATCATCATGAGGATCATTTATGCAAAATAAATGGATAATCGACGCGGAAGCCGACAAAATCGACGCAGCGACGCAAGCTCGGAGAGCTCGAAAAGAAGAGTTACAAGCTCAAAACGAAAGATATGAAGAAGAAGGATTGCTATATGGCGCTGAAATCGCTGATTAACCAGTAGGAATTTAAATAAATTCATTACTGCCTTGAATTTGTTGTATTCGGTAATTTCTTTTTCAAATGCGTTTTTTTCGAAAAGGCATTTTTTGAAGCTCTAGCTCGAAAAGTTTTAACCAATCATTTTAAAAATTGATAGTCAGTTCTTTTATATAATTACGCTCTATATGAACCTAAATTTGGAGTAATATCATTGTTTAAAGATTTTTTATTGCAAAAAATTATGATGGTTTGTTTAAACCCCTCTAAAAACATTCAATTTTCACTTTTTTTGGGAGAAATTAAGTACATATAGAAGAAAGGCATGTGCTTAAATTAGAAACTCTAGTGATTTCAGATAAAAACTGTGGCCTCCAGAATGTACACAAACAGCTACGTCTGGTGGTGACCTCCGATCGGTGGCAGCTATGTGGCTCAATATTTATTTGAATATATCTATAAAATGTTCTCTAAGTTTCAATAAATTATATACATTCCTTTCTTGCCAAAAATCATGCTAATCACTAATAAAGCGTAGTTCTAAACTTATTTTGATCGGGGAAGAATTGAATTTGACTCACACAACCGATCATCCCATTTTGACCAATTGTTTTCCGAGGTGGAACTGCTAGGTCCATGCCCAAACTCCCCGCTAATGCTTTTTATCAGGTAATCTGTGAGCACCACGCCACGAGAATTCCCCAAAACCGTACCTATAACTTTCCCTGTAGATGGAACCATTTTCGCTTTCTTTCACCTTTTTTTTTCATTTTTTTGCTTCTCCTCCTCCCATCTACTGTTTGGACTGCTTCTTCACATCTGGCGTTTGATAATTTGACAATGGTAAATGTGAATACTTGTTTCGTCCAGTATTATGAGGATACATGCCTTCATCAGTTTTGAGTAATTCCTCTTACAGCGCTCCACAAAACATATCACCTAGAACCGTGCCAAGCTAGAAATTAAATGGAACGTGAAATTCTCTCTATTTGCTTTACTGATGAGTCTAGATTATAATCAAGACCACTCCTGTTTTTTGTTTAAATCTTAATGAGATCATTGGAATTTTGAGATAGACATTGTCTTGTTGAGGCATAGTGGCCCTGAAGAAATACTAAATCACTTTAAATGCATCTGCCAACTCCACCCTAAACCATAAATCCCCTAGCAAGTATCATCTCAAATTCTATACCGCCATACTCTCCTACTATCCCTGTGAGCCCACACGCAAAAAGCCCAGAGGTCGATTTACTAGGTGATGCATTTTTTTGTCATCTAGTGTATAAAGATACATATGCTTGAGCGAAATTGACAATAATCGTTAAAGTGAGAGCAATATATGCTCCATACTTATATGTTATTTGTTGCCTACTAAATGTCTATTAACGCTAATGTGAACACACCCTGTACATTAAGATTAATTTCAATCATAAATCGAACTACTTTAGACGTTGTGCATACAGACTGTATCGAGTTCGACGACAAAATGCCGACGGATATTTTGCGTCGTGGCGAAAGGACGTGATTATTTTAAAAGCCCAGCGTCGGTAATGGAGCCACTCCCATAATGGACGTAATGATCTGTCATTTGGCGGTCCGGTTGTGATTGTTTTCATGCCGCATAGGCGACACGATGTAGCGCTAATTACGGTGATGTCACCGGTTTCTAATATTAGGTTGGCATCAATGTTCGTGCAGTTTTGAATGGTGCTAGTTTTGTTTTATTTAGAATTTGTTTTCTGTAGTGTTCTTCTTCCTTGTTACCACAAGCCGTGAATGAACCTTGACGTCCTTCAATTTTCGTCCCCATCCGCACCGATTTTCAGCAGCTCCTTGCCAGTTTTCCATGTACAGTACTCATTCACTCCCATTATTCTGCCACCGTGTCTTTAGGCTACCTTTTTTTTCTGCTACCCTAATTCAGTCCTCCATAACTCTCTTTGGTATTCAGCTTTCTGCATACCCATCACGTATCCCTCGCATTTGAGTCCCTAGATATCTACAAAATCCAGATTTTCCTATAATTGCTTGAGTTCCAAATTATACCTAATCCTCCAATTTCCCTTATCATTCACAGCACCCAAAAATTCTTCCGAGTACTTTTCTTTCAAATATTGCAAGTTTCTCTTCTGCTTTATTTGTGAGGGTGTACGTTCCTATGTATAAGTTTACATCTTAGACCATTAAGAAATTTGAAAAAGAATATAAATGGGCTGAGAACGATATATACAAGGGTTGCTATTTATGTGTCCGGAATTGGCAATAATGATGACACTAGGCGCCATCTGACATTTGCATCGTAAAGTTTGACATTATTGATTGTATACGTACTCAGAACGTTTTGTCATACGAACGCTGTTTGTATTGTATAGTGACTTGAAAATTTCATCTCAGTCAAGACAGTGCAATTAACTCGTGAGAATTTTCGTATGATGATTTTACTACGACTTTCTAGGTGGATCATCTCAACCAAAGTGCATCGATCATCTGAAATCGACTTTTGGCGAATATGCACCATCTGAAACCACTGATTTGGTGAATTCAATCATGATCGTCGTTTGCTCATGGCCAAACTTAAAGAAGGTCGTCCAAAATCAGTTGTTGCGTTAGAAAACATCGATACTGTGCGCGAACTAATAAAACAAGATTGTCATGTGGCATACCGTGATATTCAGGCATCCCTGTGAAAAAGATGTGTTCGCATTGGATTCCGCATATGATACTAGCTCAAAAAAAGGCTCATGTCGATTGGTGAAAAGAAATGGTCACAAAATATAATCGTGGTGCACCAAAAGCCGTATCTAATATCTACACAGGTGATGAATCTTGGATCTATGCATATAAGCCCGAAAGTAAACTGCAGTCGACTATACGGGTCTTTAAAAATGAGCCAAACCCAACAAACGTTGTTGACATGATAAACATTTCGAAGCAAATGGTCGCCTGTTTTTTGGAATAAATAGGCATATGGCTACAGTGCCACTAGAAAATCGTAGAATAGTCAATTCTAAATGGTACATAACCATTTAATTGCCAGGTGTCTTTGAAGAAATAAAAAAAACAACCAGCGACGCAGGATCATTCTTCACCATGACAACGCGAGCTCGTTGAAGAAGTTGAAGCAACAGAAGAAGCGGAAATTATTTTTTGAAAATTCATGCTGATTTTGAAGTGAAATATTCTTTGGGTGCAGTTTGAATAACTATCGCAGTAGTAACTGCTTACGAAAAACAACTTTATGGAGAATGCTGAACAACAAGCATCATAAGAGTGCAAAGATGGGATAATAACCGCTCAAAAAAGTTAGTGTTAGCATGAAGAGGAAGGAGGATTACACTACGAACTAGTTGGTTCCAAGCAGTTAAAAGAGACAAACAATATTTTAAACCTGATGGACACAAATATGTAGAACAACCCGAGACGTGCGTACAGGTGCAATATCATGGTGAAAGGGTAGTTTCTTTTTGGAAGTCGGAAACCTGAGTATAACCTTGCAACGGGTCGAGATGTAAAGCATAATACTGGTCCTGTCTTTTGCTAGATTCATAACCTGCAAATGCTTTCTTTGTGGCATTTTCACCTGCTCCCATCCCACTGTTTGAATTCCTGCTTTGTCTCTGGCCTGTCATGGTGAATAGATATTTCATCTTCTGTTATAAAACGTCGACAGAACCGGGCAAAATTGAGTTTAAATAAGTCTAAATACCCTTGAGAGGTTTTCATTCGAATGTGTTTGTGGTGGACACAGTTTATCGAGATGTTTACAATGTCTACAAGCTCACATACCTTCAGTTAGCGGTCATCTAAGACCATTGTGAAAAACTAACCATTGTGAAAAACTATTTAAAGACGCTTTGATTTTCAGAATAATACTAATATAATACTAATATAAGTTTCATAGAGCCCTATAAAATATCTATGAAATTCACTCAGAAATCGTCGACCATCCGCTATATTCTCCTGAGTTAGTTACATATGATTGTTATCACTTTCCAAAACTGAAAGGTAAATTGAAATCAGGAATATTTACGATAAACAAGATTGCATTTGGTCCTTTGAAGTCGTAGTTTGCAGAAACCGGCATGTATTTTATCAATAAACCTTCGAATATTTCTTCATTTATTCTCATTAAAGTTATAACAAACATATATACCAATTTTTTATCTTTCTTCCAAGCACTGATCGCAAAAAGCCTTGACAAGTCTTATTTAATTACTAGTCTGTATTTGTACGGTCAACATGTTAAAAATAATTAGAAAGGCGAATGACAGTAAAGAGATCGGAAGCTAGTTTGATTCTGTTTACCGGAGAAAAATGGCGTTGGTGGAACAACTATTAATATAATAATGCCCTTGAAACCATACATAAACCATTTTATTTGCAAATGTTTTCATTTTGTTGTTATATATACATAAAAGCAAATATTAAATATACCACTTGAATAGAAAAGTATTGGGACTAATTTATTTTATTAACTCCAAAAACTTAACTGTTTTATTAACGCGTTACCTATTCTTGGGTTCTCCACTTAATACTGCATCTTTATTAGCGCTGCTATTATTATTTACTGCATACATTTATTAGCGAAAAAAATAATACAAATTTAATCTTCAAAGTAACCTGCCTTACTTTTTATATAACGGATAATTTTTTTAGTATGTCCGAACTTCCGATAGGGGATGGTGTCAAACGAACTTTGAGTTTGCGCGCCTCTAGTATCAAAATTATTCAATATAACACGGAAAATCATCAGGGAACGTTTAACATTAAAACAACACTTGCAAATTGTTGAAATTTATTATCAAAATCTGTGCTCTGTGTGCTAAACTTATAGTACACTTCGTCAATTTTATTGTGCACATAATCTCCCAAACGAGCGATGTATTCGCCGTATTCTGTATACAAATTCCGAACGCATTTCACGCTGATTAATGTTGAAACAAAAACAACATAAAAAAAACGTTGATGAAAATCTAAATTTGTCAATTCATCGTCGTTCGCAAACAGTTTGACTTTGTAATTCGACTACGTGGAAAATTTTACGTAAAGATCTTGGTCTAATGCCTTACAAGAGCTACCTTGTCCAAGAACTCAAGTCGGAAAACCAGCATTTGCATCGTACGATCGGTGAATGGGCTTAAACCATCATCCCATTGGGGTCAGCCCATTTTCATTTCTCATTTTCGGCTAAATGGGTACTTTAATAAACAAAATTGTTCCATTTAGAGTGAAAATAATCCGCAAATGATCCAACAATTACCATTATATACAGAAAAATGCACCGTATGATGCGGAATGTATACCGGTGGCATAATTGGGCGGTATTTCTTTAAAAATCAAGCTGGAAAGCCAGTTACCGTTAATGAGGATCGCTACAGAGTGATAATCATTGATTATTTAATTCCAAATTTGAATTGTAGTGATTGAAGGAGATCTGGTATTTAAAACAATAAATTATAGTATAATTATTGTTACTGTATTAAATTAATGAAGAGTGAAGCTAGATACGACAGAGAATGTCAACTATTATTTAATTCTCAATTTTAAATTTAAATTAAAATAGTTTTAGAAGAGGAGTAATATATTCAGTTGATGTTGTTGCAGTGGCGGCTCATGAGGGAGGACGTTGGGGCGCTGCCCTTCCAGCATTTATCACAGTAAATAATTTTTCAGAACAAAACAACATCTTTTATTTCCATTCAGTTTCTTTCCTTTAATTAATTTTAAAATAGTATTAAAAATTAAAATCTCAAAATGTAAAAGAACGTCTGTTGACCCATCAGACCAAATAATGGGGATAAAAATTCCATCCTCTCGCCACAATTTTTACATCGTTGAATTTAATGTCGACTTTAAAAATTTATTTTGGACAAAAACTCACTTTAAGAACTAGGAAACGGCGAAGTGCTAAAACATGCGATTTGGACGATACCCTGTGTCCGATCGTATCGGTAATTAGTTTTAAATGCCGATTTGACGGGTACGAAGCGTTTGATATGTTTCGCGTCGTGTATTTCGTATTATTAAATTTCCCATATATTTAGAAAATTCAATGGTGGAAGATAATAAATGTTTTAGGTATGTTAAATATTAACTAACTAATCGAACTAATTCCGGACTTTAGTGAAAAAAGTTTTTGTTTTAAAAGAAAAATTTATGTTGGACATAAACTCACTTCAAAAACTAGGAAACGGCGAGGTGCTATTCACCGACAAAAATGTGTGCAATAATCCTTTTTTGTCATAAAACTTTGATATTTTTTTGATCTGTTCGAACTTCTCATAAACTTTTTCGAATTTTCAATTACTTGATTTGCAGTTACAATAAACTGTTTAAATGACTTACTCTTCGGGAAATGGTAAGTTATTACTTATTAATTCCTTTATCTGCGCAATAAGCAACAACTCATCCTCGAATGTCCTTGTAAGTAATAACAATACAAAATTGTAATATTTTCCTGGTTTACCTAATGTATAAGGTTTCAATAGCCCGAAAAGTAAAAAGGAGGAAGGGGAAAGCAAAAAAAAATCTTCAGCAGCACTATTTTCTTCTACGCCCTCCCACTTTAAAAACCTACCAGCCGCCACTGTGGCGTTGATTTCTGTCATGCGAAAATGTAAAAATTTAAATCAATTAAAAAATCTATTTTTTCAAAGGGTAAAGTGTCCTTTTACGTGGCCAATACGACAAAAAGTTATTAAGAAATTGGAATATCCGGTTATAAAATCATCATTAGCAAAAATTGGTTAGGTAATCAGTTGCATCTTGCACAGAGTTAATGTTCATATTTAAATTAGGTAAACAGTGAGTCGTATTTAAGATGAAGACACCCCCACATTTTCGCTATTTGAAGGAATACAAATTTGAATTTTATTCTAGTCCCATATACCAAGTTTCCTGGCAAAATTCGCATTTTTAATTTTGTCATTATTTTGGTCTATACACAAAATTATTACAACAGAATCGTAAAAGAATCAAAAAATGTATTCAAATAGACGGAGAACTAGTTGTGAGGGATCACATTTGATAGTTAATTATTTGTAGTATGAAAATTATTGTTATATACTATATACTTTTTCCTAAATTTAATCAATTACCAAAAATTGTTTTCCAATAATAATAAAATAATTATTCCTTTGTAAGTGCTATTTATTTTACTGAAATATTTAAAGTCATGACACTATTGACAATGTGTCAAGTTTCTATTTACCATGGCACACTAATTATCTAATTAAACAAATAAACTTGTAATAATTTTGTGTATGGACCAAAATAATGAAAAAATTAAAAATGCGAATTTTATCATTAAACTCAGTATATGCGGTTAAAATAATATTCCGAACAACTTTTTCTAATAACCCTTTTCGATATCTCTAACGCGAAGCAAAATATTCAGGATTGATCTTGTTTGTGAATTCGTAGTAGATTGAGTTTATAGTTCAAGTTTCAGTTGAGTATCTTAAAAAATGTGACCCATCCACCTGTATCGCTGTGCAAAAATTCAAATAGCGGAGATATGGGGGTGTCTTCATCTTAAATGCGACACACTGAATATATATATATATATATATATATATATATGAAATAAAAAGCCGTAATATTCTTAAAATTACTTATGTTTAAAATACATATATATTCTTTCTGTATTTAGTTGTTCAGTGTTTATTGTACCTTAAACAGAATTAACTTTGTATGCATATTACGAATGTTTTCATCTGCTACAGCGTTTTTACAAATATAATTAATTCTTGTAGTGTAGTCAATAAATAAACTAAAGTGGGGGATATAAACTCATTTTCCACAACAACCTAAAAAGCTAACTTTCAAGAATGCTATGAAAAAAAATACTTATTTTAGGTCCACTTCAATTGTTGGAACAGCATTTGGTAGTAATCTCACTGTTACCTTAGATGTTCGATCAAAACAATTCTCAGCAAAATGATGGAAACATAAAAAACTTCTGAGGTTAGAAATAAAGTCTGGCTGTTAATAAAATTAATCTGCTATGTTCTTCTATTTGGATTTTTGAGAAAGCACGTTTACATTAGTACAATAATTTCTGAAAAAAAGATTGTAAAGAAGTTAACACTCTGTATTATTAGTTATATTTTATAGGTTCTTTATATGAGTAAAGTAACATGTTTTGTATGTATCTCAGAAAATTAAAAAGAATCTGAATTTTTAAGACCCAGTACCAGTTTTTTAGACCCCAGAAAACTAAACATTTTAGAACAAACGTTAAAAAAATAAGTTCTAAAGAAAAGATAATCGCAACCTTAATAACAATATAATTATATTATTTTTCTAATATCCTGTATAATGTTCCTGTTAATTTTATATTCAAAGGCTAACCTCATCCTGTGTCATCATGTTGGACTAAATGGCAAGATACAAAGGTGAGAGATAAACAATACAAAAAATGTCGCCAGGAAAAAGTGGAACACTCACATAGAAAGACCAGAAAGTCACAACAGATAAAAATTACACATCATGAAAGACCACAGGGCAAAATAAATTCAGTATGTCCAAAAATAAAGTTAAATAGAAAGCTGACAGTCAACATTATATGAAACACCATAAACAAGTATGAAGAAAAACAGAGCCTAGGCCTACATAAAAGAAGAAGAAAAAGAACTGTCAACTAAATGTCATTTAATTTAAACACAAACAAAATTACTTCAACAGAAACCTCGTATGTAATTAGAGATAATCGCTTTCTGATAAGTTTTGTTGTATAGTCAGGGCAGTTGTCTATGAGGATGTCGAAAAACAAATTATTGCAACGTCACTCTCTTTCTCCACGGATATAGTCGAAGCCGTACCCCTGGTAGTGACACGTTACACCACATACCGTATTTGATTGAGACCTAACATAACCTTGACATAACATTTTGTTCTTTACTTTTCGTATTTTCTTTTATTTCGACGATTTATGTCAGACACTGCGCCCAACGAATTTTTATCATTGTCGCAGAAACGGATAGAATAACTTTATTACGACACTGGAGCTGACTCAACCTTATTGTATTTGGCGGGAACATAAGCTTGATTAACTACATACACTACGGGGTTAAAATAGAAATGCGTTTATTAATATTTTAAAATATTCATCATTTTGATAAAGTGGAAATGAATCTAGTCTACAAACCTTTTAGCGGGAATCTTAAGGATAAAGTAGACAAACATGAAAAATTTTGGACTTAAAAAATTAGAAAAAATTAGCTGTCAAAATTGTGATCAAAGGTGTGCTGGGCAAACTAGATGTGCTAGCACATTAGATATAAAGGGTATTTTTTTTAGTGTGTCCGAACATCCGATAGGGCTAGCTGTGAAATCATCATGACAATGGTGCTGTTTTCGACGTTATACTCATATTTCTTTACATAAGATATTGAAGCTCAAAGGTAAGTTCAAAATAAAATCAGATTAGGGTTCCTTTTGTTTTTGCATTCGTTTTTATAACTTTTATTTATATTATTTTATTCATGTAGTGAAAACAAATTAACGTGCCAAATTTATAAGAAGCAATATTCCTGCGTGTCCGCAAAGAATCTACATGTAGCAACACAACCGAAGGTAGTAACAATGAGAAAGCCCTACAGGATCGTCTATTTTATAGGATGCGAATAATAATATTCAAGAATTAGACAAGAACAAAATTCGACTACCAATTTGGAAGGTAATCATATATGAAAAGTCTTATACTTATGAAAGTTTTACAGGATAATCTAATTTGTAGATGGCTGAAGAGTACAGAAATTTGTGTGATCAGTTGGATGAACATCAACTAATTAAATTAAGGACTGGCAAAGCAGTTTTCCATGGAATCAAAACAAACATATAAAGCAGTATGCAAAAAAAAAGAAAAATAGAAAAGCAAACCTACTATCCAAATAAAAAGTAAAGAAACTTGTACAATTCTATTTGTTTTTCATGATTTTGGTACAGTTCATCTATTAATTGAACATATTTATTTAATAAGGTATATTTAAACATAAGTTAGAAATTTATTATAGTCATTGAAGACTGATGGTAGGCTGACAGTGGTTCCAGGATATGTTGGGGTACATAGTGGTCTTCTAGTGGATAGACCTTAACAGGAGAGACCCACACTTCGGCTATAAACGTTTTCCACTCAAAAAGATGCCTTCTCTTATTTGGGAAATCACTGGCTGCTCATGCATTAGAGTTAGTTGGCACCCAGATTTATTTATAATTGCAAATATTATTAAGAATCTAATGTGGTGGTTTGTAAAACATGTAAAGTGAAAAATCGTCATCGTTTTAAAAATACTGTTAATAATAAAATATTGTTAATAGACTTTACTGTGGTGGTTTGCAGAATCGGTGTAATTTAAAAGCATTACAAACTTCAATGAAAGCCATCAAACAAATATGCTTATAATTTTGGGTAGTGATTTTTTTTATTCAGAATTGATCATTAATGTAGATTACATATTATAATCTACTGTCTCTCTATTATTATTCTAGTTGGGGGAAGTTTTATTCTCAATATTATCCTCTAGTAGTATTCTCAATATTATCCTAGTTGGGGGAAGTTTTATTATATATTTTTAACAGTGTATTTTTTATTGAAATAAAATTAGCAATTTAACCAGTACGTATGTGTTTTGTTTTTCTAATTATGATTTATATTGTTTTTCCGCTCAAAAAATAATTACAAAACTAGAAAATATCTTTTGGTTATTCAATATTTTAACATTTTTCATTATTTTTGAAAATCAATATTACAAATATATACAAAAGATTACTATTTATAACATTAAATAATTTTTTTTGTTTGAGTATTTATTATCTGCTGAAGCTGCGCAATCGTGACATAGAATATCTTAAACTTTTCTTAATGTTTCATTAATAATCAAGGTAACCGTATAAGCTTTATTCCGAACTTTATGTTCTGGACATACACATCCTTTTACAGTGATCCATTTTTGCAGCTAAGTTGAACAAAACCTATAGCTTTGTCACCGTAACCGTTTAATTATATTTAATAGATATATTTTGTTTCTCATTTACATTTACATTATTATTATTTTAAAAAAAAACTTACATCGATGCTTTAGCACCTCGAACTTCAGCTGAATTCATATTTTAGAAAAACCGAATGTCATATTTTAGAAAATCTGTGACTACAAAAATATCCACAGCTTGTATATTATAAGAATTAACCTTTATGAACCCTTTGTCACACATTATTGAACTAAATTGTAATCAGAAATATTTTATTTTGTACTTAACAAACAATTATTTTGATAGTATATATATATATATATATATATATATATATATATATATATATATATATATATATATATATATATATATATATATATATATATATATATATATATATACAAATAGAAGCCGTTGACTGTACTAACGTGAACACACTTTAGTATACTGACGTCACAAACATAGCAGCCAATTGCGGCGCGTTAACAAATTTTTAAAAAGTCGCATCGATTATCAATATTATTTGTGATAAAGTTTTAAAATAAAGTAAAAAAATCGATAATTATTTTTTATTCAAAAACCCAATTGCGGACAATGCCTCGGACATGACATACTAGGGCTTTAGATGCATTCAAACAGAAAATTGTAAGAAAAATATGATATAAGGTACTTATTCCATTTAGTCAGCTTTTTTGATTATTAAAGTAACACCTGGTTTACTTCATCTCGATTTATAATTTTTACACGCTTCATTAGATAGAATTTTTATTTAAATAAACAATAATTTAGTTTTAGAATCAAACTGAATCATTTTGTAATGACGCTAATGTGGTTAACGAAACGCGCATCTCCTCAGCGACTTTTTAACTCCTTGATTTTGATCTCTCCTTCGAAGGTCTTCTTGAACAAGATTCATCTTCAACTACTTCTCTATCCTCACTAAAGTCCTTCTACAGCTTGGCTAAATTTAAGAGCCAAGTTAGCCACGGTGTATAAGAGAGCCTGACGACGCGATAGTTAGCGTTTTAGCGGATTCTATCCCCTCACTTGGTTGATGACTTTTGCTAAATATTTATGGAACTATATATTATCAAGGAACCACCCCTCAGTCGGTTCAGTTCAGGGTTGGGTAAGGCCCGATGCCTTTTGAGAGGTTTTCTACGTCGGTCACTCGAGGTCGCTCAAGGGGAGTGCTGACCGGGGTTTTAGGTAGCTTATGACCGTAGTTCGGAGCCCACACCTCTACCAGGTATGTAAATATAAAACTGAAATTTTTGTGTAGAAAATACACGTTTATTGTATGAAAATGATAAAAAATCTTTTATTCAAAGTATTGCCAGTCGTTAGTATTGCTACTAGTTATACATTGTCTACACCTGTCTGACAACTTGTGGATGTCACGCCAAAAAAACTGTTGCTTTTTTGAAGCAAAGCAGTAATCGAGCCATTTTCATACATTTTCGTAAGAAGTGTATTTTAGTAAGTTAGTAAGTTTCGTTAGTGCGCATCCCATCGATACAAATAAGTAGTAATTGGTCGGAGCCAAGTCAGGTGAGTAAGCAACATGCAAAAGTATTTTCCAACTAAACGCCTCAATCGTTTCCTTAACCAATTCTGTGGTGTGTGATGGTGCATTATCATGAAACAAAATCACTTAGTGTTGCCTTTTTTGATATTCTGGTCATTTTTCATACAAAACTAAATTCAAATCAATCATTTGTTGTCAGTAACATTCAGTATTAACGGTTTCGCCAGGTTTTAGCAGCTCATAATAGATCATACCCTTCTGATCCCACCAAACTTAGAGCATTGTCTGCCATCTATAGCGGTTTGGCTTTACATCCTTGCGCCTGGAGTTAGCCATGATCTTTTACGCTAAAGTTTCTCAAAATATATCCACTTTTCACTGCCAGTCGCAATTCGATAGAGAAATTACTTTCTTTTATACCTGGCGAGCAGCATTTTGCAAGTGGTTTTTCGGTTTTCCTGCTGTCTTTCATTCAATTCATGTAGAACCCATTTTCCCATTTTCTGGATCTCTCCCATGGCTTTCAAACGTATAGAAACGGCTTCTCGTGTCACATTTAATTGATCCGAGAGTTGTTGCTGAGTTTGAGCATGCTCACCGTAAGCTTCGACAAGCATTCAATGCGATTCTGCAGCAGTTTTCTTCAAATGGTAACAGAAAGTCAATCCTGTTTGCAAATCGTAGTTTCCAAGCGTAAAATTCGACATATTCAACGCTATTACAAACTATGCTGTTGTATAAAAATTGTATTATTGTGAGTTAAAAATCTTTGTCAGATGTCAACAAGGAAATGGCGCCAATCACGCGGTTTAACGTTAACTACATTCTCTATCTATGGGCAAATTCCGGTTTCATATTTACAGACCTAGGAACCCTAAAATTTTACTTTTACTTGTAAACATTTTTTAACATGGCTTCATTGCCTTAACATTTTTAATGCGTCAACACAAGGATTTTCGTTTTTTAAACAAATTCAAATTTGTTAATTTTTGCTAATTTTTGCTCGATGAATTTATTCATTTAAAAAATAAGCGATAAAATTGTTAACAATAACAAAAGACATTTTAATTTTTTACTTAACAAGCGAAGTGATAAAACAGTTATGTCACATTAAGAGTCATACCAACTTAAAAAACAGTTGTATCGATACGTAAACCGGTGAATATTTGTAAACAAAAACCAGCTTATTTTTTGATTATAGTTTATTCCGGGTATACTACTATAAGCGCATATTTTATTAATTTCAGTCAATTAAATATAAAATACCGTTCTTTCAAGCAAAATCCCGGCAGCTACTTTATTAAACCCAGCATACCAATCCCAAATTTCTATTAATAATCATTTATTTCTGAGCCACGCCTTCCCGCCAATTCCTGTTATAAATTATACATCAAGCAGACCGGGTATGTCATATGACTTTGCGCTATAACATGCATATTGCAAAACTGCGCTCAGATATGACCCAAGATCTAAATCGAAAGGGTTCGGAATAGCATTACGATTTCATTTAATCGATAGGATTTTGATTGAGTGCATATACACCAGTGGATAAAACTAAAGCAACGCTCCTTTTATCTGTAATTTATAGAAATCTAATTGGGGAACTCAAAGCAATAGCGAATAGGTGAAACAATTTTTCCAGAGGACGAAGACAAACCGTCGTATCACAAACCAACCACAACAGAAAAATGGATGGGAAAAGACAGAAGAAGGCGTAGAAGTGATATCAGAGCCACATGAAGAATAAAGTAAATAGTGAAACAAACGAAAAATAGGAGCGTGGATATTTGAGAATGATATAATAAGAAAGTTGATAAAAGAAAATGCGTTCTCCTGTGCTGTTATTGTTTCGTTCTTGTTTTTTACCCCATCCTATATATCGAGAAAGATAAAAAAGGAGAATATACCATTGAGCCAACTATGCTGTACGGAAATCGAACAAGAAAGAAGAGCAGTACAAGTTACACAACAGGTTCTGAATGGTGGAATTACTGCTAAAAGAAAAAGGTGAATAATCAATAAAAGTCAATCAATAAAAATTAAGGTAAGGTAGGTAAGTACAAACGATACTTATGAGTCAAAATAATGAATTAATTATTTTTTTTTTGTTTTTGTAAAACATAAAATAATTACAGAAATTCACAATTTTTATTTATATTACAAAAACAAACCTTATAATTATTAATAAATTATAATATATTTAAAAAAAGGAACAAGGATTGACTTCGTTATTATTAATCCACGCGGTTCGACAAAAAAGATGTGGCAACAGCGTATTTGTGTTTACATGTAAATATATACAGTGTGTAGCATTTAAGATAAAGACACCCTCAAATTTTCGCTATTTGAAAGAATACAGATTTGAAATTTTGCACAGTAATACAAGTTGATGGGTCACGTTTTTTAAGATACTCAACTGCAATCTGGACTTAAAACTCAGCCTACCGTGAATTCACAAAACAGAGTCAATCCTCGATATTTTGCTTCGCGTTGGAGATATCGAGAAAAAGTTATTAAAAAAAGTTGTTCGAAATATCATTTTAACCCCACATACCGAGTTTCATGACAAAATTCGCATTTTTAATTTTTTCGTTATTTTGTTCTGCGATAGAAATCATTCGGTTCTTCGGGTATCCGATATCCACTGTGTACGATGTCGTCGCGAAGTATAATGAGTCGGAGAAGTCCTGCGAAGTTTCTGCAAAGCCGACAAGGAAAACTCACTCGAAAGAGCACGTTGTCAGGACGCCCGATATTATTCAATGGGCTCAGAAGCTGATGTTTGAGGATCGAGAACGAAAATTGTTATCGGTTGTGGGTGTGAGTGAAAAACTATGCGTTGAATCGTCGAGGAGGACCTGCGCTACAAGTCTTACACAATTAAAATGAGACAGATGCTTTCCGAAGTTGCCAGCACAAAGCGAGTTGAACGCTGCAACCTGCTGTTGTGCCCTTTCAATCGACGAGAGCATAATTCCCTACTATAACAATATATAAAGGGAAAACTCACACGTTTTGGATATAAAAACAGACTATTTGTACCACTAGCGGTTATATGATTTCTTTTGAAATCTATACGCAAAAATGAGACTCCAAAAAACTCCAAAAAAACTTCCTTCTAATAATGGATATAAACTATTTCTTGACAAATACTTCACCAATCTGAAATTGTTGGACCACTTATACGAGAATAATATATGTTCCACTGGAACAATTAGGGAAAACCGCACAGAAAACTACCGATTTCCTGAAACCAGCTTCTGGAAATCAAAACCAAGAGAAAGTTCCAACTTTATTTTATGTGAAAATGTTACGTTTGTGCAGTGGAAGGATAATAGCTTTGCTTTGAGACATACCATTCGAGTTAAAATTCTAATTATGTTAATATTTAAAATAAGTGTTCAGTTTGCATAGAGTCCCTTTGATTGGACACCTCGTAATAAATTAATAAATATTGATAATTGCAGTTTTTCATTTTTTGCCAACTTATTACAATCTCTTTAAATGTTTTATCGAAAGAAATAACAAAAAAATATATTTTTGAAACGTCATGCATTAATGGGTTAAGAGACTAATGCAACAAAAAATTCCGATGGATCGAAATAAACAAGACGTTGCCATTGTTAAGAAAATTTAAATAAAGTTCTGACCTGGTTTCCATGCAAATGCGTTAAAGGCATGTATTTTCCCTTACACCCGGTATATTTATTTCAACACCGACCGAAACGGTCCTGCCATTTTTTGATTTTTAGTCGACGTTACGTTAAAAGTAAAAACGTTAACGTTAAAAGATAAACAACTCGGGCTTGAGTCTAATTGATCGGAAAATATGACCATAAACCTAGAAATATCGTCTGAGGTTTAGGCGAGGTTCTGAATCGGTCTATCATTATGGTTCACAACCAGCCCATCCGCGGCCCATTATCGTTCAATTCGTTCCGCACTTATTAAAAATCGTGTTACTGTGCCAGTAGGTAACGAAAATTACGTAACGCCGAGAGAAACAAACAAAACGGCAAAAAAAGAGCGATCGGCAATGCCCCAGGTGAGATATATGAACCGGAGACCCTATTAAACCGCGAAGAAATCGTGACGACCCTTGCTCCAACTCGACCGGCCGAGGCGTCATTAGAACGTTGCTATTTGGGCCATAGCGGCTCTTATGATGCTTAAAATTTAACTACTAATTCAAATTTAATCGTTACGGGATTCGAAGGCAACATCCAATAATTATAATAATGATAATACATTATTAGACCAAAAGATACACCCATTTACAAAACTAAAATTATAATAGTAAAATATTCATAAAACCAACAATTAATAATACTAGGATGTCATTTCTTCTATTTGGAACCTTGGGCGTGAAACACTAAACTCGATGAAATTTACGACTAAACACAAAATCACTTTTTTAAACTTCTCGACGCACGTTTTGCTAACTATGTTAGCATCATCAGAAAATGATTCAAATCATAGTTTGATAACATCATATGACATGGGATGTTACATGATGTTAGCATCAGATGTATCATGTTAATCAGGTTGAATCATCTCCTGATGATGCTAACACGGTTAACGAAACGTGAGTCGAGTGTTTAGTGTTGGGAATGGGAATCGAGACATAAAATTAACTGAAATCATTCCAAATCGGTATTAAAAGAATCAATAACTAAATGCAGAAGATTAAAAGAAACCGCTAAAATTAATTTAAAAAAAATAACTGTATTGCTATGCTTTCGGTAGATTTAAATTCAATATGGTTCCCGATTTTGAAGAAAGCAAATATAAACGTTTAATTATTTCAATACACAATAATCACACAACACACCTCACTTATATAATTTTTTGGTAAGGTAGAGCGGGGCTAGTTGAGCAAATTTTCGGTTGATCTCCTATAACTTTAAGAATATGCATCGGATTTAATTGATATTCTTACTCTGTTAGGTTCGTAATTTATTCCAAAACGTTTAGCGGTGTAAAAACGATCCAAGTACAAGTTTAAAAGTTATTAGGTTAAAATTAGGTTATAAAAAAGCATAAGAATTAAAAATAAATAACGATCTATAATCCAAAGAACAATAATTAAGTAATCGTTAAATACTTACTTGGCCCTTATTAAGTGTTTTTACACGAGTATAGTAGAAAAATTATGATGACCTAAAACATTTTTACGCCGAAAAAAATAAAGCGTTCTCTTTTTTTTTGATCGAGGCACCGGACAACAATTAACAGTCGCTCTATTTACCCCCTACCATAACCCCATCTTTTCGCCATTTACACTTTTGTTGTAGGTTGCTTAGTTTTCGAAATATTTCATTCGCACAACTTGCCCCTATGATCAACTAGCCCCGCTCTACCCTAGTATGTCACTATCAGTAAAAAATAGTATTGTCAATGTAACTATCATTGACATATACAAAATATATTTACTTACTATTTTTTGGAGTATTATATAGAAATGTGTATAAATTATTTTTAGATTCGTTTTGAAAGCGAGAAAAGAAGACCCCCTAAACGTTAACGTTCAAAAGTTTGTATTTCTTTCAGAAAATGTTGTATTTTTTAAATTTTGGTTCTTTAGGTAAATTTATTACAGAAAAAGAGTCACTGAGACATTAGTCTCCGTTTTGTTTTTTACCCAGTGATTCTATTATTTACATAAGAACAGATATTCTAAAAAAGAAAAAATATATATGAAGACGCTAAAACCATTTAGACAATACTGAGTGTTTAGTGGTAACTCTCTTTGAGTTTAATCTTAGGATGTAACAAAAGTATTTACATTTTTAACCCTTTATAGACTCATGTGATAATTTTTTAACAAACCTCGAAAATCCCGCCGGACTACGCACTGAGAATATTTAGTTCATTCAAATCGATGTAACATTCCTGTAACACACTATTGAACAAATTAGTACGCACATCAAATCATAGATAGGCGTAACCGATCGACTTCTGTCAGTTTGAACTTCGGCGTTGTAGCTAACGATACAAGTTTGTAATTTGTTGTTAAATATTACAATAAAATACAAAAAGTTCGGAAAATAATTTTATTTTCCTGTAATTCTCTAGATAAGTGAATGAATAAGTTTATTTACTGTTAGCAATCAATATTTTTGCCTTTTTATATGACAGCAGTAAGTTTTTGTGTTTGTAACATTCCTGTTACATTGAGTAAGGAGAATAATATTAGTAATAAGTAAAATAGTTTACCAATATGATAATGAGGATGGATTTGATGGCGATGGTGACAGTGTTATAGATCCCAATATCCAACCACTATCAGATGACATTGCACCTTTTTCCGATTGCGATGAAAATACCGGAATTGACGTAGATTCAATCATTGCAGATATTGAACGCAATGAGTCTATTGCTAGCCCCTCATTTCCAGAAGTAGAAATGCAAACTAGCCAATAGACTTCATCTCATCAAAACAGAAAAAAGGGAAGCTTGCAATCGAAAAAAAAGAATGTTATTCTAAACATCCAACAAATACGATTTCTTTGCACCTATTGAATACTTTTTATATTTTTTTTTCCAAAGGCCTGAGAAGTTTTATTTCTGAACAAACGAATCTTTATATTTTTCTTATTATTAATTATTAAAAATCCTAATCAATCCTAAGTTAATTCAAGTAACTGATACTGATATCCAGCAGTTTATTGCAGCAATATATATATATATATATATATATATATATATATATATATATATATATATATATATATATACTGGACCAAACCAAATATAAGATGGACCAAAGCAATTCTGGAATGGATACCGCTTGATCATAAATGCCCGCGAAGAAGGGCGAAAACACGGTGAACGGATGACATCATCAAGTATATTGGACCCGAATGGCAGAGGAAAGCTCAGGACCGTGCGAATTGGAAGCATGCTGGGGAGGCCTTCATCCTGCAGTGGATCGACAATGACTGAATGATGATGATGATAATGGTGATATATATATATATATATATATATATATATATATATATATATATATATATAAATATGTGTTGCAATACGTCATTGATACACTTATCGAGAATAACCAGTCATTGGAATTCATCCATTGGTACCCCTATGACCCAAGAAACAATGTCGAAACAAAAGTTTAAAAAAATTAGGCAATATATAGTAGGGATATTTTCTAAACAACGTCCGATTGTGAATGAGGGTAAGAATGACGCACAATTTCCGCAAGGCGCTTGCGCATCTACTCCCAGCATGTTTTGCACGCGTTAATCGCTATTTGCAGCCGTATCGTCTGTCTGTGTGCTGAGCTGTAGAAATTTATACTGTTTAAGAAAATTGACTGGCCCGGCGAGTAAAAGATACGATCTGTAATGCGATTCTTCAGTGCAAGAAACTTGAAAACAGCGGAAATTCACCTTCAGATTTGCGAGGTTTACGGTGATAATGCTATGAGTGACAGTAAATTTGGAAAGTGGGTGAGAATGTTCAAGGACAGGCGGGTTAATGTGCATGATAAGCCACGCCCTGGCCGACCTACTCGGATTTCTGAAGATTTAGTTTGTGATGTTGACAACAAAATTCGAGAGAACCGACGATTCACGATTTAAAAGTTATCAAGTGAATTTCCACAGGTTTCTATGTCAGTTTTATAAACTATTGCTTCGGAGAAACTAAATTATCGAAAATTGTGTTCTCGGTGGATTCCAAGGCTGCTTTCTGACGATCACAAAACAAAGAGATTAGGCTGTGCTTTATCGTTTTTGACTCGATACAACCAGGAATGAAATAAGTTGTTTTACCACATCGTTATAGGAGTTGAGACTTGGGTATGTCACATGACTTCTGAGTCCAAGCAACAGCCAATCGAATAGCGACACTCATCGACGCCAACTAGAGTGAAAGCCAAACAGACAATTTCAGCACGTAAGATCATGGCAACTGTTTTTGGTACAGGAATGGCATTTTCAATCAGGCACAACAATCAATTCTGATATGTATTGTGTCCCCTTGGGAAAACTCCGACGTGTCATACAAGACAAGCGGCGTGCCCTACTGTCTGTCAGTGTGATGTTTCTCCATGACAATGCAAGGCCATATATTTCTGCACAAACACAAAGTCTAATCAGGTCTTTTGGATGGGAAGAACTGAATCATTCAATTTAAAGTTCAGACCTCGCACCGAGTGATTTTCATTTGTTCTTAAAGGATTTCCTTGGTGGTCAACGGTTCCATGACGATGAAGAAGTTAAAAATGCAGTTATGGATTGGGCTTCTTCACATGCGGCAGATTTATTTGACATCGGAATTCAAAAACTTGTTGAGCGATATGACAAATGTTTGAACAAAAATAGGAATTATGTAGAAAAGTAGATAAAAGTATGTAGAATATAGAAAAACATATGTTTTAATAATATTTATTGTATTTTCTTCTTACTAAAAAATGGACCTTATTTAAAAATATACCTCGTACATTTCAATCAAAATTCTAATATGTAATGACATAATGACCCGAATGGTAACAGACTATTCAAAGTTGGATCTATCGGAGATAATTTGAATGAGACTTTTAGTAGAATTCCCATGGAGGAATATTTTTGCGTAGATGAATAGATTTGTTTCACTAAAGCTAGAGACAATTTGAAGAGATGTGTAATCCCAAAAAACCTCACAAATATGGTTATAAGATATTTATTCTCAGTGGGGTTTCTGGATTTGCATATAAAATTGAACCAGAAACGGGAGTTGAAAATGTTGTAATTCATGAAGAACCTGACTTAGGAGCATCATCTAACGTCGTTTTGAGAATAGCGCGAGGAATAGCAAGGCATCAAAATTATCAACTTTATTTTGATAATTATTTCACTTCATTGCCATTGCTGGAGTACTTAGCTAAAGAAGGTATATTGAGTGTTGGGACAGTACAACGGAATCTAATTCCGGATTGCAAATTGCCCACTGACAAGGAATTGTGGAAAAAAGAACGTGGATTCACCGTTGAATATGTGGTTGACATGGATGGTATCGATGTGTTAAATCTCATATGGAAGAAAAACAAAATTGTTACTTTCGTATCATCTTTTTGTAGGTCAATTGCCTAAGGTTCAGGTTAGACGTTACGATAAGCCCAATAAACACAGGCCAAAACATAAGGCCAATAAACAAAAATAGGACTTAGCCAGTTTTTACCTCCTCTTTAGTTCTGAAGTGGTAATCCAGAGCAACGGAGGAAAGTCGGTTCTGTATGCTGGGTGAGTGAGAAATTCAAAGTCCAATTCGTTAATTTTCATAGCACGAAAGTAAAAAGGATGAAGGGGAAAGGAAAAAAAATCTTCAGCAGCACTATTTTCTTCTACGCCATCCCACTTTAAAAACCCACGAGCCGCCACAAAAAATTGAACTTAGTAGAATTCATACATATGTTTCTCTTCTTCTTTTTCCCTTCCATGGCATCTGCTCCGATGGAGTTATTTTAACATTTTTTTTAACTTTTATTCCAAAAGAATATAGGACTGGTCAAATGTTATGTGTATTTGCATTATTCGTGCTAAACTGTGTATATAATTCAAAGAAAAATTTTATTTATAAAATTTGAAAAAAAAACAATGAACGTATGTCGTAGTTTAAGGAAAGGCTCTGAACTGTACTATATTTATATTTGACGCTATTTCAGTAACACTGTAGCTTCATCAGAATGATGTTGACAATTAAAAAATCATTCTACCCTGGACTTTCGATCATTAAATTTGCTTTACTTTACCTTTTTTTAATGTTTTGCTTTTAAATTATTTCACTTCGCTGTTACCAAACACAATAAACGGAGATGGCGTTTCGTCGATCGATGAAAGATTGTGTTTTCGTTTCCTACGAAGTCGAAGCTCAGTAATAAAAAGCCGTAGTCGAGAACCGTCGACGAAATTGAATATTGACACGACAGAGAGACGCAGCAAGAAATACGAACAGACCGGATGGCCAAACGATGATAATGAATTGTTCTCGACTGAGACTGTTTGTTCGTCTTCGTTTCTCATTAGAACAAACGCGAAAAATTGCTAAAGAACACATACAGAGTGAACCAAGGAAATTATGCAATTCCGCATACACTTTAACGACAACACAATTTGATTTGTATACTGGAGAATAAAAAAAGTATACATATTTGCATTACACTGAAAATATACTCACTGTACAGTATAACATTGTATAGAATTTTGCTTTTATCATGTTGAGTGATAAAGGCTTATCAAAGTAATATTACATATTTTTGTATAACGCCATAGCAGCCATGTATTTTTCTTAGTGCCGCCAAAATTGACATATGTGTGCAGTATTATTTGATACTCAAACTTTGTTGTACAATAGATATACGGTTGCACAGTATATACAAATTGCTTAAATTCATTATAAAAATCATTAATCTATTCAGGCTACTTTTCAGAGCAAAAATTCGAATCAAATGGTAATGTTAGTGATGGAAATAGTAGTGCTAGAGATCACGCTAAGAATCTAATCCGTCAAAAACTTATTGTTGAAAATGTATTGCTGAAAACATCGATGCTGTAAACGAAAGTGTGAATGAAAATCCAGAACAATCAATTACACGTCGTTCTCAAGAACTTCGGCCTTCTTATGACACTACATGGAATATTCTTCATAAAGATTTATATTTCAAGCCATATAAAATTCAGTTAACTGAATGTTCAGAACTCAAACCAAATGACTATTTGTTGCGTAGACATTCTGCAGATTGGGCTTTACATTGAACTTGAAACAGATCCATTATTTCATAAAAAAAAATTATCTTCAACGATGAAGCTCATTTTTTGGTTAAATGCCTTCGGAAATAAGCAAAATTGTCACATTTGGAGCGAGGAAAACTCACAAACTATTCTTGCTGGCCAGGCAACAAGTCATATCCCCAATCCAACTCCAAATATGGAGTTTTTGACTTCTTTGGACTGCGTCCAACGAGACAACAGTAGTCAGGAGTTATACACCCCCGACCGTTGGGTTCCACAATCTCATGTGGAACGCACAACAACCTGCGTCTCCGCCATAATGAGCAATGGTTAGTTGCTTGACCAGGAGGAAGCCCCACCCATCCCTTACATTAAAGGGCACATGTTTCGTCTGTTGGTGGTTAGACTCATCAAGGTACCGACATATGCTCTCTCGCCAAGAATAGGGAGTCCCTCTCCACAATCAAACAACCCATATTTTCGTATATATATTATATTATACGATATTTACAACAGAAACAAATATATCCATTTTCCCTAGGCCATTGAAATATAATATTCCACAAGAGTCTCATGGTGTCTATGAGATTCCTTGCTCTGGCTACTCCCAATCATAAATCGACCAAACCAACAAACGTATACAAAATCGCATATACGAGCATTCTGTCACCGTCCGAAACTCGGATCTGTCCTTAACTCTAGCAGAATAGCATATTCAAAAGGCCAAAGTAATATAAGGCCCACATATATACTCCACAAACCAAGCATAATTCGTGTAGAAATTGAGATCGAAAAACGCCCAGACTGCCTAAACAAAAGGGACGACGGTCTTAGAGTTCCAAATACATGGAAACCCCTTATTTCCAAAATGCCCATCCGAAACTCTTCTTTCACCCCCATCCCTCAACCGAGCTCCCCACCCACAACCTTACCTATAAATGAAGAGGCCACGCCAACCACCTTCTTTTCTAGTTGTGAGTTCTGGGGAGTAGGCAGATTAAGACCCCGGAGCAAAGCAACTAGAATATCTTGATGATGGCTTCAAAGTATAAACCGACAGGTGTCGAGATTTTACAAATCTAAATCTAGATTCTACCCGAAAAGCTAGTAATTCTAATATAGTGTAGTAGTAGTTTAAGAATCCCTAACTGTTTTATAGATTCCTAACTGTAAGTTGCGAGATACCCTTTACTGTACAATAATCCATTAAGAAAGCAATTGCTTCTATTTCAAGCCATTATCCTCTCTTGTATTTATTCCCTTACATTTGATTTCTTACTAAATACTGTACCCAAATAAAACCACATTAACACTACTTATAACTAATTTTTATGATCCTCCCTATATCATGCACAAGTGCCAGGTCTAATTTGTTTGCAAATAGCAAGTATTTTTGAACAGTTGTTAAAATGAACGAGTAAAACGCTTGTGTTTCGAGTGTTGTAAGTTTACTAGAAATATGCTCATTTCATGCATAGCGTATCGTTATCCGTTGACTTTTTTTTGTATGTAACATAAGAAAAATATTGAGTTTTCGTATGTTTTGTTTCTAGTAGATAGCGGTTTTCAATGTGTCTTCATCGAAAATACGTGGAAGTTTTCACTGAACATCTGCTTTCAGAATGTCTGAGATACACGAACATGATATTCATTAAAAATACAATCTACGTTCGTTATTTAAACGTTCAGTATTCGCGGTGTAAATTTTATGCTTTTGTAATTTAGGAAATTGGTGCTAGGGGATCTATTCAAACAGTATCTCGACGAAAATGTATCCATCTCTACTAAGCTTCCAAAAATTGACGTTTCCAGCTCATTCCAGTTCCATTGCTCGATGTCAGATGTTATAAATATTCCATCAGTAGAGTTAGTATGAAAATATGGTCAAAGCACCCCACGCTTTTTTACAATGACACATTAATTTTTCTCGTTCATCACTTTATTCTTATACTAAAAATTATTTTTTAATTTTTTGTTCGGTTTACCATTAAAGCGTATTTTTTAGTTTTTTTAAATTATAATTTATTTTTCATTTTTTAGTTCGATCTGCTATAAAAGCGTATTTTTTTTAGTTTTTTAAACTATTATTTATTTTTCGTCACTACCTACCCGTGGCGGGAGTGGGTAATTTGCGCGCCTACTGCCTTCATTGGGCGTTGTAACCGTATCTCAGGCTCCGTCTCCGAAAGCAAATCCTTGATCCTAAGGATCCTGTTCAATCCTGATAATAGGACAAACTTATTAAATTATTGTATTGTCATCGGTCCTTGATAAGTGTGCAAAGTTTCAATTTAATCTGACGGTTTGAAGTGAAATACAGGTGAAGCTAATATAAAAGCGTGCTAAAAAAAGTATGGGTTGCCTTAATTTCTTTTAATTTTTTACACTGTAAAATAAATTTAATTTACTGTACAAGGATAATTCGAAAAGTTCTTGCCCATCCACAAAGATGGGTCAAGTATGATCAAGTGATCATAATATTTATCAAGTGTGATTCGTTAGATGGTTTGCTGCGAAGTTTCATACGCTTGAGCTTCGACTGTTATTGTGAGGATCAGGTAAATCAAGCAAACATTGACATTTTCTGAAAAATATGTAAAATTTATAATTTGTAGCAATCGAACGAAATTACTACAACTGGTCTAGTCGTACTACCTGTATTGAGTAATACATTAATTATAGAATAATAGTAAGTAGTAAGATCAAGTAGACAGAACTTAACGTTCACCTAAATTGTTCGATGTTCGGAACTAAAGACGACTTGTGACGAGTGTGATTCGATCTGAAGCTGAAGAATTTTTAAAGAACGAAGTCGGTCTTAAGATGTGAATGAATTTTTCCTAGTAGTAATCGAAGGTGACATAGTTAGTCGATTCGTACTACCTGTATTTAATAAAACAGTTAAAAATTGTATATAAAATTCAAGTTCGAGATAAAAAGTTCGAGCCATTATAAAGTACTTTGTTACATGGGATTTGACCCCCATATGAATAACAAGTTAGAACTCTACACTACTACTTTTACTCGAGATTTTAGGTATTAAAGAACTAACCGCTCTATGGGTGCCATTTTAGTAAACAGTCGATTAAAAATACATTCGAATGGACACTTCTCAAGAGTGTTTAGATTTACTTGCAAATGCGCTTATTTGACAGACCTGTTTAAAATATTTAATAAAGTCAATTTACAATTGCAAGGTGATTACTGAGTGAATTTAATTAAAACAAAAAATGTTATAGCTGCTTTTGTGGAAAAACTTCTTCTGCACAAACGTTGGAATTTTGGAATTTTTTGGCGTTGGAATTTTTTATTGTAAAGGGAGCGGTAGCCGGTCGTGGAAACCGCTAATCTAAATATATTGAGTTGCAAGGTGTCAACAAAAATGATGACAATATCAATTTCCCAAAAATCTTGCGTTTTCTATGTCTGACCGAGGACTTTTTGAACGACTCCTGTATATATAATAAAATCTTCCACCCACAGAGCAAATAGCTGCTGCCTCGGGCCAATTCCGACAAAATTCCGAAAACTGCTAACCCCACTGACCTTGGTCACCTAACGTTCCTCGAAATTAGCCACCCATTACAGACTGGTTCGACCTCAACTTATCGAAATATTTGTAATTATTCTTTTTTTTTTCGTCAACGCATTCGTATCTTGTATATTGAAATTACGACATTGCTATTGTCTCGCGCGCCCACCATTATGTCCCAGCCCTGAATCTGTCTGGTGTTGTTAAAACACTTTTCTACTGCTACCAGCTTCTGATTTCAAGCACTCTTAGAAGAAAATTATGTTATATTAATTAAGGTATAAACATTTCAGCCAATGTAACCTTTATCATTGTTAATGTTCTGGAAAAATATAACGAATGATACAGTAATGTTGATATAGTGATAATGATGATATAGTGCGATATTGAGTTTATAACATGGAATTTTACGAGACTATAACTTTTTTATTAAAAAAATATATCTACTGGTGCTCAATCTGGTCTACTCTCATTGGAGGACTTTGATACTCTTTGGTGAAGGAACGGGACCCCACATGGAATACGGGTGAATTTTATTTTCTCAATAATATTCTTCGCCATGGGCCCACCAAGCAACTTTTAATGCATAATTGGTACCTTACACAGGGCTTTGGCGGAATGGTTTCGCGTAATCTTGACTGCTGCAAACGTCCGCTGCAGAATGGCGTAATATTGTCATGGTTTTTGCCATTCCTTCGGGGGCTTTCTAGGCACTCAGCTGAAACCCGATTGATGACGACTTAAAGCCAGAAACCGGTCTCGGGAGACACTTGCTAACGCTTTGATGGCGACTGAAGGTATAATGCAAAGCACCCACATGGAGTACGGGTGAACTTTATTTGCTTGTTAATATTTACCCGTAGATGTCGAGATTGCCTATATTCAGTTTTCATCCGGCCACCGATTTAATTTAATAAGCCAACGCTGGTTTAGAAAATTTTCCAATGGTGATTTTGACTTATCTAATAGCAATCGAAATGGACGCCCTGTAGACTTTGATAATGACGCTTTAAAATCACTGGTGGAAACTGATCCCAAACTGAGTATCCAGGAAATAGCAAACACTCTTCAGGATACTTGGTCAACAGTCCAACGACATCTTCAAGAAATTGGGATGGTTTACAGGCAGGGTATATGGGTTCCAGAGCAATTGTCGGAGATGAATAAAGAGCAACGACGTACAATTTGCCCATCTCTATTGTGGAGACAACGAAGTGATCGGTTTTTACGAAGGATTGTTACTGGTGACAGAAATGAATCTTGTACAACAACGACAAGCCCACCAAACAATGGCTTTCTCCAAATCAACTAGCCGTACCCACTCCTAAACCATCCTTCCGTTTAAATAAGGTATTACTATGCTTTTGGTGAGATTGTGGTGGCATAATTAATTTTGAACTGTTGAAACCGGTTACGTAACGAATTGGTGGTAAAACGGCCAGCTCTAGTCAACAGAAGAGAATGCAACACGAGAATGCCAAGCCGCATGCAGCAAGATTAACCCAAGAAAAAATAAAGCTGCTAAACTGTAAGGTTTTACCATATCTCCCATATTCTCCAGATATAACACCATCCGAGTTTCATTTATTCCGATCCATGGAACATTCCCTAGGAATAAAAATTTCAAAAATATCGATGATGTGCGAGCTCACTTAAAAACATATTTTTCTTCAAAGGAAACAAAATTTTATGTACAGGGGATCGAAACTCTACCAGCAAGATGACAAAAAGTCTTAGATAACGACGGAGATTACAAAATCGACTGGAAAAAAAAATGTAAATAAATTCGTTTATTTGTTGCCACTGAAATAGTTGATTACTTATGAACTGAAATATCACTGAAATATCAATGATGATCAATGAATGATCACTGAATTAGTTGATTAATTAAATATATATATATATATATATATATATATATATATATATATATATATATATATATATATATTTCTTTCTCAATACCCCGTATATTATGTTGACGTATGGTGTCAACGACCATCGCATATAGTTTAACGACGGATGGATGGCGCTGTATGCGCAGTGTGTGCCATGGGACCTTTCCGATGGCGTTTATCACTTTTATTATCTGGAGTGCGGTTGTTGTTGCGCAACAATAGTGTGGCGTGTGCCTCGACCGTTAGTTTGAGCTCCCATTTGCACAAAAATGTCACAATCGCCGTATAAACATGCATAATTGTCAGACCGCGCCTTCCACCCGCTGTTGATCTATAATTGTTCTATTCTGCTAAAAGTCGAATGCAAAGTACAAACCAGAATGCAAAGAAAACTTCATTACATATAGTTCGCGATTTTTATTTAATTTAACTTTCCGTACATTTTGCAACTAAAACAGCTTACAAATAAATCCACCTGATCTTTATACCCGTCCCACTGTATATTTCTAGATACAATAACTCATCACCCTTTTTTAAACTCCGTTAAGAAGAGGATGGTTGCGGCATTTTCTTGATGGGAATTCATATTAAATTGTATAAATAAAACAAACTTGTCTGATCTCCAACATATTACGTTTCGCTACACTGTAGGTTCTTCGGATGATTAACAAAGAATCGAAATCGAGAAAGAAAGAAAATTCTCTGTCAGGCATCCGAAGAAGCTACAATGTAGCGAAATGCTTTAGAGAAAAATATAAGTGGCAATTAGACAACTTTGTTTTATTTATACAATACCGTTAAGATCAGTGAAACTCCGTTCATTCAAAGAGTTTCAATAAATACTAAAAAGAAAAGTCGAATGGCGTAAAATCCAAGCTATATGCAGGATGTAGTAAAAGTGAATGCAATTAGGTAAAACGCCTGATGTTTTTCTTCCCTTCTGCACAAGAATCAGCTCCACATATATTTTATCTAGTTGCGTACGATCTATACTTTATAGTAGGTTATTCCTATGTCTTTTTATTTCTTGCTCTTTGCGGTCCGTTGAACCATGAAAAATTATGGTATAGTGTCCTTTGTAACTTTGAAAAATTTTTGTCGGTAATTTTTCGAAAATTCTTCTACTCATACATCAAAAACGTTTGACAAGTGTTACGGCGATGAAACTATACCAAAAAGAACTTTGACAATAGTGGTGCAAGGAATTTTAAGATGGTTGAGAAGGAGTTGAAGATGAATCACGTTCAAGAAGACGTTTCACGTCACCCAATTAAAAAAACCATTACCAAAGTCAAGGCTCTTGTACTGAGTAATCGCCGATGATCTGTTAGAGTCTATTTGAAAATAATTCATGATTTTTGCATCACGATGACGCACAATCGTACATCACAATAATTACTAGTTCATTTTTCGCTAAAAATCAAACCAACACCGTTCCACAAACACCATATTCACCAGAAATGGAATCGTGTAACTTTTTCTTGTTACCTCGATTGAAGAAACCACTTTGTGGGCGCCGTTGTAAGACCATAAAAGCAATGAAGAGGGTTCGCTAGCCGCTTTAAAGTAAATACAACAAGTTGAATATAAAAACTGTTTCGACGACTTGAAAAACGTTAACATAAGTGCATTGCAGAGAGATAAGATTATTTTGAAGAAAAAAAAATTTGGATGAATTAGTAAATACTTGTTTGTGTAATAGTGTTTGAACTGAATCTCAGATGATAAGCGTTCTTAATAAGTCATTAATAGTCTTTATTTCGGACTATAATGGACAGTTAATAACTCTCACTCCTTTAATGATGTACCAATAGCGTCATCTAGAAAACAGCAAGGAACATCGATAGTGTCACAGAGATTTTGATGCGAACAGTTGAGTTTTTTTATTTGTGATAATATAGAGTCCATTTAGTCAGTCAACAGTCATTTAGTCAACGACTAACTGTTTAAATTACTCATCGTCTCTCTGCTTTACAAACCCCAGAATATGCTTATACGATTGATATGGTCATTCGAGCCGGATTCAGTAAGGATGTTTCACATAACTCAAACGTGATTTGTGGAAGTATGATTATGTTAGTTGACGATATTCTTCCACCGTTGTTATGGTTAATCGGTAGAATCTGTATTCTTGATGTATTTACTATGAAATACACCCAGGTGATGACAATATTGTGCGCGTAGTTACTGTCAAGATTGCTAAGGGTTTATTTAAATGTACCGTATGCCAAATATATGTCTTGCCAATTGAATATGCCTAAATACAGCTCACAGGTCGTGTTCGCGTCAGTGGCTGCATAGTAAATTGACAACAACGCGAATTAGGAATGCACGCGAAAATTATTATTATTATGGCATGCCGTACACAAAATATGTGTCTTGCCAACTGAATATTCCTAAATACTGTTCATAGGTGCGTCAGTGGCTACATAGTAAACAGACAATAACGCAAATTAGTAACGCACGAAAATCGTTGACAATAGTTAGTGAGTGTTGAAACTCTGTATAGACATAATGTTCAAGGTTGGCGGAATGTTTCGGACTATAATGCACAGTTAACAACTTTCCTCCGGTCCTGTATGATGTACTAGTAGCGCCATCTAGAAAGCATCAAAGAACAACGATAGTGTTACGGAGATTTTGATGGGAACAGTTCAGTTTTTTTTATTTGTGATATAGAGTCCACTTAGTACGTAATAAACTACTAACTGATTTAAATTACTCATCATCATCATTATCTTCCCATTTGCTTCCAATATCATCATTATTAATCTCCTTCTTCCCCTTATCATCATCATTATCATCATAACTATCATAAATCCATTCCAGGATGAATAGCTTTTCAAAGCGCTTTCAACTTACAAGATTTTGTTCTTTGTTTCGCCAAATCATTCGCGTTACTTTCAAAAATCCCAAAATGGATTTTCTTTTCATTTTATAAGATTTATGTAGAGTTAAAGTATTCATCTGATGCGGCTTCTGTACGAGTTTGATCTTCCTAGAGTCACTTGGTGGTACGTAGCAATTACTTTCGTGAACCGGATTTGCTAGCAAATTTTGTGTCAGAGTGCACACAGCGCGACGGAAATTTATACAAAACTTTAACAGGCCTTTAAAAACCGTGTTTTGTCAAGGGCCCAAATTTTCAGGTGTTTTATATTAAAGTATTCTTAGAAGGTCGAGACTTAACTGAATATGAAACTCGCAACGAAAGGCTTTAACTGCTATAAGTGATGAAAATGTCCACAACATCTGGATCTTATGCATTCTGATCACGATCAGAATGATCGGGAGAGAGTTGAATTTGACTCACACAACCGTTCGTGAGATTTTGACCAAATGAATTGACGATGAAGAATCATCATTTTAATCGTCACATTTGTTTCAAATATCGCCATTATTAATATTCTTCTTCCCTTCATCATCATCATCATTATTATCATATGGCAACAGAGCTTTGTTCGTTGGTGATTTTATTGTGTCGAATTTTGCAGATAGTAGTAAAATGACCATAAGGAAACAGACTTTAATGACATTTTAATCATATTTTGGCTTCATTTAGTGCAATATGATACATAATTGTTCTAATCGCTTGCTTAACTTGGTTTTTTGTAATGATAATTGTTGGGTTTTGCACAATAATACTCCGTTGGTTGATAAGAATATCTGCCACCCACCGCTTATTTTAGTTAATAATATGAGGCGGCAAATTTTTCGAATAATAGGCACATAAAAAGTTACAACTTTAAAAATGGCAATTACGTGGATGTGTATGAATATCTTCTCAATATAAATTGGCCGTTTTTGGACGATTGTAGTAATATTGATGGTATTATTGATAAATATTATAAAAACTATACCAGATATTTGATTCTTATGTTCTACTTTACAATAATTTTAAGAGCAAATATCCTAAGTGGAATGCCACCGAAATAATCTATAACATTAAATTAAAATCACGATATTATATAAAGTATAAAGAAACACTCTTGAATGTTTATTTATTTTACAAGGAATTAAGAAAAGTTATTAAGTTACAAATTAAGATTGTATATCAAATTTATTTGGAAACTGTTCAGAACTCTGTTTCCAATAATTCTTGAGTGTTTTGGTCGTATATTAGTAGTAAAAATAATGCAACAAGAATACCGGGTAGGATGGTTTATAATGACAATTTTTTTGATACTCCAAATTCCATTGTGAATGTTTTTGCAAGTTTTTTCGCTAGTGTTTATGATACTACTACTGGCCATTTAGGGAGAAGGGTGAGTGATTCTTGCTTTGCTGATCATATTGACTATTTTGATGAACAGGAAGTTATGGATACAATAAAAAAATTGAAGCCAAAATAAAAACGAGGTTTGATAATGTTCCAGCATTGTTTGTCTGTCTTCTCTAAACCTTTGACAAACATGTAAAACTTGTTCTTGCAAACATACACCTTTCCTGAAGCATGGAAATTAGCTAAAGTATGACCAGTTTACAAACAAGTTGACAGGCATTTGATCATAAATTATAGACCAGTGGCAGTGTTGTCAAATTTTGGTAAAGGGTTTGAAATTTTTCTATATAATCGCGTAGATCCAGGTATTAAGTGTATGCTTTCACTAAGACAGCATGATTTTGTAGAGGGCATGTCTATGGCAACTAACTTGGTAACGTTCACTCAGTATGTTGCCAATGCCATAAATGCTTGACAGCCGATGTAATTTACACGGACACATCTAAGGCATTTGATAGAATTGATTCGGCTATATTTTTGAGTAAAGCCCAACAGTTTGGAATGGGTGACAAATTGTGCAGATTCCTACTATCTTGCCTTACTAATCGCTAATATTATGTAAATTATATTAACTGCCAGTCATTCGTATATAATGCAAATATGGGGGTACCCCAGGGTTCCAATCTTGATCCGCTGTTGTTTCTGATGTACATTGATGATCTCGTCGAGCTTTTGGATTGTGAAAAAGATGTTTTGTAGACGACTTAAAACTTTTTAAAATTGTAAAAACATCCAGGATTGTGGGGGACTACAGAGAAATTTGCAAAAAATGAATAATTGGTGTGAGTTGAATGGGCTTCAATTGAATATTAAGAAGTGCAAAGTAGTAACATTTTCTAATAAGTTAAATAACGTTAATAAGTTTAATTATACCATAAACGCCTGTATTCTAGAACAGCTCCCTAATTTTAAAGATTTAGGAATAACTTTCGATGCAAAATATTCTTTTGGAATTCACATACATGTTCACATACAATGTAGTGAATAGTGCTTTTAAATCGCTTGGGTTTATAATACGTAATTGTAGATCGTTTGATAATTGTGATACTCTTAATAATTTTGTTCTATACTTATGTTATCATTATTAATCATTAATAATGACATCATTCTTAATCTCCTTCTTCCCTTCACCATCGACATTATCATTGCAACAATAAATCTATTTCAGGATGAACACATTTTCAATGTGCTTTCAACTTACATAATTTTGTTCTTTTTTCGCCGAATGCTTTGCGTGACTTTACCAGTTCCAGAACAGATTATCTTCACATTTTATTACATTTGTTTAAAGTTGAAGTATAACAGGGTTAATGTTATCAAAGCGAAACTATCTGATCACACATTTTGAAAAATCGAGGAGCTTTACTGGTAAAATGGAATGGTAATGACCGAGAGCGAAATTGCACTCAGAACACGCATTTTCACCAGCGTTATCACGCCTATTTCTTTCACTGCACGAGCGCATATCCGTTCTGATGCGACAAAAGCCCCGTTAAACCCATTACCATTCTCTGTTTGTTTCGCAGCCATGTTCGAAATGCAACTCGCCTAATCCGAATGCATTATTTATTACGTGAAAAACCTGATAAGTCGTCAAGCCGCTACGGCGCGTTACTATATGCATCGCAAGCAAATGTATTTTTTTTAACAGTTTAGTTTTCCTCTTCAGTTTTCCTTATTTATTACGTAGGTGAATGAATAAGTTTCTATAAACAATAAGAATCAACACAACATAGAATACAATATTTTATTTTCTTTAAATAAACACTCTGAAGGACATTTACTGATATTACAATCTGATCTAATGTAGATCAATAAGTAATTCTGTTCTAACTTAAATTGTTAATAACTTATTAACGGCTTTGCACTAGCACAATAACTTAGCTAACTTGAAAGGCTTCACAATCTTGAGTCTTCTTATTAGATTAGTGTTATCGAGGAACTGGATTGCGTCAACGTTCACGTGTTGATGGAGCCATTGTTCGTGACTCTGTGCGAATTTGGTAACAGTCTGGTCAACAGTGTCCATCTGGAGATCTCGATGGAAATCACGATTTCTGATGTTTCATGGCCCATTAACAATGTTCCTCAGTACTTTGTTCTAAAATCTCTGGATGATTAGAGTATTATTCCTGGTGACACCGCTCCAGAGCTGTATGCCGCAGGCCCATACCGTTTTGAAGATTTGTTTATACAATAGTATTTTGTTATAGGTATATAAACTGGAGTGTCTACCAAGTAGCTAATACATTTTCTTGTACCTTATATCAAGCTCTCCTCTTTTCTTTTTGACATGAACTTTCCAGCGAAGTTTTGCGTCTCATATGATACCTAGATATTTTGCTGACTTTGCATAGGGAATCTGGGCATTATTTATATTAACTGGAATCTGTTGTTCTCTTTTATTTGTAAAATAGATGTGTACAGACTTGGTCTTGTTCAGTTTGGTACGCCATCTTTTGGTCCAATTGTGAATTTGGTTAACTGATATTTGGAGTTTCTTCAAAATATGCGTCATCGCTAGCTGCACATATTTTTCCATTTCTCTCGTAATTCGTGGATGTCCTTCCAAAAAAACCGTACATCTTTTGAAGTGGTCAAGTTATTTTTTGACATCTTCATCATTGTTGAAATGTTTCATGGAAAGTACATGAGACATCGATGAAAAAAAGTGGTAGTTAGAAGGAGCCAAGTCTGGTGAGTACTGCGAGTGGGACAAGAGTTCCGTTAAGTGCAGGAATGGTGTATTTGACCGCTGTCGCAGTGTGCTGTCATTCTGGTTGCTTTTTAATCAATACATGGTTGTGACGATAGCAACTGTTTCACCTGGTTTCAGAAGCTCGTGGGACACGACATCTCTATGATGTTGATAGTTGTCCTGGGTCAACCCATAATATTCTGCATTTTGTGTTCTCAAAATATATCAATTTTTTCAGTCACGATCGCTTTTCCATATATCTGTCATTCATTTGATGTGGTACTCATTTTCCTGTTTTCTGGATCTTTCCCATGGCATCCAGATCATCACAAATATTTCGGCGACAAAAATTTAACCTCTCCATTTGTTGTTGAGTTTATATATCGACTTCTTGCAACAATGCTTGCAATCTGGCATTTTCGGTTGGTCTGGGCGTTTTTTGTCTTTCAAGTCGAAATCACCACTTTTGAATTTTTGGAGACCCCTAGACCTAGGGGTCTCCAAACTTTCCAGCCTTCGGGCCATACTGATTACTCCAGTAAGTTTCAAGGGCCAAAGCCGTTTTAATTTTCCTGTCAGTATCTATAATTTCTAAACTAGTTGCCGAGTACGCGCCCTAAACTAGCATACGCTTGCCAAATTAGCTTGTTCAATTACTATTGTGTATTGTTATCAGAGGGACACTTGACGAAATCTGGTGATCAAAAATGAAAATAGGTAGTGGTAGTACCCTCTATCGCTAACAGATAGCGCTAGTGGTACTTTCGAAAGCGCAGTAACAATTAAAAAATCGTGAATAACTTCGTTGGTTCGAGAAAGTTTTGGTATATTCCACTCACTTCGAAGTGGCAGTAATTGGAGTATAAAAAGGCTAGCGGCCCCACCGCGAGTCAGTCTGCCTAGGGAAGATGAAGGAAGTGAAACTGTCTATTGTAGAATAAAGTAGTGCGTAACTTTTTTAGAAGACATCTTCGAACCGACCAACGCCAATACGTAACAGTATTTTGATTTGACTTGTTGTTTTTGTGGGTGATTTACTACTATGAAAAAGAAGTGAAAAATAGACAGTGAATGCAGAACATTTAAAGATCAATGGAACTTTCAATATTTCCTGATTGAGTCCAGTAATAAGGCACTATGTTTGATGTGCAATGAAACCATAGCTGTTCTCAAAGAATGTAACATTAAACGTCATTATGAAACGAAATATTTTCAAAAAATATATAGGAAGTTTGCGGACAGAAAAATTTCAAACTTTGAAGCGCGAATTGAAATTGCAGCAATTTTTGTTTACGAAAGTCAATACTGAACAAGAGGCTGCAACTCGTGCCAGCTTTCGTATGGCTTTTGAAATCGCAAAACTTGGAAAACCATTCATAGTCTGCCATAGTCTAACATAGTCAACGGATGTGTCAGATACTGCTCAGGTGTTGATTTTTATTCCAGTGGAGTGGATAAAAGCTATCACTTGTGTCAAAAGCTGTAGAAAATAATGGTGGTTCAAAACCATTAGTCTTACATTGTATCATTCATCAACAGTCCTTGTGCGAAAAATGTTTTAATATGTCTAAAGTTCTAAAACCAGCCATATCAGTTGTTAATTTCATCAGATCCACTGGGCTGAATTACCGACAGTTCCGCGAGTTTATTGAAGAGATTGGAGAAAATGACTTGCCATATCATTCTGCCGTAGGCTGACTTAGTTGCGGAAAAGTCCTTCTGCGCTTTTTTAAACTTCGAGCAGAGATCGATTTTTTTTTAATGAAAAGCACCACCCTCTTACCGAATTACAAAATAGCGAATGGCTGTTGAAACATTCTATGTCGATTTGACAAAACATATGAGCAAACTGAATTTGAGACTGCAAGTTGAAAACCAACTTCTCCCTGATTTATACACTAATATCAAATCGTTTCGGCAGAAAATAATACTGTTTCAAGCACAATTACGTAAAAAACGTTTCACACATTTTAAAACATGTGAAATATTCAGCCACACTACTGAGACTGAGTTTCCCGTCAATTTTGCAATCGAAGCTTTGAGTGCTTTGAAGATAGATGTTGATATTCATATCAGACTTTGATGTCATTGCGAATGAAATTAAGATTTTTCAAAATGATTTTGATACTGACATTGAAACCCCAGCCCCGGAACTTCAAATGGAATTTATTGATTTACAGTGCAGTGATATAATTAAAAACAAATATCAAAACTCATCTTTATTGGAATTTTATAAGAGTCTTCCACTGGTACAATTTGATAATTTGGTACTACTAAGTATGAGAAAACATTCTCCAAAATGAAGTACACAAAGAATGTTTACAGATCTAAATTAACTGACGAGCATCTTAAATCTCTTTTAATAATTGGTACAAATTGGTCCACAACTACAAACTATTGTCAGTGGAAAATCACAATGACACAAATCTTATTAGTATTTTTTACAAGTGGACACCTTGCGTTTTCATTCGCGTTAATTTAGCTTTTCCATTCCTGAAGGATTTTCAGGATAAAAATCATATATGTGATTCAGGATATCTACATTCCAAACATCGATACATACATATATGATACTCTTTACCTCAACTATCGAGGATGAAACCGCGGGATGTCACTAGTTTGTAATTTAGTGGGATTCATTTCAATTATTTGTTAGTTATTATGCTTAAGTTAAATTTCTGCGTATTATACTTGTCATTAAGCTTTACCCAGCAAGTAAATAAAAAAGTAATACTGAGTTATTATCATTCTGTGTTTATTTATACAACTTATCACAGCAACAATAAAAACATTAAGTCATTAGCTGTGGCGGGCCGAATTTATGATACTGGCGGGCCGGATTTGACCCACGGGCCGTAGTTTGGAAACCTTTGGTCAAGACCGAAGCCCACAAGCGTCTTACGTTGGGACATTGTCACCGTAAGTTTCTACAAATATGCGTACCGCAAAGACTCTTTATTTGGATCGAAACTCGACACGTTTTCCACACGAAAAAAAATATGACTAACTCGAACCCATTTAAACATCAATGGCGTTTTGAAAGGTACTGTCGTAGCAACAAAATGACATAAGAGATTAGCCTGTGAACCGATCTTTGTTTCCAGCACCATCTCTTAAAAAAATTAAGATCTATTAACCGTCATACCTAACACAACAGCGTGTAATGAAAAAATCATGAGGGCTGCTAGGGTCAGTTATTTTTAATATGTCCTTTATACCAAGAACATTATTCGTTGCATTTGGTGGCATGGGATAAAACCCATACACTTTGAACTTATTCCACGCAACCTAACAATCAGTACCGCCGTCTACTGTTTACATTTAGATCGGCTGAAGCCAGCAACTGAGGCAAAACGGTCAAAATAACTAAACAGGAAAGGCAACGTATACAACATAAACATTGTGGAGCTTCAATATTTTGACCTTACTCACCGAACATAGGACCCTCGGACTACCATGAACTCCGCTCTCTTCAAAATTTTACAAATGAGAATTTTTTAAAACGAAAAAAAAAAGATATTTTTGGCAAAACAACCAGTTGAATATAAAGATGCAAATTTTTCGCCAAAAAGCACTATGGACCTACGACTACGTTGGCAAAAAGTTGCAAATAATAATGGTATTTCATAATAGACTAATTAAATATTTACAGACTATTTGCGTATCTCTTTCTCTTACAAAATCCCTAAAAACTTTCTGCACAAACCGATATTTTTAGAATTCTGGCTAAATAGAAATCTCAATGTCATAAATCAGGACTATACAGCAGTTTGATGTTGTTGCTTTTAAAAATCAAATGTTTATGTCAATAAAGTAATGAAACATAAACAAAAACCATCAAAATTGAAACCATTCAGTAAAACATTCACAAAAGAGATCTAAATCAAGATGGATAAAAAACCAGGGATCTAAAACCAGACACGTTAAAAGCACACGAAGAACACCTCTATTATGCAATGGATTTAGAATGATAGTGAAGATAATGGTTAGGGTGGTAGTGACAATGAGGAAAAGAATGTTGATGCTGGAAAGAAAGATGATGATAAGAATGAAGAAGATGGTGATAACAATGATGAAACAGAACCTTTCTGTATATCGTTCATTAAAAATGGCACCAGACATCCCACTTAAGCCACACCTCCCCATCCCCGAGCTCGAAAATAACAGCGACACGCGGCGTTGCAAATTTTTAATCACGAAAGTAGTCTGACGACGGACAGCTTTCCGACCCAAGACTCGATTCCACAAGGATTGACGCCGACGAAGACGAACCTTTCTTTATTATTAATCCGAGTCGGCTGGGTGTGCCACGGGTGTGAGAGGCCTCCACGGCCCCGCATGGACCGGCGGCCAATTTATTTTCGATTGTCTTTTAATCTGACCACATCCGAACTGGTCTAGAATGTTAAAAAAACGATAACCCTAGAGACGTAGGATTTTTATATACAAGGTGTAAAGAAAAGACACTTAAGCAACGATTCTTTACATCGTTTCCTTTTATCCAAAATGCAATATTTCCGCTGAAACAGGTTCGAACTTTATTACCATTTGTTTTTTTACGAAAAACACATTACACATAATTGTTTTTGAAGTTATGTTTCTTATGGTGCGTTTGGGAAAACAGATCAGAGTGAATTTTTAGAGAGAGACGAAGTTGCGCGCGTCGATGTAACACATAATTTATTTTCTTTTTACAATTATGGGACCTTCGCCATTTGTCAGGACTTGTTTATAAACAAATTTTTAGAGGTTAACATTCTACACTGTTAATTTATATTTATAAAACTTCGTTCATATTAAAGTATATATTTATTTTACATTGTAAAGATTGTGTACCAAGATTTGAGTAAAATTATATATCAATAAATAAATAAATTTTGAGAATGTTGAGTTGGTAAATATTTCAAAAAATATTTTAAAATTTGATTTTTTACTGAATGAGCCGAGCCTATTTAATAATATTTTTGTAAAGTTGATGTAAAGGTATATCTATTTATTTCTATTAACCTGTATTTGAAAAACTAATATGTATTTTGATTTTTTGTAGTATTGACTTTCGTCTATTGGTGCTTTGCTCAGTTAAAATTTGTTTGAATGCATAAAAAATTATTTTATTAATTACGCCTAAGAAGTATAACTTCTTACGTACGTACATAAGTACGTACACGCTTTTTTATTTTTTAATATCTAAGTTGAAATTACCAGTTTCACAATATACAGTTTCGTCACGAGAGATCATGGCAACTGTATTTTGGGACAGGAAAGGGTTTTTGTTAGTGGATTTTATGCCAAGAGGTAGAACAATCAATTCTAATGCGTATTGGCCACCTTGAGAAAACTCCGGCGTGCCATACAAAACCAGCGACATAGCCTACTGCCTTCCGGTGTGATGTTACTCCATGACAATGCAAGGCCAGATGTTTCTGCACAAACACAAGGTCTAATCATGTCTTTTGAATGAGAAAAACTTGTTCATCCACCATACAGTTCAGACCTTCACCCAGTGATTTTCATTCGTTTGGGTACTTAAAAGAGTTCCTTGGTAGTCAACTGTTCAACAAAGACGAAGAAGTTAAAACTGCAGCCAATGATTGGACTTCTTCACAGTCGGCAGATTTATTTGACGTCGGAATTCATAAACTTGTTGAACGGAATGACAAATGTTTGAACAAAAATGGAAATTATGCAGAAGAGTAAATAAAAGTATGTAGAATATGGAAAAAAATATATTTTATTATTATTATTATTCTTCACGTATGGACCCTGGTGGACTACGCGAAGTACAGTTAGAGGCGTTTGTTGTTGTTAGCCTTCCTTTGCGCCCATACTGATTTCATTCTTACGCTATGAACTTTTTTCCTTTCGTCAAACGAAGCTCTTCCGGTCTCGATGACTCGTCAGATGCTACCATATTTTGTTTTTAGAAATGGTGTTCTTAGTCTGTTGCAGGTCATGTATTGTGTCTTTTCAAATGAAATTTAGAGTCCTACCTTTTCTGCTGTTTCTTTTAGGATTTCAGTCTGTTTTTGTGCCGTTAATATATCTTGAACCAAAATTGCTAGATCATCAGCAAACGCCAGTTTAATGGGCTGGACAATATTCAGGGCGGACTTTTTTTCACGCCACTCCTGGATCCGTTTTTTAGTATGAAGAAGAATATTATAAATATCATTAAAATATATGTAAGCAACTACAGAGGCATATCTCTTCTCCCAGTTTGTTACAAGATTCTATCTCAATGTCTACTAGACAGAACACAGGGACAGTTAAAGCCTAAAATTGGTGAATATCAAGCAGGTTTTCGACGGCAGATCCTGCCCTGAACAGATCCTGAATCTAAAGTTGATCCTAAGATATCAAAAACTATGCAATAAAAATCTCGTCTGTACACTCGTGGAAAAAAGCATATGATTCTATTGACCGCGAATCTTTATTCCAAATCTTGAAAGAACAAGGAGTAGATCTGAAAACGCTGACAATTATTAAAGCAACACTAACTAACATAAGGTCAAAAGTTAAATTCATGGGTGACATCTCAGAGCCCTTCGAATTTAAAACTGGGGATGGACTCTCGCCACTCTTATTTAACTGTGTTTTAGATAAAGTAAACTTTATGAAAATTAACATTGCCTTTGGTAAATTAAATCAAGAGACTACCACTTTCTACCACTTAAATAAAGAAGATTCCGGATATGCTAAATTAATTGACAACCTTGAAGAAATTGAACCAAACGCCACGAAAGATATATAAAAAACAGCATCAGGAACGCGCACAACAAAGAATACAGAATAGCGTTGCACAATTCCAGTACGACGTAACTTTGGGCCTGCGGAGAAATTATTATCAATCTGCATTGCTTCTTCCTGTTGCCAAAAACCTCAGAGTTGCCGTGAGCCTTTCAAGCGAAATTGCTTCTCTCATTATCGTATCTTGTTTCTCTATCAATGAGAATTCATTGATCAATACCAGTAACAGTAATTTCAAGTAACTTTCCTCGTTCATTCTCAAATAATTGTGCCAATCTTCAGGGAAAACCATAACCATAATCAAACTTGTTTTGTCCATAAACTTCTTTTCTTGCACTTTTTAACGCGAGCTTTTAAGCAATATACAGCCACCAAGCAGCCGACAGCCGCCAAAATATCCTCATCTGACGATGTCATCTCAGAGGACAGAAATAAACTGAGAGAAAACCTCGAGCGAATTTCATACGTGTGGTGGCGACGACTAATCGAGGAATATCTGGAGGCCGGGCCTAGAGGATTTTTCCTTCAGGATTTTCTCTACGTGTGTAGCTACCTTAAGACTGCAAGAGTAAATTCTGAAGAAGCTGAATTGCAAACAAGCGTTATAAATATCCAAAGATTAATAAAAAACGTGAACATATTGTAAAAAAAAATTTAAAAAACGGTATTAAATACCTCATCACAAATTAACCCGAATGGATTTCAGAGCAGTGGAATAAAAAAAAAATTTCCGGTGAAAAAATTCAATTTAAATAATTTTACAAAAGGAATAAAACAATTTTTTACTTTGTTATCTATCACTTTTATTTGAAAACAAAATTTGTGTGACTGTAGTTTGGTAAAACGACTTTACATTCTCAAACACTACTGTAAAACTAAGGTTTTACAGCTGTTTATCTATTCTATGTACCTAATTTTATACTTTTATTGGGGTTAATTTTTTACAATATTTTAAATAGTGGGGAATTTCAGAGATTCGTCGGATCGTTTAATAGCTGTCTAGACGGATCTAGACAGCTATTAAACAAACACAAATTTTGTTTAAAAATAAAAGTGATAGATAACAAAGTAAAAAATTGTTTTATTCCTTTTTTAAAAAATCAACTACCACAAAGTAACGGACAAATCAATCAATAATTAGATAATTTTTCCTTTTATTTTCATGATCTGAAGAAGGAAGAAAAGAAATGTATCCAGACGGCAAATAGGTGGAGGACGAGCATTAGCTACCAGAAATAAGTAATTTAGTGTTCTTTGCTCAGCAAGTTAATTCTCGATTTTTTTTTAAATTTATTAGAACATGCCTTATCTCTTAATAATGATATGAGTGAAATTTCGCCAGTGTTCCAACAAAATAACGCCCCAATTAATTCGGCAAAAATTATATCAGGTTCGAGCAAAATAATATTTTAAAACTGGATTGGCTTGCTGTCTCTCCAGATTTGAACACCATTGAAAGTCAATCTTTCTATTGGAACCTTCAGTGTAAAACACTAAACTCGAAGAGATTTATGTCTAAATACCAAATCAAGTTTTTTAAGCTTCTCGACACGCGTTTCGCTAACCATGTTAGGATTATCAGAAGATGATTCAATCTCAGCTTAAACCATCATTATATATTCAGGAGATGATTAAATCTCAGTATGATTCGATGTTGTATGTTCTTCTCTTGTTAGCTTTCTACTTTCGTATAGAACTAAGGGTGTGTCTAACACAGGATTTCCTAACCTGGGATCCATGGACCCCTGGAAATTCGCGAACTTATCCTAAAGGATCCGCGAGTTAAATGTGAAGACCGACAATTTTGCTTTTAAAAACTTTATTTTACAATAAGGGTACTTAACTAATGAAACAATGTTATGAACAGCACTTCAGCTTTGACAGTATAATATTGATTAACTTTAACATTATAATTCTTTACTTATATAGTATAATAATGCCATTATCAGCGCTAGGTAAGCGATAACCGTCGGTTTGGGGTTATTACTCCTCCACGCTTAGTTTTTTCGACGTCCTCATCGACAAGTTTTTGTAGTAGCTTCATTGGAACTGATTTATTTTTTTATATATCCTATAATATCTAAAGCTATAACAAAGAGAAACATAACACATATAATTATAATTATATAATGATAAACCTGTTGTTGACTCTTGAGTTGTTGGTTTGGGGTTATTACTCCTCCACGCTTAGTTTTTTCGACGTCCTCATCGACAAGTTTTTGTAGTAGCTTCGTTGGAACTGATTTATTTTTTATATATCCTATAATATCTAAAGCTATAACAAAGAGAAACATAACACATATAATTATAATTATGTAATGATAAACCTGTTGTTGCCTCTTGAGTTGTTGGCTCCATCAAATCCTCTTTGATTTTCCCGGGATTCTCTAAGTGTTTGATCTGTAAATCTAATGTTAAATTAGAGTCCTCGACTTCTCGGATTTTGTATGGAAATATTGTTACTTTCTAACAAATATTTATGTTGGTCCATAATCACATCGCATTGGCTCGGAATCAGGTTACAATGCTGGAGATTAGTTTTTTGAAACTGGAAACACTTTTCATATATTGTTTCTATAGTTTTCGTACATATCAAGAATGATCTTCAATAAGTTAATGCATGTACTTTTCATTTCAGTTAATATCATGAGACCTGTTTTTACAAATTAATGTAAGTTCAGACAAATGTTTTATTGGCCATAGAGCATTTTTAGGATAGTGTATTTCTAAATATTTCCACATGTCTTTACAGGTCTAATGTTTTTAAATGCGCAAAGGATATGATGCGTAATAGTTTTTCTAAAAAATTACTTAATCGACTAATTTGAAAATACTGATTTTGTATCGTAAGTATTAGATTCCCCTCGTCATTAGACTTCAAAATTGCATAGCGGATAGTTTTGGTATTTTCGTCTACGAGTTTTGTATTATTTTCCAATTTGCTGATAATGTAATCGGCGAATGAACTGCAAGTTTTGCGTTATTGTCTCTAGGTCATTGTTATCCAAGTTTTCTGTAATCAATTTGATGCCGCTTCCAAGGAAGTTTATTAACCCACGTTTCTTGCGACTTAGTTTTTGCGAATCGTTAGTTTCGTAATTAGTCAATTTTGCATATATGTGGTATGTGTTATTGAATCCTTCAAAAATATATTGAAATTGGTTAGACGTTAAATTATTATTTTGTTTATTTACCGTATGATGCACAATAAGAACATTGTTAAATAAACTAGCCAATGTAAATTTTAATTTTGTTATACTAAAAGGAATATATGTTGTATTATAATAACTTACAACTAAAGAAGGCGATATATCTTCAGCGAAATAGCAATTATTTAGTAGATTGTAGCACTATCAGGATCAGAAGGAATATAATCAAGGAAGAATCCATAAAGCTTATGCTGCTTAGTTCCACAACCAAAGAATTTCCTATAAAGGCGTGGCTAAATGGCGGTCTAAATTGTTGGTCTTCTGGGGTAGGCAGGAACTGGACCACAGCTTCTCTGACAACACGGTAGACGATAGCTTGATCTCGAATTCGCACCCTTTTTCGGTAGTGCCTTAAGATTTGAAAATCACTTCTGTACAACAGTAAAACCGATAAAGAGCAGAATGACACTATTCTGTTCGCAGCGCCAGTTAAATGTGAAGACCGACAACTTTGCTTTTAAAAACTTTATTTTACAATAAGAGCACTTAACTAATGAAACAACATTATGAACAGCTCTTGAAGAGATATACCACTAAACACCAAATCACTTTTTTGAACTTCTCGACGCACGTTTCGCTAACCATCTCAGCATCATCAGGAGACGATTTAATCTGATTAAACAACAACAGAGATTAATTCATCTCCTGATGATGCTAACATGGTTAGCGAAACGTGCGTCGAGAAGTTCAAAAAAGTTATTTGGTGTTTAGTGGTAAATCTCTTCAAGTTTACTATAATATTGATTAACTTTAACATTATAATTCTTTACTTATATAGTATAATAATGCCTTAGTCAGCGGTAGGTAAGCGATAACCGTAGGTTTGGGGTTATTATTGGCGGACGGAATAAAAATAAAAGTAAAAATTAGGAAAACATGATCGAGTCGTTTCTTTCTATTATTATTAAGGGATCCGTGCCGATCATAGTAGACTCTCTTAGGGGTCTGACGTTGAAAAAGGTTGGCAATGGCAGGTATAACAATTTAACACATCCAAAATCCATTAAAAATTCAAAATGTTAAGTTTTTTTTCTTGGGAAACATTTTGAGAAACGTTTTCAGTTCAACTTAAGATAAGTACAAATTCATTTTACAGCAGTTTTCATATTAATATGCTATTTTAAAGGGTTTTAAAAAATAATTGAATGTAGATGTCATAAACTTCACAACACAATAAACACAATTTATGAAAAGTTCTGGACCAGTTCGACAGTGCCTCGATGACCCTACGGATTTCCGGTGTTATAAAACTTAAGTATTAAGGATGATTAATTTTCTCGATCTAGAGTATAACGTTATGGTTTTTCATTCATGTTATTAAGTATGACAATAGAATTCCATTACACACACATTGAACCATAGTGTCGGGTGTGTCCAACGAAGAGCTTCGATTAATTGAATTGACAAGATGAATGGTTATGGACGCTTTTTATGAATTCGTTAAAATGTACAAGAAAAAATATTATAACAATAAAGTCGTTTCAATGTTGTTTCACAGAAAGGTAAAAAAATTCAATTTAACTAATATTGGGTCGTTCGAAGAGTTCATAGGGGTTTAAACAAAAAGAAAAGCGCAAATAGTTTATGCAAATATTTATTTAGTTTATTATGTACTTAATAGGTGTTTAATAGTACTTAATAGGTGTTTAATAATGTCGGTTTTGTTAAGAGATGGCGTTACTAATATATTTGTTACTATAGACCAGGGGTCCCCAAACTTTCCAGTCTTAGAGCCATACTGATCTCCAGTAAGTTCCAAGGGCCAAAACCGTTTTCTTTTTTCTGCCATTAACTATAATGTCTAAACTAATCGCCGAGTACGCGCCCTAAACGAGCATACGTTTGCTAAATTCGCCAGTCGCGGGCCGGATTGATCCACTGGCGGGCCGGATTTGGCCCGCGGGCCCTAGTTTGGAGACCCCTGGCTAATGAGGTCTATGGCGTTTTGCAGGATAAATCTATACCATGAAAAGCCAGTTCGTTATTATTTGTCATTGTTGTCCTTGCAAAAGGACGTTTTGCAAGGAAGCTTGATAATATTCTTTCTTTTGAAGAAAACGGCTGCTGAAAGTTGCTTCGATTGTTGATTGAAGCTTATGGTGAACATGCTCTAATACAAAAAACTTGTGAACGATAGTTTAAATACTTTAAAAGTGTTGATTTTGATATAAAAGACAAAGAGCGTCCAGAACAGCCGAAAAAGTTTGAAGATGCAAATTTGCAAGCATTATTGAATGAAGACTCGACTCATGCGCTGAAACAATTAGCGGAAGCACTGAATGTTGTACAAACCACCATTTCCGAACGTCTACACGTATTGGAAAAGATCCAGAAGGAAGGAAAATGCGTTCAATATGAATTGAAGGAAAGAGACATTGAAAGGCGAAAAATCACTTGTGAAAAAAACAAGACTAAAAAGAAAAGGTTTTGTGAATCAAGTTGTGACAGGTGATGAAAAGTGGATCTATTTTGGAAACCAGCCTCCAACATCAAAACTATTGCGCAATATTCATGGAAAGAAGGTTTAGCTGTGTATTTGGTGACATAATAGGGGGGCTGTGTATCACAGCTGAAACCAGGTGAAACGATAACTGGCGATCGATACCGACAACCTATATAAATAAAAATGTAAATGTTCGTTTGTTCAAAATCTTAAATCTCCGAAAATTCTTCACCGATTGCTTTGAAATATTAGCACAACGTTGCATTCGAATGGACGCGTGTTTTTATATACTTATTATATCGATGACATACCTGTGACAGGTAAAAATATGCTTTTTAAAAAGAACAGCGCCATCTGTTGGACATAAAAGCAACACACGCTATACTAAATATTTAACGGCAATTGGAGCGCCATCTGTTGAACGTAACAGCAACATACGATGCAATATTAAATATTGCTCATACCGTACAACGTGCTTCTTGACAGCTGCTATCACTTAACATTTTCAATTTTTCCGATTGTATTGTTAAATTGAATTTTCATAGATTTCGATTTATTTTCATTTTGATTTAAATATTTAACTAGACTGAGCAACAGAACAAGAAGAACACAGCAAGGCGTGACCGGATACAGTTAGTAATTGATAAAATTGAACCGAACATTGAAGGAAAAAGTACCAGAATACACCCAAAGACGCGATAAAGTCTCAAAATGTGTAAAAAACTATTTGAAAAACGTTTAATGAAACATCCTACCCCACCCGGACTACCACTTATTTCAATCGATGCAGCACAGACTTTCAGAACAACCCTTACATTCTTACGAAGAAGTGAAAATTTGGCTTGATAAATACGTAGTATAAAAACACTAAATATTAGTTCTTTTGACGCGGAATCCATTCTTTGACAGAAAGATGTAAAAAAGTAATAGCTATCGATGGCTAATACTTTAATTATTAATAAACGCCCAAATATTATTTTATTTTTATAGTTATCAACCAACATTTTCAGTTTGAATAAACTTGACCAACTGATGTCAAATCGAAACGAATTTGAACGTAAATATTGTAAAAGTGTGTAGTCCGTTTCAAGATATTTCGCTGCCTTTCAGCAAAATGTTAATTGCCCCAATACTATATTATTGTTATTATTATTATTATCATCGCCTTGGTGTCACTCTCTCAGCTCAAAGAGTTGGAAACCATAAACCGATTCATCTCTCGGGATGTTGGAGTTCGGCTCGGAGCCTGGGGATAAATTTCATTATAACCCAGTATTCCGTTGGCATTAAGACAAAAATTTTCGAACTATTTGGCAGGTTTGCAACAATATAGCCCATTGTCCCACTTTTATGACATTTCTATTTAGTCGGCGGTTTGATAAACTTTTGGAGAATCTGCAGCTCACCAATCCCTCTGCGAAAATTACAAAAGGTTCGATGTTGACTTTTTCAAGTTGCCAAATGTTCTTCAATTCATAAGAAAGATTCTCATACTTAGAAACTTTTTCCACCTCCGTTTTATGTAGATTGTAAGACAGTGGTATGGCAATATCAAAAATTGTTCCCCGCTTTTCTTTTTTATTTATTAAGACTACGTCTGGTCTATTGTAGTCGACAGCCCTGTCAGTTATTATCGGTCTATCCCAGTAGAGCAGTACATCGTCAGACTCCAGAACAGCTTGAGGACTGTATTTATAATACGGCGGAGTAGATGTTGGTAAAAGACCATTATTAAGTCCAGTTTTTGGTGGATTATTTTAGCAAGCTGATTATGCCTTCCTAGATATGCGTTTTCTGCTAAAGTAGCATCCACCAATTATGTGCTCAACAGTCTCCCGTATTTTGCCACACTTTCGACATATATCTTCAGTGTTTTCTTTAAAGATATATTTCTTGTAATCATTGGTTTTGATAACTTTTTCCTGGATAGCAATAACAAAACCCTCAGTTTCCAGATATAGTCGATTCTCGTCTAACCAGACCAGAGAAGCTTTCTTATCAATAGTATTACCATTTAATAATTCTACATATCTACTGGATTGATTTATGTTCCCAGAGCTTCGATAGTGATTGATTTATGTCCCTGCTTCGATAGTGTAGTTTGCATGGCTCACTTTTAGTGGTGTATAATTGTAATCAAACTGAGTTGCGAGCCTCATAAGTTGATCTTTCGAACTTAGAAAATGTTGGCGAAGCTTCTTTTCCTGACTAAAACACAATTTTTTGATATTAATAAGCCCTCTACTTCCATATTTTCGAGGAATGTATAATCTTAACACAGGAATGTATAATCTTAACACAAGAATTGATATGGAAACTACGCAATTTTATTAAAAGTCGTCTAGTCATGCGGTCTAGTTCTTCCATTTCTGTGTTTGACCACTTGACCACTCCAAATGAATATGTTAACACCGGTACTGCCCATGTGTTGATTGCCTTACATATATTCCCCCCTGAGAGTTTTGTATTAAGCATCTTCGTTATTATGTTCTTGTATTTATCTTGGAACTCATGTTTGAGTGTCGCATAGTTTAGCATTTGATTTTGTGCTATTCCCAGATACCCATATGTATCATTCGGTTTCAATGAGTGAATCTGACAGAATGATTCCTGATTTTGTTTAACGTGTCCTTTTTATATACTAACGATAGAACATTTATCTAGACCAAAGGACATCTTAAAGTCATCGCTGAAAATTTTTACGGTTTTAATAAGCGATTAGAGTTTGCTCTGGGACTCTGCCTACAGTTTTGTGTCATCCATATATAACAGATATGATAACCTTCTGCTGTTTGTTAACTGGAACCTAAACCCGCTTGCAGACTGATTGAGAATCGTGGATTTAGGGCCAGACAAAACCACATTGGCGACATAGACTCTCCCTGGAAAATTCCTTTCTCAACGTTGACTCTTCCAGCATTTTCTCCCGATATCCATATATTCGTCTTCCAAGACTTCATTAAGTGAGTAAGCATTGCTCTGATTTTAAGACAAATTTTGTAAATTTCCAAAACTTTAACTAACCAATCATGAGGAACAGAGTCGAAGGCCTTACTGTAGTCAATGTAACATAAGTTAAGGTTACGCTTTTTTCTATGGACGTGCTCCAGGGCACTTGCATCTATGGTAAGGTGGTGCTTACATCTCACAAATTATCTTACACAACCTTTTTGTTCTTCTAGGATATTATTATCTAAACAGTGATGATATATTTTTTCGTTTACTAATGATATAAGTAACTTATAGAGTGCTGAAAGACAAGTTATAGGTCGATAGTTATTTGGCTGCTTTATATTATTATTAGTATTATTATTATTATTATGTATGACTAAAATAGTGTTTATTGGGTTGTGCATTTTGAATTTATTAGTAGAATAAAAATAAATAAATAAATAAATTTATCTATTAGTACAATAAAAATTATAACTTAAATTTAATTATACATTTAATTCGGTTTCACTTTCATTGCCACTTCGATCTACAATAATAATAAGTGGTTCTATATTATTAATAAATAATACGTAGGAATCTTTTATTTTAATAACACGGTTAATCGAATGTATCCAACTTTCTTTGAGAATACTATCTACGACCTTCCTAATTAATGTTGCAGCACTTGCCCGTAGAGTCAGATAAATGTTTTCTGCTCTAACATTGGACTTTACTTGAAGCCACATATGCTCAAGTGGATTAAAAATACAGTAATACGGGGGAAGGCGTAAAACTGTATGTCCTATATCGGCAGCAATAGTATCACATCCATATTCCTTTTTAATATTAAATGTCTTTAATATTTCTAGAAGATCACATTTTTTATACGTATTTTCGAAGTATATATCGTTTTATAACATATAATTCTGAATTTCTAATTTAGTGCTATTTGTATTAGGAACTTTATTTTATTGACGGTTATGATAACTAGCATTGTCCATTACAATTACGCTTTCCTTAAGCACATTGGGCAAAAGGCAATTTATAAACCAATCTTCAAAAAGTTCTCCTATGCTATCACCATGGGAGTCCAAAGATGAATGTTTAATATTTTTGGAGGACAACCGTTGTTTGCTGGGACTTTGGTTTGGTATTTTTTGATGTATCTACCCATCCTTTTGCTGGCGACTCATGTGTATCGAACCATGTTTCATCAAGGTAGATAATGGGACGATTTTCTAATCTGTATTTTTTATAGAGTTTAAGTAGTCAAACCGCCATCGTCGCAATCGTTGTGATTCCATTAATATTTGTCTTTTATTAATGGTCTGATATACAAAACCCATTAGAGATAATATTCTCTGGAGGTTAGTTCTGCTGCAAAGAATGTTGGCTTCATTTTTCCTTAATCGCTGTTTCAATGGATACAATGCAGGCACAGTTTGTTCTTTATACATAGCATAAGTTTTGCTTTGAATTAAGTCTGTGTCACTTTCGTCAGCACACTTGCTTTTACCAGAATCACTACAAACTTTTTTGGCTTTAACTAGCTTTGTCACAATGTCTTTAACTGTAGACAACGGCGTTTTCGTTAATGAAGACGTTTCTGCTGCGGCTGCATTTACGAAGTTTCGCTACGACAGTGGTTGTTAACATTTTATTGCAGCCATTTGGTCAACGATATATCTTGAACCGCACTATACAAATAAGTTTCCGCCGTTTAACAAAAGATGGCTCCACCAGAAGTTTATGTTGACATTTTCAGATGTAAAACGTAATATCGTACGTGACGTGACTCCGTATCAGCATCACATTTTTTTTTTCGTGCGAAAATGTCGTTTTGTGCCGAATAAGCGTAATTTGCGGGAACTTTTGATTTACTTCTTTAATTTGAAGAAATCTGCAGCTAAGGGGCGTCGATTGCTTGTAGAAGCATATGGTAAGGCTGCTTTAAGTGAGAGAAGTTATTGTGAGTGGTTTCAAAAGTTTAAAAAGGGTGAGTTTGACGTGGAAGGCAAAGAACGCAGTAGAAGGTCGAAAGTGTACGAAGACACGGAATTGGAAGTATTATTGGAGAGAGAATCATGAAGACCACCTGGCCATGCTTCAACACTGACCGCCAAACCAAATATTCATGAAAAAAATTATGCTGTGTATTTGGTGAGATTAGCTTGGTGTCGTGTATTATGAGTTATTCAAACCGATGGAAACCATTACTGCAGCTCTCTACCGAACACAATTAATGAGACTAAGCTGAGCACTCAAGGAAAAATGCGCCCATTACTACTCCAGACAAAATTATTCTCCTACATGATAATGATCGTCCGCATGTTGCGGCGCCGGTCAAAACCTATTTGGAAACCCTTAGTTGGGAAGTCCTACCCCACCCGCCGTATTCACCAGACATTGCCCTTTTCGATTATCATTTGTTCCGGTCGATAGAACATGGTCTATCTAAGCAGCGCTTTACATCAAATGAAGATACCAAAAATTGGGTCGATTCGTGGATAGCCTCAAAAGATGAAGAATTCTTCCGACGTGGTATCCGAATGATGCCAAAAAGATGGGAATAAGTAGTGGCTAGTGATGGACAATACTTTCTATAAAACATAATGTACCGTTGTTTCACAATAAATTTCTAATTTTTGATAGAAAACGGCGGAAACTTATTTGTACACCTTTAAATATCACAGGAATTATTAATAAACATTACTAATTCAATATTGATTTTTACTTACAATCATTAAAGTTGAGGAATTAATGGAAAATCCCTATGAAGTTTCCGGATAACTCGATATTTAAAGGTTATAAAGGGTATTCCATTAAGAGGTTTCGAATGTTGGAAACGAATAAAAGAAACGTTTCATAACATACCTGAAAGTTATTTATGGCAGTGCGAAGCTGGGCAGTGGAAGCTGGACGTGGAATACAACATCTGTCAATGTCAGTGTCAGGTTTCGAATGTTTTGTTTTGCTAGTCTTCTTATCTCAAAGTTTGTTTGTGTTATTCGGTTTCATTGTGGAATTCAGTACAATTTCAGCAATGGAGCGCTACACAGTAGAACAACGTGTTTACATTGTTAAAACGTATTTTCAAAATGGGTGTTCTGTGAGAGCCACATTTCGGCGAATTCGTGAATACTTTGGTGTATGTAGTCGTCCGTCAGAAGTAACCATTCGCAAAATAGTGCGTAGATTCGAAACTACCGGATCTGTGAAACATATCGAAATAAAAGTCTGGGAACGTCCTGCTCGTTCGGTTGAAAATATTCAGGCGGTTCGTGAAAGTGTTACTGAAAATCCACAAATGTCTGTTAACAGGCGTGCGCAACATTTGGATATCAGCAGAACTTCAACGTGGCGAATTTTGAAAAAAGACTTAAGTCTACATCCTTACAAAATTCAGCTAACACAGGAGCTAAAGCCAGGCGACCATGGGCAACGCCGTGCATTTGCCAATTGGATCCTACCGATGAAGGCAAATGACAATAATTTTTGGGATAAAATCATTTTCAGTGACGAGGCTCATTTCCACTTAAACGGTTACGTAAATAAACAAAACTGTCGCATCTGGGGTAATGAAAATCCTAGAGAAATCCACGAAATCCCGATGCATGCTAAAGGTGTCACACTTTGGTGCGGTTTTTGGGCTGAGGGTATCATTGGACCATATTTTTTTGAAGATGAAGATGAACGAGCTGATACAGTAAACGGAGAACGATACCGAACGATGATTGATGTTTTTTATGGGATCAAATAATGGACATGGATTTAGAGAATATGTGGTTGCAACAAGATGGTGCGACATGTCATACAGCACGTGAAACATTGACTTTATTGCGTACACAGTTTGGAGGGAGGCTGATCTCTCGGAATGGGGACGTAAATTGGCCACCAAGCTCATGCGACTTGACGCCGCTAGACTATTTTTTTGTGGGGCTATGTGAAGAGCAAAACTTACGAAAATAATCCGCAAACCGTTCAACAGTTGAAAGAAGAAATTAGGCGAATAATTCGTGACATAACTCCGCAAATGTGTTCAGCAGTAATCGAGAATTTCAACAAAAGGATTGTGAGCTGCCAGAGAAGTCGTGGCGGTCATTTGACAGATCCTGTATTCCACGTATAATTGTACACTATCCAGCTTCGCACTGCCATAAATAACTTTCAGGTATGTTATGAAACGTTTCTTTTATTCGTTACCAACATTCGAAACCTCTTAATGGAATACCCTTTATAAAGGTCAGGTTATAGAGTTTAAAGTGACAGTACCTTTTGCCACCCCGTCACAAAAACACTATAGAACAAAAGAGCTAGTATTAAATTTTGTTTGAAGCTCGGTAAAACTTTTACAGAAACATTTGATTTGATGAAAAAAGTTTACGATAATGAATGCTTATCCCATACACGTGTGTTCGAGTGGTATAAGCTATGGTTATACCACTCCAGGACGGATGTGATGCTATGGAAGACGACCCATGCGGACCGACCAAAAAACAAATATCGCGATGAGTTGTTGGAAATATTACGTGAAATGATGCGAATTCGACTGTGAGATGGTTCGACAGAGACATGATTTACGAAATATTGAGCGCCGGTAAGTTGGTTTTTGTTGCATGATAATACAGTATCTCACAGAATCGTCGCTATTAGTGAATTTTAGGCGAAAAAGTAGACTATGTGCTTCAATATCCTCTGTATTCGCCTGATTTATCTCTGTGCGACTATTTCCTATTCCCGAAACTCAAGCTGTCCATGAAAGGAATGTTTTATCACAGTTACATAAGACCAAGAGGCCGTGACGAGGGTAATTGAGGCGGTTCCGAAAAACGACATAAAAAGTCTATGCTAGTATTGGTTGAACATGTGTATTGATGCAGAAGGGATGTATATTAAATAAAAAGAAATAATTTTTACAAAATAACTACTTCTCTTTTTTATTTAAAAAGTTTCGTTATTTTTCCGATATACCATATTCTCTGATCAAAGACAATTCAACTTTTTCCCTTTTCCAATATTTTAACTTGTATTTGAAATAAATAAAAAACACTAAAAAAAGAATAAAACATTTTCTTGTAATTTCTACGGTGTGTAAAATTCAAAATAAACAAACAAACTAACGCAATTATGAAACTTCAAGACCGATATCTCCATAGACGATATTAGAAGTTCAGCTCCGATATTCGTACCCATGACATTTCCACATTTCATCAGGTTCTCGTCGCAGCAGCGCGCCTCAAAAATGTCAGCTCGGCTGCAAAGGTCAAATACGATTTTATAGGCTTTGTGCCGTTTCTCACTCTGGCGCTTCTCCGTAAAGGATAAAGATTTTTACGAGCTTTACACTGAATAAACAATTTAACGAACCGATTCTTTAAAATTACCTTCTAAAATAAGACATTTTATTATTAAAAGACGAAAAATTTTGAGTTGTATTAATTTTAACAAATAATAAATCTTGAAAACGTAAATTTTAGCTTAGTTCGTCTCCTATTTATAGTCGATTTCTTCTTCTTCGTATTATTCTTTACAGAGTCGTGACCTATGGACTAATTCTCACCAGCTTCCTTGATTGCATGGTGGGGGGATATACCAGTTAATTAATTATTCATTAATTTCTGCAATAACTCTCACCAGTATCAATACTTTATGTACACACCTCGTATATGACATCCTCATTCATCCTTATTCCCTCTAAAAAAAGTTAAAGAATTTTCTGAAAAATCAGTTCAGTGTCCTAACTTCAGCGAAATGGAGCTGTCTTTGATACATTTCCCACGGATTTTCTAGGAACCAAATTTTTAGCCCTGGAACTAGCAATGTTTCACGACGAAATGACAACACCTACTCTATAAACTCATCGAAGAATGACTTCACAATACAAGGGCATCGAAAACAGTGAGCTAATCAAGTCGCTCACTTATTTATATAACACCGCGTACATCCATTAGTTATACCCATCAAAACTAAATCAAAGTACAACATCGAACGGAAATGGGAAGGAAAACAGCTAACTTTGTCTATTACGGACTCGCCGAACTTTACAGTGTTAACCTGAATGTTAAATTAACTGCCACGGATAGATAGGAAAGCGTTAACCCTAATTTTCCAACCGACATTTATATTGGTAGATCACGCAAAATGTTTGCGAAACAAAAGAGAACCTATTTGCATCGCCATTCAGGTCGATTCCAACTTGACGAGCAAAGTTTCAGCCGTAAATTAAAGGAAAGACTGTATTGAATCCACATGGAGAACAGTACGGGATGGTAGGGGTGGAAAATACAACCCTTGAACTTTGCTTGGATAAAATATTATATAATGTTGACATAATGGTGAAGGAGGTAAAATTATCATTTTATTAGTCGAATATTATATATATATATATATATATATATATATATATATATATATATATATATATATATATATATATATATATATATATATATATATATATATATATATATATATATATATATATATATATATATATATATATATATATATATATATATATATATATAATTTCTTCATCGCAACACTTGGAATTTTCGAGGTTATGATGACACACTATATATTATAAGATGATTGCGAAGTAAATCACAACTATCACATTACAACATAACAAATTATTTTGGAAGTACTCAGTTTTAGAAAGAAAAATCCTTCATTTACGACGTTTTTTTCGGTAACAAAAAGCTTTGCAGCGAACCATAGAAATGATAATTTATTGATGCGATATCCAGAAAATAATGTGGAATAGGAAGAACCTCCTTTAGCTGACCGTTCACTTTATTTAAATTAATGATTTTTAATAAGGACAAAATATGAAACCGATTGTTTCGACCAAGTGATAAATAATTTCTGCCCTCAAAAAGATTATATACATGAACTTCACCTAGAGATAATAAGAATAAGGGAGTCAGAAACCAGATTGAAAAAGGGAAAAAGTTAATAGCATACTTTAGCATAAAACTAAAAAAAATAGAAAACAAAATGCCACAATACCTAAATCTGGCAATCACAAACGAGTCAAGAAAAGTCAAGCAAACAAATCAAAAAAAAATACCTTTGGAATTATTCCAACAGACACTAATTGGAATATCATGAAATATGTCATAATGAAAGCTGAGATAGAAGTTTTTGCGAAGAAGAAACAACATCAAAACAAACTTGAAACAGTCCAACTAAAACATGAATAAGAAAATGTAAAAAAATCCTACCAACCATAAAAGACTCAAGTGGTCGAAAAAACTTTGAAGAACGTCTGGCAGAAACAAATGGGACAAAAAATGAAATAAATATAAGAAAAATACTCAAACAAGTGTTCAGTGCTGAAACAGACAGAGCTAATAAGATCTGAATGGTTACTAAGTGGAGTAATACAGGCCATTAATTCATCTTCATATACTACCATCTTAATCTTCTCTGCTCTATTTCTTCTTATCTGTTACATTTTTGCCATCTGCATAGTTGATCAAAATATCTCTAGGTCTCTCTCTTGATCTAATTTCTAGCCTGAAAACCTGAAGCGTTTAAAAATTATCGGCCCCTAGAAGTAGTACTCTCTTGCGCATATCTTCCTTCATAGCGTACCTGGATACTACGCGGTCCTTGTATATTTCCTGTATTTCCTCCATTTCAGTTTTTAATAGGCCCAACTTTTCCCTCTTGCATACAAGTTTGATCTGCCTTGTCAGTGTCCCTTTTCTTTTCGCTCTTGTGAGTTTTTGTATGCTCTTCAGTCCGGCAGAGTTTCTATTCGTCACCACACGTTTACGTTCATCGCCGTATCATTCAGTTCTTTTGTTTTTCCCTTCATTCTGGGACCCCCATTCGGGAGAAAATTTTCTCCTCTGCAACCGACTCTGCTGCTGCTCCATCAGTCTTTGGTTTCTCTAACTCCTGCTGCATTCTATATTGGTACTTTATCTAGTGCTTTGGGCTCTTGTTAATATTTCAGTGTCGTATTTTTTGTTTTGGTTAATGGTTTTTTCAATTCTTCTACTGGCACCTTTGGTGTGAAACACTAAACTTGAAGAGATGTACCACTAAACACCAAAACACTTTTTTGAACTGCTCGGCGCACTTTTCGCTAACCATGTTAGCATAGATTAAATCATCTCCTGATGATGCTAACATGGTTAGCGAAACGTGCGTCGAGCAGTTCAAAAAAGTGTTTTAGTGTTTAGGGGTAAATCTCTTCAAGTTTAATGGTTTTTTGTTGGTGACACATATGCTCTGTAGTATTTTTGCTACTACCCCGTAATGGTACCAATCTGAAACGACTTGGAGCAACTTTTCACAGAATACTACTTATACTAATTGGCTGAGTAACATAAGAAAAATGTTTCACAACAGGATAAAACACTTTAACATTACAACCTGACAAAATCAATTTAGTCCCACAAAAACAACAATAAAGGGTTTTTTAATTAATATTCCCTAAACTATTATTAAAAACTAATATCAAAGATATTAAAGCTTAAATTAAGGATAAAAATCGTTCGGGAATAGTTCAAGGTTACTCAATCGCCGGGTTACTAACATCGCATCTCTCACTCCGTTGATGTTTTTTTCATCGCCCCATAAAAAAAATTTAATGCCGCAATTATTATTTATAAGGTAAAACAGGATTCTGTGAGCTGTCGATCCCTGTAAGGCTGAACATACATCAAGGCATAGTCGATTGCCTGGCCAATAACATCCGTACACTCTCTCGGTCGGTAATTATTAGAACCTGTAAATTCTTTCATTTCTATCGAATTAATATTACATTCGGAAAATCGTTAATTAAAAGACGAAAATACAACTTTAGGCGTGAAAAATAAATATAAACAGGATTTTTTTTCAAAAATAAACAGGCAACATTTTGAATATATACTTTTTAAAAATAGATTAATTTTTGTAATTTTTGTGATAAAAAAAAATTATGAGTAAGTTTGCCGCAGTTACTATAGCATTTTGTAACTCTGCCATACATCCAGTGATCTAGGTCATCCATAACTTCTTGTAGCAAGGCGTATCCCGGGCGCGTTGGACATTGAATTAAGTTGCTGGCGGCCGAATAAATCGTCAAAATTTCGACAATTACTATTCCACACTTGGACATCTCTCCGGCCAGTCAGTTACACACCGATCAATAAGTTCCCAGTCTGACAAATAAAACAGATTTTTTTTGTAAATTTCGATTTTTTTATCAATATATTCTCCTTGAAGAGCAATACAATCATCCAAATTATTTTTCTTCTTCATCCTGTGGTACTACAGTCCGTCAGTGAGCTTTGAGCCAGTGGCGGTTCGTGAGGGAGGGCTTTGGGGCACCGCCCCTCCAACATTTATTACAGTAAAGAATTTTTCAGAACAAAACATTATATTTTATTCTCGTTCAGTTTCTTTCCTTTAGCTAATTTTAGGATATTATTAAAAATTAAAATCTCCAAATGTAGAAGAACGTCTGTCGACCCATCACACCAAATAATGAGGATAAAAATTCCATCCTCTCGCAACAATTTTTACATCGTTGGTCGGACGTTTACCTCCAGCGACCGTACGCCACGTCCATTTATCTCGTCGTTGGCGTTACATGTTTTGTTGGTTGCCAGAATTCGGGGGGTTTAACTGCTTTCTAAATCATGCGATTTAAACGTAGATTGTCTGCGACCGAGCGTATTGGTAATTAATTTTATTAGCTGATTTGACGGGTACGGAGGTTTTGATATGTCTCACGTCGCGTATTTCGTTCGCCTCGCGAATACTTATTTTGATTTGGGATTTGCTATGTGTGTACACACTGTACCTGATTTAAAAGTTAATAACGACTAATTTAAGTTTCGAGAAGAAAGTTGAATTAAAAACTAACGGTCGTCCCACGCCCGTGTTGAACTTGAGTCAAGTTGAAAAATAATGTAAAAATAGCAAAAAAATCTTCATCAGCACTATTTTCTTCTACGCCCTCACACTTTAAAAACCCACAAGCCTCAACTGCTTTGAGCTTTTCTTCAACCCTCGCTTCTGTCCGGATCGATCTCCAACAACCCCTTGTTAATTTTTGATGTACAGTGATTCTACAGTATCTCCCCCTACATTGTCCTACAACTATGTAAGGAGAGATACTGTAGAATTCTTAATGATTTTCTCAATCGTATTAATACATTTAAGTCATTTGCATATCCTACTATCTGTTTCCTTACTTCATGTGATACTATGAAGTCGAATCTAACCTGGATTTCGTTCGGTGGTTCCTCACATTTGTTATATGTTTTATTTTGGATCATTTTTAATAAGATTTTTCAGCTTAATAAAAAAGCTGTGGTTGTTACATTTAGGATTTAGGATTTATGACTATCTATTTCTCTTTGGTAGCAGTATTAATACTAATTTATGTAACACTAGAATTTTATGGTGTATAATTTTTTTTAAGATATGGTAAACTTCATTATCATATTGTCATTTAGTGCTTGGGATAATTTAGTGGGGATTTCATCAAGACTAGTTGTATTCCCGTCTTTGCTGTTCTTAATGGTTTGTATGATTTCCTTGGTAACATTTTTAAGTAATGATATCATTTAGATATTATCAGCTCGATGTACCATCAGTAGGAGAGAGGGAGACTAGTAGTAACAGAGGTAAGTAGTAACAGCTTAATTACTCAGCAGGTTTCCAATATTTTGTTTTGAATTTACACTTAATTTGTTCCTTATAACGGGGCTTATGACGTAACAATAGCCAGTGAGACACGTGAGGGCGCAGTGAGTGGTTGTAAGCGGGCGCACCATTTTTGAACAAATTGGGGAAGTCAAAAAACAAATATGTTTAGATTATATTATAAATATCTTGATCTTGTAGCTAAGACTGAGCGTGATGTTAAACGGTCGTCGAAAAATTTCTAATTTTATAAAAGGATGTATTCTTAATAAATGTTGTTTCAAATTTATTTTTCCGCCAAAATATTTCATTATTTTATCGCATATCTTGCAAATAGTTTGTTTGGAGTCAATTTTTTTGAACCAATTCCACAAAAGCGAATGTTTTTTACAACCAGGCCTCATTTTCTATTTTTTCAAGGTGAACGTTTTTATCGTAAATTAATTTAATTAAGCACGCAACAAACCCAACACTCCCAACAGTACCAACACTAAATCTCTGTTAAAAACAACCCAAAACTCATGAAATAAAATAACGATTCTTGATTTACGATTCATTCAAACAAAAAAAAAAATTATTGTACCTTGTACAAAGAACACTGGTATACAAAGCCATGGAGGAAATGAGAATATTAGCTATATAACTCATTACATTTTTTAATTAACAAATTTTAACGGGTCACGAAAGGTTTCTTACAGTAGTACTGTTACGCACCATAAGATGGCGTAAGTTGCGTTTAAATATATATATATATATATATATATATATATATATATATATATATATATATATATATATATATATATATATATATATATGATATTTGGTCATTCTTTCATTTGCTTTCGAAAGTTCAGCTCGACTGATGACGGATTAAGGCAGACATCAGTCTCGGGAGACACTTGTGGACGGATAATGAGGTATATGTGGAGCACGGGAAAAAGTTCCTTGTTTATTTAAATGAGGAGGCTGTTCAATGGCAAACTCGGCCATCTCCATGTCCTGTCATTTTGACAAAAAAGCGATTTGGATGACAGCGAAAAAGCTGTTGTGATTAAATTATACGATGCATATAGATGATTTTTTTATATTACTCTTTATGATATTTTAATAATAATAACCAAGATAAATTTCATCGAAGCACATTGGTTATATTAAAAAAATATTACAAAAATATCATGCGGCCGCTTTTGTAACCAGAATGATGAAATGATCGTTTTTGATACTAAAAAAAAAAGAAAAAAATACAGCATATAATTATTACATTACGTTAAAATGTTGTAACCTATTATTTTCTCATTTGAGAACAAAATTTGAAAATATAGATCACAACGACGCCAGCCTTTCGACGGGAGCCCGGGAAGCAGGCCCAAGACAGGATAAAGCTGCGATACCAAATTGAGCGCCACCCGGTTCGTTAATTTATGTGATAATTAGAAAGGACCCTGAAACCGGGAAGGGGTCTAACTTAAATAAAACTGTTTAATAGATTTTACGCATGTATTTCACAAAAAAAAACACACTCAATAAAAACGACACAAAGCACATTAAAAAAAATAAAACCATCAAATCAGGAACTCAAGGGTAACCAAAAAAATAAATTGTAACTGTGATCTTTATCAGTACATGCAAATATAATAAAAATGTGTTTAACTGGCCTTATTTCATTATGTTCTTCTTGCCTATCCCGTACTGGCTGTCCAAAAACCCTGAGTACGACTACGAGCCATCCGGTATCCCTATGCGGGGGTCCAGAAATAGTCTCGATCTGACTAACCGGTTACTGTGCCATGTGGCCCCAAAAAGAATAAGGTCCAAAAGAGTAAGGTCCACAATGGTCGGGCTCTGAAATAGGTGGTCTTTCAATAGCCTGTCTCTGTTAATCGGATTCTCTGCTGCCGGGTCGTAAAACCCTCTATCAGAAAAATCAGCCCAAGCATGACTTGGCCAGCAAACCTACGTACCTTTGTCGGAAAGGCAAGGTGAGAAAACGTCCGCTCACCTGGAGATTTGGAGTTAGACTGTCTTGGCCTTGTCCTATCGATACAGGAGCTCCTTCATTTAAAATTTCGCCCGAAACAAACCTACCAGTAGTGATCAAGAATTTTTAAACGCTACAATGTATTTTAATTACCAACTGTATAATACTCTAGCTCTAGACAAGTGCTAGACTCATCTGTTGCAGGTGTCGCAAATGAAACGTTAATTCTTGTGTTGAAAATAAAACGAAAGTATGATTATTTTGTTTTCAAATCATCTGAAACACTATCGTTAAACATGCGCGACAGTTTCGCAATGTTTAGTTCGCTGGATAGGTATTTTCTATTGGTCTTACCCCTGGAATAATGGGACTCCAAACCTTTGAATTGTTTAATAAAACTAATTACTGAGGCTCTTTTGTCTTGATATGCGTCTTCCTTTCTCCAGCCCCCTCTACTCTTTACTGGGACTAAATTTCCTTTATTACTTTTAAAACAGCGTATTACACCCCTAACACTATGCTTGGTAACGCATAGAACATCAAGAAAGGTTTACGGCAAACTCTAATAAGGTTTCCCATCTGATTTTCAATAAAAAAATTTAACGTCATAGTTTTCTGCACTGTTGTTCCTCGACATCATTTTGGCATACTTTTCTTTACATACTTACATATGAATGTATCATGATAAACTTTTGATGGGTTATCACAGAATGCTTCATGATTTTTTTTACATCGGCTATTCTTAATAAACTACGGCACATCTTGCCACGATGCTGAGAAGGTGGCATAGTAGCCAGTGGCGGCTCGTGGGTTTTTAAAGTGGGAGGCCGTAGAAGAAAATAATACTGCTGGAGAACTTTAGTAAAACTTAACTAGTACTTTAACAGTAAAATTTTTGTAGGTATAAAGTTATAAGCTATTAAATTTGTGAAACTTACACAAGCTTTTTTTTAATATTCCTTTGCCATTTTTTTGGCTGCCGTACGCTTTTTCGTGCCAGTTCAGGAGTTGTCTTATTTCAAGCGATTCTTCATCAATGACTTATCGATTTGATAAAATAAACTTTATTAAATAGACAAACTTAAATAAATTGTGGTTTTTAAATGAATAATATACTTAATATTTAAAAATAAACTGGCAAAATAAATGCAAATCCTAAGTAAGCAGTAAACAAAAATAAACTGGTTAACTAGAAATTAGGTTATAGCCAAAAACATTATGATTGGCTAAGGATCGTACGTGCTGCCTTTTCATTGACTGTTGTGAATTTGGCCGATTTTGTAACAACATGCTAAGAAATATGGTCGTGTTTGTAATAACATGTGATTTTAAAACACATTATATTTTTTTTTATTCGCTTTTGTAACAAACTAACTTCCCCACTAGATTCATTGAACAAAATATTATAAGAATATGGACTCAACTCACTTTCTGAAAAAATGGTCTTTGGTCGTGTTTGTAAATAGCCTTCTCAAATATCCTTAAATGAAATAAGAAAAATACTAGAAACTTTTCTCACGCATATAAGAAAACATTTCTCCATAACCCTCTGTCGCATCAGATAAAATAATTCGTGAATTACCCTTGTATATATTTTACCACATCAGTCTAAAGAAAATAGTTTTGATTGGTAATGTTGTAATGACAGAAACTTAACTAAGCCACGTCAAAAGCTTCAACAGCGACCTCTGTTGACCTATTAAAGTAACGCGACACCATGGGAAAACCCATTTCGTTTTGTTGGCTTATTGTTCGACCGTTAAGTTGAAGCTAACGAGTATCGCGGGTCAGATCGGAATATGCTGAAATCCACCGGACACAAAAGGTGCGAAATAAAATTGACGCCCCGAAACTAACGGTACCGCTGTCGAATCCTATCGTACCAAAACATCTTCAAATCCCGGATTATTTTTTTTCGTGAATCTATCGGTTATTAGTTGAACTTGAACGGCACTTGTACTGAACTGTTGCGTTTGGGCGGACGAGGAAAACTGACGGTTAATCCTTTAGGCGAAATTTTGACGGTCCACTGTCAAGACATTACGAGGGTCGTCCTGAAAGTTTTAGTAGACGGGATAACTGTTCATGGTAAAGAAAGCTGTTACACATACACATTCAAATATAGAGATATCTGATATGAAATGAAGTAATATCCTTGATAAGAATACGCCTACGCCACGACGAAATTGTAGTGATTACATCGACCCCGCAAGTTTTCGAATTTTCTGAATAATAGAATGAGAGTTTTCCAATGAGAGTTTCAAAACATTCCTCATCCGCATATTCAGAGATATTTGTATTTCCACAGGGTTCGCGAAATGGATTTTGATTTTCGAATTAATAGGCAGAAGATTCAGATATGCACATGTATTCACTTGAATATTCACAAATACTTCACACTACACTTTTTACGAGTTTTGCGACATTTGGTTTACACTCTTCGTATTAATATTTACAAAATACTTATTTAAATCGAATTTAACAAGGAATTGACTTTTGCGTACAATTTTTTCATTGTTTTCTCGAAAACTGTAAACGTAGAACACTTAACTCGGACTATCTACTCGAACTCTCAACTCCGACTCTTTAGGTGCAACCAGTCAACTCGTACTCTCCCTTAGTACTGTCTAGTTGAACTTTTACCTCTCCCTGTCCACATGAAAACTATAAAAACCATTTGTTCGTGTTATTTTTCTCTTTTTTGAGTTTTTTCATAAGTACTTCACCTACGCCTTCACCCGCTCCAGAGCTAATTGCCATTACGTTTCTCTGGAATACTGTTACTTTCGCTGGTGCCAAGTGCCATTATAACCGCTTTAAGGTACTAATAAATTTTATTGCAAGAATAAAACCTTTTTTAATACTTTTCCGCAATGCGGGTGGTTGTTTTTCTCTAGTGGTGCCGTTTTTTAATATACAGGGTGAGTCTAAATATGTTCTATATTTTTTGCATATATATACCAGGGAAAAAAATACATAATTATATATATATATATATATATATATATATATATATATATATATATATATATATATATATATATATCAGCCTAATGCTTTCCGATACACAAAGTTACCAAATTAGTGAAGTTAGTACAAAGTTTTTATGGCATGAATGCATACCGTTAGAAAGTGGAAAAACCAAAGATTTTTTCTAAAGAATTCGAAGACCATTGATTTTCATAGAATCCTACAACAATACACATTAAAATTAAAAAATTTTCTGAGGCTATACCAATAACTTTTTTTTTAAATTAAAGTTGTTTCAATGCTGATTTTTGGAATTTTTCAAATAAAAAATTAAATAATTAACATAAAAAAAACCTGTGGGCCCAACCAAACACCCTATAAACCAATGACGGCTAGTGGTTTTTATAGTGGAAGAGCCTAGAAGAAAATAGTACTGTTGAAGATCTTTTTTGCTGTCCCCTTCCTCCTTTTTACTTTTCGTATTATTAAAACCCTATACAGGAGGTAAAATACGGCGTTTTGCTCTGAAAAATTGTTTACTGTGTTAAATGCTGAAGGAGCGGCGCCCCAACGCCCTCCCTCATGAGCCCCCACTGATATAAACCTTTTGACTGAGGAGAAATTCCTCAGAATTTCTCAATTTGAATAAGCACAAGTTAGTCAAATATAATAAGTAAGTAACTTTCAGTTGAAAAATTGAATATATATAATTTCGATAAAATGGACAGTTTCGTCGAAAAATTAAAAAAATGTAAACATTTATTATGCATTCAATTTTAGCCTCGAATAACTTTTGAAAAAGTAAATTTATCGAAAATTTATAAGAGACCTTTTTTGAAGAACGTCTTTCCACTGTAATGTTCCGCTGAAGAGCTATAAAATTCCAAAATTTAAACAAAATCGTTATTTCAATGGGAAATTCAAATTTGCGATGCGGCATCTCTTAATATTAATATTAAGAGCTCTAATTTTCACAGAATCTTTTTTCGTCATTTCTAATATTTTCGATACCTTTAAGAAAAAAAAATTGTCAATTTTTTTGATGCAGTTTAAATATATATATATATATATATATATATATATATATATATATATATATATATATATATATATATATATAGACTGTTTCAAAAATAGGACTGCGTCCAATGAGACAACAGCAGCTGAGTGTCATCATACACCCAACTGATGGATTCCACAATCTCTTGTGACACACACACAACAACCTGCGTCTCTGCCTAAATGAGCATTTTGTTGGCTGCTTGACTGAGGATGAACTTCACCCATCCCTTCAATTGGAGGGCATATATTTCGTCTCTCGATGTTCAGATTCTTCGGGGTACCGACAGGAATAGGGAGACTCTCCCGTCAGGAATAGGGAGACCCCATCCATAGTCAACTACCTATACTTTCGCCGACGTACGGCGTATATATGCAGTTTCTTCAGTTTCTTGAGCGTTTTATACCGTTAAATGAAGCATGTATTTACCAATAGACGCAAGAGGCGAAGCAGCAATTTAAACGGTGTAAAGATGCCAAGGTGAAGCAGGTGAAGATGCGCCAAAGAAAGTCAAAATGGTTCCATCAACGATTTTCTGTGATTGGCATAGTGTGGTACTCACAAACCAGCTAGCAAACCCAGCACCATCACCGGGGAGTATTACCCTTCTCAAATGAACCAATTGGAGAGTGTTATTCAATCTAAGCTTCTATATTTCGCCAAAAAGAAACTGCTCTTTCACCAGGATAACGCGCCCACTGTACACATATCTGGGGTTGTTGCTAAAAATCTCCATGACCTAAGCTTCGAAATGCTTCCCCATGCACCATATTCCCCGCACATGGCTCCTAGAGACTACTTCATATTTCCAAACCTGAAGAAATGGCTCACATAGATTTGCTTCAAAGGATTAGGCCAAAATTGAAACAACCATTTACGTTTGTAGAGTTTGATAAACTTAAACGGAGGGCGTTAAAACTGTCAAAGGAGGCGGCCGTGGCGTACCTACCGATTAAGGAAGTTAATATAATAAAGTACTTTGAAAATACCTACTAATTTTATGAATAAACTTGTTATCTAGCCATCTAAAATGTTTATCTTATTATTATCGCGTAAATAAGCATTAAAAAATTTAAATTAGCGTTAGGTATATGTATACCTAATTCGGTTTAGTATTGTTGGTGATAAGTTTTTGTAAGTTGGTAAGCAAAGACGAGATTCACGCAATCAATCATTTTTCGACAAAAATATGGGATCTTGTAATGACTGATTTACAGAGCAAATGCACCGACATAGCAAACAAGGAAAAGCATACAAGTTGATGCATGCACGAAATCAAATCTATAAAAGACAGGGATAGCTTTGCGAATGTGTTATCTTTGAGTGCTTCATCAATAATCCATATTCGTGAATGATAAGTGATTAGTGAGTGATAAGTTATTATAACCATTATATTTATAAATATCTATAAATCTGTTGAAATGTTAATTTACTGAAACGGTGGTAAATTTTGTAGTTCAAAATATCTGAATCTAAGAAGATATGTCGGCAGTAGAGGACTGAGCAGTTAAAATATGGGTTTACACACTCTCCAACAAACCAGTCAAAAAATTATCAAAAATATCTGTTCTTATGTGAATAAAGAATCACTGGGTAAAAAACAAAAACAAAACGGAGACAAATTTCTCAGTGATTCTTTTTCTGTAATAAATTTGCCTAATGAACAAAAATTTAAAAAATACAACAATTTTTAAAATAAATACCAAATTTTGAACTTTAACATGTTGGGAAGCATTTTCGTCCCCGTCAAAACGAATCTAAAAAATAATTTATATTAATTTATATATAATACTGTAAAGATAAAAAAGTAAATTTAAGGGTTAGAGGCGCCTCAGCAACTGAGAAGGCTATTTAGCGACTGAACCTACAGCTTAACGTGGGTTCCGAACCACGGTCATCAGCAACCGAAAAACCCCGATCAACAAATGATTTTACAACAACTGATTTTACAAAGCGAATCCAGGATATTTTAAACATGTATGTACCGACTTGGGTTTTAGATCATTTCGCAAATGGAGATACAGCAAAATTATCAAATTCAAAAGGAAAAGAACTCACACAAAAATAAAATTAAGAAATTGATGCCAACATTTATGGTTTCAAAAATCAATACCAGCTCTCTACCCTGAATTGTAGGCAATAGTACAGAAATTTGCAACTGGATTTCCTTCATCGTATTTGGTTGAGCGTGGATTTAGTGCAGTAGCTAATTGACTGTCTAAGAAAAGGGACAGACTGCACAGCACTGAGAGTTGCGATTTGCGACTGATGTTAACGAAATTGAAGCCCGATGTATACAAATTTCTAAAACTCCACAAACTCAACCGTCTCATTATTTTTTTTTATTTATTTTTGATTTTGTGTTTATTTTTAATAAATAATTCTTTAGTGGTATTTTGGTGGTATTTTTAATTAATTTATACTTTGTGATTGTTAATAGATAGTTACATAAACAAATAAGAGCTATACTATAACTTTTCTTCTGCCGTTTTCCTATAAATGGTGTTAGCGGTAAGTAGTCGTCGAAATAAATACATCATAGACGGCGTGCAATACCTTTGGGCATCTTGTAAACATAACCCTATAGCACCAGTAGTCGATTTGTGTTTACATCATAAAGTTAGTCGCGATTAAAAATGTCAGTTTATTAGCCAAAAGAGGCTTACCGAATGCTCTCAGACACTTATGTTGAGGCCGCTATGAGTGAAAGTCGTGAATGTCGTGAATGGTTTCAACGCTTCAAGAGCGGTGATTTTCACGTCGAACACCAGCATAGCGGTGGAGGAGTGAAAGTTTTTAAAGATGCAGAATTAGAGGCATTGCTTAATGAAGCCTCGTGTCAAAATCAAGAACAGTTGGCAAGATTATTGGGAGTAACTCAGCAACAATTTCAAAACGCCTCAAAGAACTGGGAATGACCCAGAAGCAAAGATATTAGGTGCCATATGAGTTGAAACCGAGAGATGTTCAACGCCGTATGTTTGTCTGTGAACAGTTGCTTGAAATGCAAAAACGGAAGGGATTTCTGCATCGCATTGTGACTGGGGACAAAAAATTGGTTTATATATAACCCCAAGCGTTGAAAATCATGGGGATATCCTGGCCACGCCTCCACACCAACGGCCAAACCGAATATTCACGACCCCAAGGTCAGGTTCTGTATCTGATGAGACCAGCTCGGTGTAGTGTATTATGAGCTGTTAAAACCGTCTGAAACAATTAAAGGTAATCGTTATCGAACGTAATAATGCGTTTTAGCCAAGCATTGAAAGACAAATGGCCGCAATACAGCGAAAGACACGATAAAGTGATTTTGCAGCATAACAATACTAGGCCCCATGTTACGAAAGAGGTCAAAACATACTTGGAAACGTTGAAATGGGGAGTCCTACCCCACCTGCCGTATTCTCCAGACGTTGCTCCCTCTAAGTATCACCAGTTTCGAACGATGGCACACAGCCTGGCTGACCAGCACTTCCGGTCTTTTGAAGAAGTAAAAATTGAGTCGATTCGGAGATCGCTTCAAAAAATTACCAGTTTTTTCAATGCGGGATTCGTATGCTGTCTGAAAGATGGGAGAAAGTAGTAGCCATGGATGGACAATAATTTGAATCATAAATGTATAACCAGTTTTTTACAATAAGGCCTTGAATTTTGAAAACAAAAATGGCCAGAGCAAAGTTGTATACCTTTTAAAATAGGTGAGATAAAGGGCGACAATATTTTAATATCTGATATAATTATCTATTATGGAAAAGGAGGCGTTTTTTTCTTGTAAGAGGCGGTGGTCCAAAAAAGGTTGGGAAACCTCTGATCTAAATATATTGAATTGCAAGGTGGCTACATTGAAAAATATTTTTAAAAAATAGAAAACTTTTCGAATGACTCTCATATTGGTATTATCTAATTTGACCTAGGCATTGTTCTGAACAGGAAAATACCACACAAACCAGTATTTTCTCGTATAAATTATCGCCAATTGTCAAACAACCGTCTCGATACAAATTTGCAAGGTACGATTCCGCCGCTTCGAATGGTTTCCTAATAGCCGCGAGCTCCACTGCGCCAGTACCACCCACGGAAGTGGCCCGAGTACGCATTACCGGCGTTACCAAATAGTCCTCCAGCATTTAAACCATACCTTAGGAATACTTGTTCGGTACTAAAACTGAACAAAACCGAACGAAAAAAAAATACAAAGAGAAGACGAGGAAGAGAAAAACAGTTGTTAGTATTCGCTTTTACCATTTCGTTTTCATCTCAGGAATCAACTCGATGGAGTTGATATGTGCAACGAATACGAGGATCGCAGAGAGGCCGCAAGACGGTAAACGATTGATAGAGAGTACGTTAAAACCATATTGTTGCTATGTAGGGAAGAGGAATGCGTAATACGCGAGTATGTTAGAAAAAAATAAAAGTAATGATGGCTGTTAATCGACATTTAATAGACTGTATCAAAAGTATTTGCGTTTTTTCCTTTGTTTATAAATTATATGATTATACCACACTTCTTAAAGCAGTTCACTGGCAAGCGCGGACGAGCGTTAACAGGAGCGCGAAAAGTTTAACAGAAATGTGATTTGCGTACCATATATAAATAAAAAAAATCTATTCACATAAATAAGCATTCATAACATAACTCTAAGTCACTCTAAGTTCCATATAAATATGAGATATTGTTGATAAACCAGCAACATTAAACATCTTCTATTTGTCTGAACTTTACGGACGGTATTCGTTCATCCACAAAATTATGGCTCGTTCTATTTTATGCATCGTACTCTTTCACTTCCGTTTTCCGATTTTAAAATGCAAATGCGGACGTACCGCATGAAAATTTTCCATAAATTTCCATTTTATTCAGTTGGCACGATCGCGAACACAGATAAATTGTTATTGACGAAAAATATATGCACACGTTCTATCGTTCACGGATAAGTTCAGGCGCACGAAGTGAACCATCAACGTGACAGATGACACTTCCTGTCAACGGTCTTTTGACGTTAAACTGTCACTGAAAGATGACGTGAAAGAAGATGATAGGGATTTTAATATTATTAAAATTTAATTAATACTATTAATTTTTTTAAAAAAAATAGTTTATTTATATCAAAAATCTCTTAGTTATTCAGCTTCAGAAGTACTGTCTATATGACTAGAACTATTTTAAACAACTTAATATATACTGTCAAAATTATTATACATTTTGACAACCATCATGTGAAAGATATTAATATATGTGTATTTCTCCTTTAAAAATTTAATTTTCTCTACCAAAAATTGCATGAACATAATAACCAACACAAAGTTATGTAACACTGATATCCCTAATGTTTTTATGATGCAGTGAAAATTCAAACAGTAATAAAACTTAAAATCATATCAGTTTTTAAACACATATTTATTAATAAAATAAAGAAGGTTCAATTATATTAAAAATAGTTGTTATATCTCTTACTTATTCAGGTTCAGACATATTGTTTATATGACTAGAACGATTTTACGCCGATAAATATCAGTAGTCATATTTTAAACATCTAACATTATTGTGTTTATCAAAATTATAACACATTTTGACAACTAACATTTGAAAGATATTATTAATTAAATCAGTTTGGCAGTCAATTTATTATTGTTTGGAACTGAATCAAAATCAACAAAACATAATGAACATTCACATGATCATTTAATTGCTTTAAGCATACAACTTCACTGTATATCTCATAATTATTACCCGTTTTGTCACTTGGAATGTCATTGGAAGCAAAAAGTGTCAATCGCTGCCAAGGGTCATGATAAAATGAACATTGCCTTTATACCAGGTCTGTAAATATGAAACTGGAATTTGCTCATAGATGGCCCTAGTTTTTCATGTAGTTACCGTCAAACCGTGTCATTGGCGCCTTTTCCTTGTTTATATCTGACAAAGATTTATTTATTTGCAACAACAACAATACAAGTTTCATACAATAGCATAGTTTGTAATAGCGTTGAACAGCGAATTTTGTGCTGGATTTTCTATCACCATTTGAAGAAAACTGCTGCAGAATTACAACGAATGCTTATCGAAGCTTATGGTGAGCATGCTCTTGGTAAATCACAGTGCTTTGAGTGATTTAAAAAATTGAAAAGTGGTGATTTTAACGTGAGAAACGAAGAACGTGGAAGACACAAGCATTGGTGGATGGTGGAGCGAATTGTGGTTTCATATTTTCATACTACGTAGATTCTTTAAATATAGTATATATATATATATATATATATATATATATATATATATATATATATATATATATATATATATATATATATATATATATATATATATATATATATATATATATATGTATGTATATATTTCAAAAATTTCAGAAATATACTAACCAACACAAAATTAAGCAACACTGCAATTTTTATAGTTTATATGCTTCGGTGAAAATGCAAATAGTAATTAAACTTAAAAACAGATCTCTTTATAAACACACATTTATATCGTTCCTTTTTTACATATAAGTATATAAAACTGTGTGAGAATAAACCAAACCTCATCATCTACATAATCCTCACACGACAAACCTATACAAAGATGCAGTTCCTACCTACAAAATTACCTGCCTTCCACACTTAATTTCATAAAATTATCTAAACATAACTTTATTACTGTCCAGCCCCTTAAACGGGAACTAAGGGTATAGAGGGGGAATGGTTAGGAAAAAATGTTAATTCTCTTTGTACCCGCCACGGTCGACTGCATCATGAGAACTAAAATTCAGTTCATACAACGATACCAATTATGTTAACAACTGTATTTTGCTTCTCATTCGGACTGGTAGAGCACAAAACAATATAACAAGACATGCTTCCATCCATTCATAGGAGTTTCTTTTTGATTGGCGACAATGGACTTCAAATATAACCTTAACTTGAATTAATACTGTATTACATATGGTTAAAATAGACTTTTAACAATCTTACAGTAGAATTAATTTTACTGAACCTTTATTTAATCTCGTAACCCAAGTGACTAATGATTTATTTAAACTTAGGAACTTTCATGTTCTTGTGTTGAATTATTTATTGGTGGTATCGTTTATCACCAAAAATATTACTAAATTCACCGTAGGTCTGCGATGATCAACACATTCGGTTATTGAAAAGAAATAATTTACGTTATTTGCATTTCATTAACAATAATTTTACGATTTATAAATCTTCTTCTTTTTTCTTTCTATGGCGTCTGCTCCTATGGGCTTATTTTAAGATTTTTGTAGTTTAGGTTAAAAATAATGCAAGACTGATCAAATGTTATGTTTATTTGCGTTATTAGTACTAGACTGTGGACATAATTTAAAGAAAAATAATATATATAAAAACTGAAAACGCCAATAAACGAATGGTGTAGTTTAAGAAAATGAGTGTTTTCGTGTTAATTATTTCCAACTTGTGCTTTCCAACTTATGGTGTAATAAACCAAATCAGTTTATATTTCTATAAATAAAAATCTGTATGACGGAGCATCACTTGAGAACGACTCAACCGTTCCGGTTGATTTATTTTTTGTTGTTTCGTAATTGCCAGGACAAGAAAATTTTTAGAAAATCCACGGGAAAAGTCCGATATTTTTATATGAACAAAATATTTGTTAGATTTTGACGTTTTATGTGAAATGAGGCACAGTTTGAGAGTTTTGCTGTCACATGTTTTCATAACAAAAAAATAGAAGTGCATGGCTTAAAGGTCTTGCAACTAAGCCATTAAAAAAAGAAGTGTGACATTTTGCGACGAAATTTCATTATATTTTCTTGATTTAACGAAAAAGAATATTGTGTTATCGGTGGTGTGTTGAAAAGATTATTTTGGTGTCTGGAAAAATACCAGCAATAAGGCGTCGAAATACACGTAACTCACCACTAGATGGCACTGCAGGACAACTTCTACACCATATAACTGATTGCTATGAAAATTGGTATTATTTTAGCTTTGTTCTAGAGACGATTTCAAACGGTTTCAAACGGGTCCAAATCATCCAGTGTTTGTGCAAATAAACGCAACATTCGCGTTTTCTGATTCGGTGTATCCACTTGTTTTTACCATTATTCAACCATTAGTTTGAATTACGAATAGCGAATGGAATAGTTAAAAATATTGTTCGTTCACGTAAATTATTAATTAAAAAAATGTATATAATTTATCATTAATTTATACTAATAAAAATATTAGAATCTTATCAATATGAGTAATCTTTCATTTTTCCACAATTTTCCACAACGCTTTATAGATTCTACATTACACACAGACCATCCATTTTAGATATATAGAGGTAAATACATATACACTGGCAGGACAACGTCTGCCGGGTTCTGCTAATTAAAAATATAAAGGTGATTGTCACTGTGATTTTAACGTTTCTCGCTGAACCTCAACTATCAAAATCGACAACAAACGAATTCAACTTTCCACGGTTATGTCGATCTTGACAAAATATCGCAATGATTATTTATAAATCGTGTCCGCTACGTCATAGAGTCGATCATTTTAAAATACGGCACTCGCTGCCGTTACCAATCAAAACGCAGATACGACTAATCGTTCTGGCGGCATTAATCTTTCCCGTCTTTTGCCTCGAGGTGTTCCTTCTAATTAGCGTTAGCGTTATTTTCTAATCTGATGCGGCCAACAAGCCGCTTCCTCATTCGCAAATTAATTTAAACGGTGGACATATCGCGTCATCGTTAATCACCGTGCCGATAGTATTGGCATTTTGCCCGTATTTGCCTTTGAGGTTATGAATATGGAAGCGAGCTGATCAGGAAAAGGTCTATCGGTGGAGAAGGAAAAAAATGATGGCGGGAAGGTAAAAGAGACCGGTCGTCTGTGGTATGACGGCTCATATACATTGAGTCAAAAAATATTTATGTACTTCCCATAATAATAAAAAGAGGAAGTAGACGTACTAAATATCTCATTAAATATAACACCAATATGGAAAGAGGCGTAAACATGAAGGAACATTAAACGTTTTATCGACAGTCTTTGAAGAACTTCAACCAGACAATATTGGGTATATCAAGATGGTGTAGCAAATTTTTTATTGATTCAAAAAAGTTCAAGACTGATTAATCGAAAAGGTGCTATGCTGCAACATGAGAATTCAATACCTCATAGTCCCAGAATCACCCAAGAAAAAAATCAAAGAGTTAGTCTGCGAAGTACTTCCTCTCTCACCGTATTCTCCTGATGTTGCACCATCAAATTACCACCTTTTTAGATCTATGGACCATTTTCTTCATGGAAAAATTACGGATTGTGTATTACGCATGAGTCATCTTTTTCATGGACAGACTATGTATTTGATAACAGAATTCGATATTATTAAAAATAACACTCATCAAGACAAAACCTTAATCAAAAAAAATTGTAGAAAAACTGTTCCAACGTTTTTAAATATCCAAGATAGTTTATTTGGTTCCATAAGTAGTGTAATATTAGCTGCATATCAAAATATACATTTCCGAGTGGCATCTAACATTTGACTAACCAAACAAATTAACTGAAAGATGCAATCTACTTAACTATCATAGATTTCATAGTGAGTAATATGTATTACTCACTATGAAATCATGTGAAAAAAAAATATAAATATTAACAATAATATATAAATAAAAATAATTTTAAAAATTTAGTCAAAAGTCAAAAAAAAATTAAACTTTTCATATACCGTTCTTGTATTGTTAAAATTACAATACATATATAACAAAAAAAAATATACATATACAAAAAACAATAATAAATTCTTCAGAAAAATATATTGATATTTACCTTAAACATATTCGAAATGGGTGTCAACAGTAAAACCCTAATTTAATTTGTAAAATTAATATTTTTTTTTGTATTTCTTATTGTATACATATTGTATTCCTGGTTACATAAACGCTCGCCAAAAAAAAAAATCCCGTTTCATTTTATCTAATACTAAAATAATAAGTCATATATAGATTCTTTTTTATCAATAAGTTATACATATATATATTCTTTTTTATAAACAAGTAAAAGTATTATATTCAACACATTGTTTTAATATTTTCAATGAAGCGTAATTGTAATATTCCATAGATGGCGACTACCCTTCAACTGCCATCTTTCTATGATCCGTATAGTTAATTTGTTCTTTCAACCTGTCAACATGGCGGATCAAGTAAGTATTTTATATTTTCTTATAATTTTGTATTAATTTTTCAATATTAATGTCTTCAATTGTGTTTTTTTTCGTTTCTAATATATACAGTAATATATAGATTATGATTTAATACCAAATTTGCAGCGTTTGCACTTAGTTTTGCCGTAAGTTTGATTTGCATATAACCGCACGTGGCTGGTGTGTCAAAAGCGAATATATGTACAAATCATTTAAATGAACTATAATTTTCTAGAACGAAAAGGCTTTTCAACGTCAACCCACTATATTTTTAAATCATAAAAAAAATGCCGGAGGCAAGAAGAAGTCTCTTCGCTACCACAAAGAAGTCGGCCTAGGATTTAAAACACCCAGAGAGGTACATACCATTATTTTTTCTAATATCATATTTATTTCTCTAGACAGAAAAGGCGTTCCAAAGACAACCCACCGTTTTTGTAAACCATAAACTGGGAAAGAAAAAGAAATCTGTTCGTTTATCAAGAAATGTTGGTCTAGGGTTTAAAACCCCACGGGAGGTTTGTTATAAAAATGATTTAAGATTGCTGGTTAATTGGGAGCTTAATTCAAAATAATATTGGGAAATTATTTTTAGTACACTGGTTTTTGGGTAAAACAAACATACACACTATTAAATTTACTATTTTGGAACGTAAAGTTGCATGACAATAAATTAGTTTAACATTTTCCATTTAATGGAAGCTTTTGGATTGGTGAATAAGATTTTTTCTATCCATGTTAAGAAAAATGGGAACTTTGGGATATTTAAAACATTATATTTTATAGATACAATTTCTCCTAAGCTGGTGTAATGTCAATGTGAGTTCGGGATGAATGTAGTTTGTTCAGTCATAAAAATCTAAAACCAGGATTATTCATTGTATTTTGTACTAATTTGGTGGTTTTGCATTAGTATTTTACAAATTTTTATCTGTTATTTTCTGTTAGGCTATTGATGGTACATACATTGACAAGAAATGCCCCTTCACTGGAAATGTCTCAATTCGTGGCCGTATTCTCACGGGAGTTGTACAAAAGATGAAGATGCAACGCACAATTGTTATTCGCCGTGATTATCTGCACTATATCAGGAAATATAATCGTTTTGAGAAAAGACATCGTAATATGTCTGTGCATTTATCACCCTGCTTTAGGTAAGTAGTATACTTACTTAAATTAAGCTTACTTTATTTGTTTTGTGTATCCTTTCAGGGATGTTGAAATTGGAGATGTAGTGACCATTGGAGAATGCAGGCCACTTTCCAAAACTGTTAGATTTAATGTACTAAAAGTTACAAAAAGCAGTAGCTCAAAGAAGAGCTTCAAGAAATTCTAAGTACATATAAGTATGTAATAAATTTTTTTTAAAGTTTTACCAGAGTTTCTTTTCACTACCTCCAAGAGATACTTTTTTTTATATAACTTAGTTATTTAAATATAACCAAACAGAACATTTGGTGGTGTAAAAAAAATCCTGCTTTGAAATATCATAAATTTTTTTATCAAGTTCTTTGCTGTGGAATTTTACGCTTCTGAGATAGAAAATAGCCACAAGAAGCTTAGTTGGATGATTAGTGAGGTATATGATCAAGGATTACATTAACTTTTTTCTTGTATTAGTGATTGAAAACTTAATAATGGCATATTGCTTCATAGCAGTTTTCCAATGAGTGCCAAAAAATAACATTTATATTTTATGGTATATGAAGGATTATTATGAACCAATTCTAGAGGATCTGTGCATGGAACATAATACAATGTTTATTTTTTAATGTTAATAAAACTAGTTTCATATTTAAAACATTTATTTTTTATAGAAAAATCATAAACTTAGTTATGTAGCAACAAATCAAAATAATTCCTGTACAACTATAAAGAACAATGGATTTAAAAGAAAACTATTCTATTTTGTGATTTGTGAGGATAACATCTAGATTCTTTAGAATTTCATTCCAATATTGTGAAAATTCAGTTATATCTTCGCCTGAATTTGTTAATTGATGAATTATATATCTGTATGAAGAGTCAATAGCTGTTTTACAACTCACTAAAGTATCTGCCTCCCTAAAAATCAAATCAAGAATAGATTAGCCAGAAAAAATGATGATTTAAAAAAAAAATTGGATCATTTAGAAAATTATTTCTATATTATTTGCCATTCTTGCTTTATCATTTTGTTTAAGGTGCTAGTGCAGGCAGACGAGTTATTTTTTACAACGTTCACATACATACATATAGCAAACGGGTTTAACTTATAGAACAAACTGAATAGTTCTTGTCCAAGAGTTCTTCCCTCATTGAAGTTGAGAATGAATTTACTTACCTACGAAGCAAACTAGACAAAAACAATATCAGGGGACATCTAAAATCTTATTATGAAGAGTAACAAAAGTACTTTAATCCCTGCCACCTTACAAAGGAACTACTACCTATTTACACAAAGGGGCACAAAATTTAAAAGCTATATTATGACTCCGAGACGTGGACAGGACAAAGAAAACGGGAGAAACGCTTGTACTACTTGAAAGAATACAAATAGAATTTTTGGTGATGTGAATGTTACCAGAAATTGGAAGATCAGGTATAGGACATTGTAAGAGGTGCTAAAGCACTACTGCACATCAAAAACAGGCAAGGGGCTGCTTTCGATTGATGCAGGTGGGGGTGAAGATTGTAGGGAATCAGGTTGTAGGCTCACTGATGGGCTGATGCACCACCGAAAGAAAAAGAAAAAAACTAAAGGCAACTAGAGAAGCACTGCTGTAAATGTACGTTTTGGTGATTTTTAGAGAGATGTCCAAGTTTATTGCTGATAAGTAGAGGGCCGAATACAAAGAGAGATAGACAAGGTGAGATAATGTAAGAAAAGATGCTGAAGAACTACTGCACATAAAAAACTGGCAAAAGGCTGACGGCGATCGATCCGGATGCAGGAAGAGTTTTTGGTAGTACGCAAAAGTTGTCATCTAATTTCATAAAAAAAGAAAAGAAATTATTTTCAAAACAATCCAATGACAAAAAAACCAAGATCTGATGATAAAAAACAACTTACTCTTTGGTTAATAAAAATTTAAGATTTGTATTCTTAATACTGACACTAACAAGGTTTTTATGGGCATTTTCTTCATAGGGTTCGACCTGAAATACAGATTTTGTTTATAAAGAATAATTTGTGAAGTACAGGGGTAGATGAAAACTGTCTAAGCTTTGTACTTCACTGTACTCAACGTTGGATCGTGTTCTACTCCATTTACATTTCGATACATCAAAAAAAAAATCATACGCTCATCTGCTATAATTATACCGAGTAAGCGTAGAAAAGAATGAAAAAATTGATTGTAAAAATAGGAAAAAAGTAGCCTCAATTCCAATAATGTAACTTACCGGTTTAATATACAGTTCATTATTGCAAAAAAGTAACAGTGAAATGGCTGGAATTAAACTACACTCTCTAACTATTGACGTTCTTCGTATATTCGATCTGGTCTCGTTCATGTATACCAAAAATTCCGATGGGAACTTGTGTCGTTTGTAGTTGACACTGTTCAATGTTATAGTCGCCTTGTGGTTATTCCTTTATAAAAATATAATATGATACATTACACACAAAAAATATTTATACACCCTGATTTTAGGGATTCATCCAATTTTTTTATTTGTACATGTAACAGGAAGGTGCATGACATGAAAACAAAGTTGTTTTAATCAATATCAATCACACAAATAATATTCCAAACAAATTATTTTGAACTGCAAATAAAGTATTTGCACAACTATCATAGAGACTGCTTCAATATAAACACAAGCACTGTGAGGATTAGTGTGACCTATTGTACTTACTAATCCAGTCAATCTTTCCATTTGGCAAGTGATTGTAATGTGTGTGTTGGAAATGGCTCCTAAGCGAAAGAGATCCCTGTGGGAGTGAGGAAGGAAATATACTGTGCAGGAAAGAATTATAGAGAAATTGGAAGATTACCTAATTCAGACGGGAACAATTTTTAAAACAAACCGATCAGGTTGTCTTCAAGTTCTCACTGTAAAGACGCCTTTAAAAAGCACCCAACAACTTGCTATTGACTTTGAGACATGCCATAACAAAGGTGTTTGAGGTAGACTACCTGTAAAAAAGCCTTTCCTCAATGAAATTAATAGACAAAAAAGACTAAGAAAACCTCTAGATTTTTGGATGCAAATTATTTTTTCCAACGAGGGCAAATTTGAAGTTTAAGTGAAGATAAGCCATGCAATATTATGGTGGAGAAAGAATACTAGGCCTAATAGAAAGAACATAGTAAATACAGTTAAGCACAATGGTTGTAATGTTATGTTTTGGGGATGCATGTTTTACAATAGAATAGGAAATTTTACGTTATAAACGACAACAGCACGGTTCTATATGGATGTGTTGCGAGGTAACCTGTGAGACAGCGATGGAAGGAACTTTCTATTTCCAACAAGATATTGACCCTGACCATACAGCTACCATAATCAAGGAGCAGTCCCTCTATAATGCATTTAGAAAGTACCTCATACCACCCAAGTCACCAGACCTTAATTCCATAGAAAATGTATGGCACATTTTATGGGATTATGTGAGAATACGTATCCAAAATGTCCGTGAATCCGAATATTAAAAGGATCCGTATATTCCGGAATCAATCTCTAAATTCGAATACGGATTCGGAACCGCAATTGAAAACACCGAAACCGAACGCAGAACGGCCAACAGTGGGGGGTTAATCTATGCTTCTCTTTCTTATTTATGATCAAAGCGGCCGACGATGTTTTGTCTTTGTCTTTTAGGTTGTGTAGCGTGCTGCCATTTTTGATTGCTATCGTATCCATATATATATAATATTAATATATTGCTAGCAAGGTCTGGAGATCGGCGAAATCATTACGGTGCAAATATATATGCGTCTGTTTCTCTCTCTACTACTTCCAGTCTTATGCGCATGTGCGAGAATTGAGTATGCTTATAGACGTGCGTCAGTTTGCATATTTTTATGTTTTTGTGTCATGTTTATTTATCGCGACATTTTCTCACAACGGGCCGAGTAGTAGAAAAAGGCATAGAAGCAGACGTTTGCTGTCTCACTTACTCTGTGACACCTCCATTTACAGATATTAGCAATACAGTAGTATTATATATATGATGGTATCATTGTATCGTCTCGTCGGTAGTCGCGACAGTTCGGTTTAACTATTTTAGTAAGTCTACGTCAGTAGCGTAACGTAAGGAGTAAAATTGAGTCTATTTAATAATTTTAGTATGGCTCCTACACAAAAATCGATTGTTTGGTAATTTTTTGAAAAATCGTCAGATAAACTTTTTAATGTGTATAAAATATGTAACAATAAATTAAGGTAACTTAGAATACACCTCAAAGTCACACCATGAAATCAAATGTTCCCACACTTGCAAATGAAGTTGGAATATTACCAGTCGCTGCTTAGTTAGAGGACTGCAGCTTAATGTACGGAATTTGACACCAGAAACAGACATGGTATATGGTTAAGAAAACCGTATTTGGTTTGAAAGAAAATGCTAACAATGCGCAAATGTGGCCATTGGATGAAATTGCTGCCGAAGTTTCAATTTCAAGTCCAATAACTGAAACCAACTACGAGGAATCTAGTTCTGGGAATTCTGGACCATCAGGAAATTCCGAATCAAACAGTAAATTGTCACTAGGGTCATATTAAAAAAAAAAAGTGAAAACCAAACCCAACACTTCACTCGCGACGACTGACATCCTCTACGACAATATATCGAACTTCCTCATTGCGATCTCAAGTAATCCAATGGAGTCAGTGCCAAGCGAAAAACTATTTTCTAAAACTGGTAAATTAGCAAATCTCAGACGAAATAAACTATCTCCAAAAAATGTGCATATAATTTTATTTCTGAATAGCTGTTTATGTTTTCGTTATTGATATTTATATCTTCTAGTTATTCGTTCTACGTATGTAACTTAATTGTAAATTGTTTTAATATTCAACCAAAGAGTGGTATATTTATGTTATTTTTTGTTATTCTTATCAAACCAAAAAGGAAGATTTTATTTTTTATTTAATTATTATAACCTAAACATATTTTTTTTTGTTTAACTGTTTTTACTATTTAACTAAATGGTATGTTTAGTTTATTTTTCTTATCTTTAAACTATATTTTGTATTTTTTTTCATAAAATTTGTTATTATTTTTATAGAATGTATATACTTTTCAATAATTCAGAGAATATAGGTATTTTATTTTCTATACTGGTTATAGAACGCTTATGATGTGGTAAGATACTGTATGTAGCGAATCCTAATTCGTAAAGCCACAGTCATCAACGGGACGTTTAGATACGTATCTATTCGTATCCAGATAATGAATACGAATATTTCTTGGTTCCAAATACGTATAATCCGAATATCAAAAGGATCCGGATTTTTACAACATTAATGGCACATTCTAGACAGAAAAATCCATGAAGTCACAATTAAGAGCATCTAAAAAAAGTCATTTTTGACACATGGAAATTTACCCAAAGATAATACAAAAAGAAACAGTGGAATCAATGCCTAGACGTTTGCAAGCTATCATTCGAGCTAATGGGATGAACAGAAAATATTAAATAAATTAGGTGCCAAGGGACACTGATTCTTATAAAATTACACTGCTACTTGGCAGTGTGCAAATATATTTTTTTGTGATTTCAAACGTTATTGTTAAAGAATTTTTATATTTGACTGATATTTTCAAATATTATCCTGTGTTATATCATTTTTATTTTATAATGTTCGCCATGATTTGTAATAAACCCCCAAAAATTAGGATGTGCAAATATTTTTTTTTGCCTACTGCGTACTAGATTTGTATCACCAAAAATTAAAAAAAAACATTTTGCACTAACCTGGTAACAAGCACGTTGACGTTCGTTTTCAAACGATTCTTCACATTATCCCAATTTCTATGAGTTAAAACATTACCAGTACCAGAATACAATACTGCTTTTACTAGTTCATCATTGTCGGAATAATCGTCACACGCAGAAACAGAATCGTACAACCCACTGTATAAATAACCATAATGAATATCCTTCAATTCTAAAATAAAATACAGGGTTTTAAAAGTTCTTTTTTTTCTAGTTGATATTTCGTTTAATTAGAAAACACAAGTTAGGAAATTGTTGAAAGAATCTTCTACTTTTCAAAGGGAACAGAGCAAAAACAAATTCATAGTAATAATTTTTGATGCCCAATTAACACAAAAGCTATAAAAAAAGTGAACATTAAGACACTACAAGCCGTGTGATAAGTTAAGAGTCCTTGGTAACCTAAAGGATACCAGGTGTGGCGGATAATATTTTCTTAAAAAAAAAACGTTTAATTCGAGAGAAAACTAAAAATGGTTTATTCAAAGTATGCGCCATCGCTAGCTGCACATTTTTCCAATATTTCTGGCAATTTGTGAATGCCCACCCAGAAAAACGGTACATCTTTTGGGGAGGTCCACTCATCAAGCCATTTTTTGATAACTCCGTAACTGTTGAAATGTTTCGTGGAAAGTGCGTGATACATCGATGAAAACAAGTGGTAGTCGAAAGGGGCCAAGTCTGGTGGGTACGGCGGGTGCAGAAATAGTGTATCTGACCGCTTTCACTGTGTTTGATGGAGCGTTGTCGTGCTGCAAAATTAGTTTTCCGTGTCTTGTAGCCCGTTCTGGTCGCTTTTTGATCAATGCCTGGTTCAAATTGATCATTTATTGACGGTAGCGAGTGGTATTGACTATTTCACCTGATACCAGAAGCTGTACACCAAATGCACAGCATTTCATCTTCTTTCCAAAGTTATTCGGCCTTCGGTCGATGGGTGTCCTGAGTTACTCCATGATATTCTGCGTTTTGGGGTTTCAAAACACATCAATTTTTCATCACCAGTCACGATCCGATGCAAAAAAGCCTTTCTCTCATGCCGAGAAAGCAAAATTTCGCACACCGTTTTTCGCTTTTCCACCTGTCCGTCGTTCAGCTGATGTGGTACCCATTTTACTGTTGCTGGATCTTTCCCATGGCATGTAGACGATCACAAATGGTTCGGCGAATATTTAACATCTGTAGCATTTGTTGTTGAGTTTGCAAATCGTCTTCTAACAATACTTGCAATTCGATAACTTCAATTTTTTTCGGTTGATCTGGGCGTTATTTCTCTTTCAAGTCGAAATCACCACTTGTGAACGTCTAAACCAACGCCCACAACCAACTCTCACTCGAGTTTTTCTTTTGACTGAACAAGAAAAGCAGTACGTGCTGGAAATGCTCTTTATTTGACTAGAATCTCGACATATTTATCATAAAAAAAATATGACATTTTGAAAGGTACTGTCATAGCAACTTAAAAAAATGAAGAATTAATAACCACCAAACCTGGTGAAGTAGACCACCATGAAAAATTACATTAATGACCAAATTTCTGATCAAATATATGTTGGGCAAACTAATAGAACATAGTTTAGTTTTAGAATTAGATTGAATCATTTCTTGACGATATTATCATGGTTAGGTTAAATTATGATTATAACTTGAAATTAAAAAAAGCTTACTTGAGATGTACTCCATTTTATGAGGAACTAAATTGGCTTCTCCACAGAATCTGGCTGCCTCATATCTACCACCTTCCTCCATCAGCTCCAACCATTTTTCATAGACTCTCATTACAGCTAAATGATCCGAACTCTTGGAATATTTCAATTTAAGATTTTTGATCGACTCTTTATCAATCAATGACAACGAGCCAAACATTTCCGTTTCCGATGAGAAAAGAGTAATTATATCCACAATTGGTGTTGTGCATTTAAAGACGACACTATTGACCATTGTCTATAATTCGAAAATGTTAAGGAAATACTGAAAGAACAGAAAACAATGTCACCTTTGCAAGATATGGTTCCAACTGGAAATTTACTAAGGTCCTGCCTAAGGGGGTTAATTTTTCTTCATCGTTTAACAATTCTAGCCTCTTCAACTCCTCCACTGCCCTTTCCACGGCGATCTTTTCCGGAGGAGTTATAAGATTGTTCATGAAATCACAAGCGCTCATATCGCGAACCAACGTTTTCGAGTCCAAAACAACTTTTGTCAGGGAACTATCTAAAATATTATTAGTCAATACTCACCTCACCCTTTCTCATGTAAACTTACTAAGAATTTTTGGTGTACTATAATCATTGAATGACTTATATTTGTCCACAGTATAGAGATGATATGCTTCTCCTGGAGCACATCTTCCTGCTCGTCCAGCTCTTTGATCTGCACTCGCCTTTGATATCCATTCCATATCAATAACACTAATACCTAAGACCAAAACTCTCATTTTATATGAAGTTGCAACACTCATCAAGAATACCTTTATCGTTATCGAAAATTTGATCTTTATGAATGCCTGTATCAATAACATAAACCACGTCATCTATTGTAATGGAAGTTTCTGCTATGTTAGTGGCCAAAATTATTTTTCTCATATCTGAAGGTGGCTTGGAAAATATTTTATACTGCTCCGAATCTTTCAATTTTGAATGTACCATGTGTACAGTGGCATTTTTCAAATAGCTTATTAATCGTTGAACTTTGGTCAGGTCTTCCCAGCCTGGTAGAAATACCAGTATAGCACCTTCTGGTTTTTTATTATGAATGTATTTAATCACCTAAAATTTAAACATGCAATAGACAAAATTATACACGAGGGTTGCTCTGAAACTATTTCATTTGGGAAACGAGAAACAAATCTGAATCATTGGGTGGCGCCACCCCGTGTGAACGTTACATTTTAAACGCTCCTCTGTCCTAATGATTGGATCGCGCGTCATAGGTGGCACCACCCAAGTCGCCTCGTCTGTCACCGGCCTAAAAGCCGTATTTTTACATCATTCTTCAATATGATCGATCTCTTATTGCATATTATAATTGAATTTACTTATCAAAAATAGCATCTATCAGTTTGTTTACAATATTAATACAATAGATTAATACCTATGAAATTTACAAATATTAATTACAAGATAGGACAAAAAGATAAGACTTCTAATAACATATTGGCATCTTATAAAATCGCGCATAAAGCAGGTGTGATTACTCACATTAAAAACGTTAGAATAGTCCTGCAATCAGCTGTACCTATTCAGAGAAAGAAAATAAAGACTACCCCGCTCCTCAGAGATGCTCATAAAGAACATCGGAAGCAGTGGATTAAAGAACACATAATGTTTCCTAGTGAAAAGAAATTTAATTTTGAAGACAACATATACAACTGGGAAAATACGAGGTATATTTTTTAGTAAGAAAAATACTATAAATATCAGTAAAATCTTTTTTTCCGTATTCTACATACTTTTATCTGCTTTTCTACATAATTTTCACTTTTGTTCAAACATTTGTCATACTGCTCAGCAAGTTTTTGAATTCCGACGTCAAAGAAATCTGCCGTTTGTGAAGAAGCCCGGCCCATGACTGCAGTTTTAGTTTCTTCGTCGTCGTTGAACCGTTGACCACCAAGGAACTCCTTTCAGTACCGAAACAAGTGAAAATCACAAGAAGTGTTCTCAAGAAGACACAATATGCATCAGAATTGATTGAGAGCCTCTCGACATAAACTCCACTAACAAAATCCCTTTCCTGTCCCAAAAGACAGTTGCCATGGTCTTTCGTGCTGAAATTGTCTGTTTGGCTTTCATTCTGGTTAGCGACGATGTGTGTCGCCATCCACTGACTGTTGCTTGGACTCAAGAGTCATGTGAGACACCCAAGTCTCATCTCCTGTAACGATGTTGTCTAACAATTAACCTCCTTCCTGATTGTATCGGGTCAAAAACGATAAAGCACAACCCAATCTCTTTGTTTTGTGATCGTCAGAAAGCAGTCTTGAAATCCACTGAGAACACAATTTTCGATAATTCAGTTTCTCTAAAATAATGGTGTAGAAAACTGACCTTGAAACCTGTGGAAATTCACTTAATAACTTTCAAATCGTGAATAGTCGGTTCTCTCGAATTTTGTTATCCATGTCACGAACCAAATCTTCCGAAATCAGGGAAGGTCGGCCAGGGCGTGGTTCATCAGGCACATTAACCCGCCCGTCCTTGAACATTCTCATCCACTTTCGAACTTTACAGTCACTCATAGCATTATCACTGTAAACCCCACAAATCTAACGGTGAATTTCCGCTACTGCCAAGTTTCTTGCACTCAAGAATCGAATTACAGATCGTATTTTATAGTCGGCAGGCGACTCAATTTTCTTAAACACTATAAACTTCTACAGCTCAGCGCACAGAGCCTAAACGCGAGCAAAGCATACTGGGAGCAGACGTGCAAGCGCACCGCGACGATTGCGCGTCATTCTCACTTTCATTCACAAATGGGCCTTATTTAAAAAAATACCTCTTGTATTTCGAACCAACGCCAAAGAATAATTTCATTTATCAGCAAGACAATGCTCCTGTACATACGGTTCGGGTTGTTAAGGGGTATTTTCAACGGGAGAATAAACGCATTTTAGGCTGGCCAGCAAAGTCCCCAGATCTAAGCATCATGCAAAATATTTGGACACAGTTAGCTTGAAAAGTCCACAAAGATTCGAGGCAATTTTGAACTCAAGAAGAATTACAAAAGACAATTGAGAAAAAATGAGCCACTTTCTCAAAATAACATTAAGCATCTTTGCGAAACTCTTCCCAATCGAATTATAGCACATTTACAGAAAGGGGGGGGGGGGGCTTCACAAGTTATTAATTTGTAATTATAAATCTTTTCAATAAAGTTATTTAGGAAAAATTAAAACTGTCCTATCTTTTTGGGCCACCGTACAATAATTATTTCCAAACATTTTAGATGTAACACTCCTCATCAATATCAATTCATCAAGAATACCAAGCTACTAAGTACAAGAAGGAAGGAATAATATCAAACAGAAATTTTAGATATATAGCAAAACGGGTTTTCTATCTTCTTGTCCCCCACCTTAATGTAAAATAGAACACATATGACAAAATTACATCAAAAACAAACATTTGTATAGTAATTCAGCATTCTATTTATTTCCAACAATCCAAAATATAAAGATTTCCTCATACATACCTGAGCTACATCTTCATGAACAACCTGGGGGTTATCTCCTTTGCACATTTTCAACGTTTTAGAAACATCCAATCTACAATCATCTAAATAATGTTGGGTTACTGGATAAGTAAATCCGGGAACATCGAAAATGGGAGCGCCACCGAAATATTTTGAAAATTCATGTGCGTCTATGGTTGCACTCATAACGATAACTTTTAAATTACTATTTTCTTTCATTGCTCTTTTCAGTTGAATCATTAGCAAGTCGGTATTTAGATCTCTTTCGTGAGCTTCATCAAGTATGACATGACTAAATGTTGTTAGTTTGGGATCAGTTTGGAGATGTCGTAACAAGATTCCTGTAGTACAGTACAATATTCTTCCGGTTTTTGGTTGAAATTTCGATTTTAGCCTTACTTGATACCCCACAATATTCCCTACCTAGAAGAAAAAATTGAAATTTTGTACATTGAAGGGCTGACTAATTATATTATTAGTAGTTACATCAGTTAATATGGCTTTCATCCTACAAAAGAATCTTAATCAACATCTTATAAAAGAGCCATATTATTGAAACATTTCTATTACATCTGTTAATATACCGGGTATAAGAGAGAGTACTTTCGTAAATGTATCCAACAATTATTCATATAATTTTAAAGAAAAAATAACAAGCTTCAAAAATCAAGGGATTCTCGAGAAAAAAAACTGCCAACTGAAAGTTACCAAATCACCAATCGAAAAGCTATGAAAAGAATTAACATTTTTGGGGAAAAATAGTATTAGTAATTTCAACTTTGTCATTAAACGAAAACAATGTTCAAGTTTTCCACTTTTTTTTAATCACAAAACAAATCAAATTTATGCTGAAAGGAATGTAATAAATGGACAAAAATATTACATTTTATTTTCAGATAAAACTCTAAAGCTGGGTCCACACCAACAAAATTTTGCATGTGTGTTGAATTTACTAGAACAATGTGTTTGAATTATCTGGTGGACAACAGATGGTTCGTGTGCGTGCTGTACGGCGACAATATTTTTGGGTGACTTTGTGTTAGAACGTCTACATTGCCGCACAGGCACACCACATACAGCCCGCACAACGCAAATTTGTATTGATGTAGAAACTTTTTGTTGAAAAAAAATATGTAAAGAATCTTTGGTTAAATTCACGAAAGACTTTCTTTTACACCCTGTATAATTTATTCAGCTTTCATAATTTTTCCATCTGATACAAATAGAAATTAATCATTCCGAGGATTAAATGAATACTTCTTACTTTACATACGTACGTACGTACACGAACCATCTGTTGTACACCAGATAATTCAAATAAATTATTCCAGTAAATTCAACACACATGTAAAATTTTATTGGTGTGAACCCAGCTTAAGAGGCCTATGCAATAAAAACGCAATTCATTCTACTCAAATAAACACGAAAATCGAAATAACCATTGGCTACGCTGCCAATATTTAAGAAAATGTCTGACCTGTTTTCAGCGGAAATGATTACATTTTGGATAAATGTTTTAGGTAACTTTTTGTTCAAAAAAAAAATGTAAATAATGGCTGGTTAAATTCACGAAAAAAAACCTCTTACACCCTGTATAATTTATTCAGCTTTCATAATTTTTCCATCTGATACAATCAAAAATTAATCATTCTCAGGATTAAGTGAATACATTTTTACTTTACATTAAGAGTATATTTTGTACTTACCATCTCATTTCTTTCATTTGCAACTCTCTCAGATAATGAAATTGCAGCTATTCTTCTAGGCTGAGTAACTGCTATCCTACACAACTTATCTTTCAAACTAACATCTCTCACCCAAGATTCTAAAACATACTGAGGTATCCTAGTGGATTTTCCACAACCTGGCTGACCTTTCACTATGATGCAATTATTAGCTTCAAGCATTTGGATAAATAATTCCCTACAACACAGATTCGTTAACTCAATTTAAGAATTATACATTTAACTTACTTTAAATCAGACACTGGTAGAGTTTGTTTTTCTTTAGCTAAATAATCATCCACCCTGAGATATATAGGAGCTGTTTTCAAGTGCATATTATCTGGATCCACAATGGTATTAACTGATTCCTCTTCATATTTATAATCTACATCTTTTATCAAAGGATGTATATTTTTTGCAAAAATATCTGTGATCTGCTGCATTTTTTCAACACTGTTTTTCCCTATTGTAACTTCTTTCTCCTTTCTTTGTGTTAATGTTCTCACTTCTTCTTTTGTGTATATTAGTGGCATACCATCTTTAGAAATTTTTCCACACTCAGAAAGATATGCCAAACATTTCAGTGCTGCATAAGTACTAGCCAACTTTTTAGTCTTTTCTTTTGCACTAACTTTAACTTGTTCAGGCCAATTTAAGTGATAAGTACAGATCCACTCTGAATGACCACCAGTTCGAACACATTTGTACGATAAATCAATTTTTAATGATTTATCTTTCAGCTCATTCAACAAAACCTGGTAATATGAATGTAAAACATTCTTGGGTGCTGGATATTTTGCATGAATATGCTGTACTTCAGCATGACTTCCCAATGTTATGTGTTTATATTCAGAAGGAAGTTTTTTTGAAATATCTGTATTAATAAGATTATTGGATGTATTATTATTATAATCAGACTGATATAGAATTGCATCAGAACCTGTAATATCTTTGGCTGGTACTTTCGACTTTGAAATTAAAGGTGTTGATTGATTTACATTGGGTTCCACATTTGTTCCTCTTGTACTTAGTGCAGCTGAAGAACAAAATAATCTGCTTTGAACACTAAAACTATTTGTTTGTCTAGACACTATATCAAAAAGTGTTTTTAATACTTCAGAATTTGGAACACTAGCTAAATTATCATTTTGTCTTTGTTTCTTCTTAACAGAGTTTGAAACCTCAGCTTCATTTTCTAATATGATGTCATTCACAATTATCTGTTTGTCATCATGTGAAGGCACCAAAACGTGTTTTGCCTTTTTTGAAGTTGCAGATAGCTCTTTCAACCATAACATAGCAGCTAAGCAACTATTATGTTCTGCTGTCTGTTTTGTAATACCTATACCCTCAAAGCTTTCCTTGATGATACTACCTAAATTTATCTTACACGACCATACTCTTTTGGTATAAATAAATGTTTTCTCTATCTCAATGTCGCCTTTAAACTCCTGTTTCAATAACTGCCTCATTTCATTCAATACATTGTCTGTACCTCCATAAGTAATAGTTAATTTCTCTATATTTACATGTTGAGATTTTGGTAAAAAGTTTACTTTATTAATGACATCGGTAAGGGTTAAACAACATGTAGCTTTCTTCTTTCGTTTCATTGTATCTTTTAAAACTTGTGTTATGGAACTGGTATTTTCTCGATGTAATGTAATTGATTTTGATTGACAACGTAAACCACGAGCCTGAAAGACATAATTACAATATCTAAGCATATTTCTATACTTCAGAAAGTTGTTTCTTGTAAACATTTTTAAAATGTATTTAAGAGAATCTAAAATATCACAAAACCGACAGTAAGGTTATTTGGTGTGAATAATTATAGGTTAGTCTGTCCGTCTGGGAATTTTGGATTTAACCTAAGTTGGGCAGACTTTCCAAAAGTATAAAATATTAAAGATAAATTCGTTAATTTAAATTGAAAATGTTATACAAGACACAAATATTTCAATAACAGGTTGCTGGTCCTTACCCTTATGGGAAATTTTTTAACAGATGAGAAAATAATAGAGATCAAATCTTGTTGATATTTTTCAATTTCAAAAATCTGTTTTTGGCTAAAATAATTGCAGTTAAAAATAAGTTTTTAGCACTTAAAAATTATTCCGACATATTCTAAAAAGCAATATAGTATTGACATCAATATCTACTGAACTGTTTTTTTTTCGCTATAAATATCAAAGATGATAAAAAGTAAGATTTTTTTTCTAATAGGCCAAAATAAAAATGAAATACATTTTTTGAATGTATATAAATTTATGTTTTAACAATTATATTTATAAGTTTTTCAATTTTGTGTTTTTTCTGCAATATTCAACTGTAGCAAATATTAACAACAGTCTTTCTTCCATTGCATTTAAGTGATCTTTTGTCAAGAGGTTTTCAATTTCAGGCATTAACGCCATTCTCCTGGATAATTCACCTCCTGCTAAATTCAACAGGTTTTTCCACATTTTTTCCCTAATCCTGTACACACAAAAGGAAAAAAATAACAACCAATTTGCAGGAATGTTAAGCTTTACTTACATACAACATTGATATAATGGTGCTAAAATATCAATATGGTGTACAAAAGGATTTCCTAAACCTTTTCCATTATCAATCCAGAGAACCTGATCATTTAATGTCTCATAATGATGCCTATCACCATTTTGCATAAGAAAATCAAAAATAGAAGTATCAATTAAATCCAACAGTCTTTTCTTTGTAAGTTTTGTTTTAACAATCCTAAAATTTCATAACTAAAATATAATAATGGTATGTTGAAATTGTTTTACTTACTTGCAATAGTTAAGATCATCTTCCCATGGGGCTTTTTTATTTTTCTTATATGTTCTTTGCCATGGTGACCTATAATTGCTAAATGTTTTTTTAACATTAAATATTACTACTCCTGTCATAAGGTTATTTTTATTTTCACATACAGGATCTTCCTTTTTACAATAAAAGCATTTCCCATATATACAAGTTCTTTTATCTTGTTCATAACTAGTATTTAAGAGCCTTTTAGTAGCTACAGGTAATATGTCATGCTTAAAAGAGATAATTCTTTGGGCACTAATTGGTGTAAGAGGTTTTCTCAATAAAAGTGATAAATAAAAGGCAACAATTTCAGATTGGTATCTGTCTTTCCCTGCATAAACTGGTCCTTCAATAACTTTTTCTTTTTCATACCATTTAGGCTTAAAAACAACCTGTTGATCACCCTACAAACCACTAATTTAAATACATCTTTTAAGTGAGTCAAATACAATTACCTTCAGCAATAGTAACAATTTTAATTGTGTACCTCTTGTATCAATATCAGCCTTCAGTATATTTGCTGTCTTAATTGCTCCCAATACTTTCCCCAAATTGGAACTGGAAATATTCAATAGTTCATTTTCAGAAACCCATGAATTTGCTTCTTGCCAAATATGCTTTAAAATTTCATCATTTATTTGTTGATTTTTCGTGTTTTGTATAACTACATTAAAATTAATGTTGTGGTGATATTGTGGGTTATTATAAATATCTGGGAGGGTCTTAAGCTCATTGTAAATTATTTCTTCTATTTTGTTTCTTTTTTTAACCTCAATATCATTAATAGGTAGATATACTAATAAAATATACGTTATTATGAAAAATATTAAGATAATTATCAGGGAAACAAAAAACACATTTTTTTTTCGCAACATTTAGACTTTTTTAAATATTGCATTTTAATGCTTTTCTTACATTTTTAGAACTGAGTTTTCAAGTTTACTATAACATAACCTAAAAGATAAAAATGGCCTGGTTAAAGAAATTTATAGGTAAGAATTATTCTCATTTAAGTTGTATTTAAAAGATTAACAGTATACCTTATTTGTTTTCTTTTAAAAGATATAGGTGCAAATTTAACTGATCCCATGTATCAGGGTTTATATAATGGGTCAAAAAAGCATGAGCCTGATTTGGAACAGGTATTAAAAAGAAGTTGGAATAATGGGTTAGATAAGCTTGTTATTACTGGAGGAAATTTAGAAGATAGCAAAAAAGCCATTGAGCTGGCTAATACTGACGGTTTGTATATACATATTAAAAATGTTTTAGAGTTCAATTTAAACTAAGTTTTAGATTGGTTATATGCCACTGTAGGTTGTCATCCAACAAGATGTTCTGAATTTGAAAATAATGGTCAAGATCCCATGACCTACTTGGATTATTTAGGAAGTTTGGTGAAAGAAAATAAAGATAAAGTAGTTGCCTTAGGTGAATGTGGCCTAGACTATGACCGCTTACAGTTTTGTGGGAAGGATATTCAGAAAAAGTAACCTTCTAGGTGTGGAATTATCAAATTTTAAACAAACCATTTTTATAGGTATTTTAACCAACAATTAAAACTAAACGAGTCATTGAATTTGCCCTTATTCCTACATTGTAGAAATGCTGCTTCTGATTTATTTACAATCCTATCTAATTATAATTTTACGGGAGTAGTTCACTCGTTTGATGGTTCCATTGAAGATGCTCAGAAATTTATCGGTTTAGGTTATTATATTGGTTTAAATGGATGGTAAGTTAAGTAAATTTTCACAATTAAATGAAATTAAAACTTTTCTTTCAGCTCTCTGAAAACTGAAGAAAACTTACAGACAATTAAAGAGATACCCAGTGATAAAATAATGATAGAAACAGATTGTCCCTGGTGTGAGGTTCGTCCAACACATGCTGGATATAAATACATATCAGCAGAAAACAAATCATTCCCATCTGTGAAAAAAGAAAAGTGGAAGCCAGATCATATGGTTAAAAGTAGAAATGAACCCATCAATATAAGGTTAAATGATTTTGGTTATTTTATTACTATTACTTTTTTATTATTATGTTTCAGACAAGTGTTGGATGTTGTATCAGCTGTTAAAAATGAACCAATTGAAAAATTGGGAAATGAAATATATCAAAACACTATTAATGTATTTTTTAAATAAAATGTTTAATAAAAGCTTTTTTGTCAAAATTTCCTCTTGTTATGTTTGAGGTCTGTAAATTTGTTATCTCCAGGAGCTTTAATTTATTTTATTCTATTTTGACTTGCTTCTAATATTCAAACATAGTTTGCACATATTTTGCAAACCTTCTCATACAGATACAACAGTACTTGTATCTGTATGGGAAATCATTACATCTAAAACATAAATTAGCTTTACTTATCATAGCTTTACACATGGGGAGTATATTAATTGTAGTGTGGATCACGTTTGAAAACGTATATATGGCATACAGCAGTGGCGGCTAGTAGGTTTTTAAAGTGTGAAGGAGTAGAAGAAAATAGTGCGGGCGAAGTTTTTTTCCTTTCCTCTGCCTCCTTTTTGCTTTTTGCGCTATTGAAACCCTATACAGGAGGTGAACCTGTTGTATAGGAAAGTGAGTTAAAGAAAAGAAACCGAACGGAAATAAAATGTGGTGTTTTGCTCTGAAAAATTGTTTACTATGATAAATGCTGGAGGGGCGGCGCTCCAACGCCCCCCCCTCACGAGCCGTCACCGGCGTACAGGTAGATATCTAAAGAATAGAATTAAAAAAAAATCACTCAATCAGAAACATAATTCTAATTATGCCTCATATCTTACACAAAAATAATTTTTTTATCAGTGATAAAAAATCTGTGGTCAAACAAATAAGAGTAATTATTACAAATCATAAAAACTTAAAGGAGTAATTGTCTAAAACTGTTTAAAAAAATACCAAAGATTAGTACTTTGTAGCATGGTACTTGGTCTTAATTACTGATTGTCAATCTTGACATGAAGTTAAGTAGATGTTGGCATGCATTTACGTGATTGAGAACCAAGCTGTGTGAATTTCTTGTCACATTTCCTTTGCTATATGTGTACTACCAACACGTCGTTTCAACTTATTTCATAGATTTTCGTAGTCACAGGTTGACATCCTATGTCATAGATTCTGTTTTGTTAATAAATAATTTGTAAAATAGAATAATAGATATAATAAAAGAATTAAAGATAATTTATAAATTATGATCTTAACACCTTAAAAAATGCGAAGGAAGATATTCTCGACGGCTCAGGTTGGCCAACATAGCCTAATAAATACTTATTATGCATCCAGCAGGTCCACCTGTGACATTACGGCTTAATATATTTATTCTCGAACCACTTATTCACCACATGAGCTGTATATTTGTTAGTTAGTAAACCTACTGTAAATACATATTCTCTTCAGTCTAAGGTAGTAATTTTCTCTAAGATTCCTAAGTTTAAGTTCTTTTGACATACTTCTTATCCAAAATATTGGACCTATTCCGCTATATGAAAAGCATCCTCATACTTTCATCTTACCACCGTCAATCTCAGTGTACCCAAAGTGTTACGTGAATTGAATTCATCATTAATACGTCTTCTCATTATAATTTGCCATCAGAACCAAATAAATTAATTTTGATTTCATCGCTAAAAAGAATGTTTTTTTTTTTTCAAATTACGTTGGAAATCACAGATTCAATCCAGTTTCTTTTTGCAAATTTTAACCGCTGCTTTATATCCTGTTTGCCTAAAAACGGAACTTTGGCTGGCTACTCAGGCTACTCTACCGTATAGGTCAGCGATGGCGAACCAATGGCACGCGACAAAATAATTTGGGCACGGCATTAATTAAGGAATTTAGTTACCTAATTCAAACAATATATTTTTTCGATCTAAGTATTATTCAATATTACTAGTTTGACAAAAAAACAAAAAGTGCAAGATAAGCGCGTGATAGAGAATTTCATACTTGGTGGACTGACAAATATAGCATGATTAGTAAAGGTGATAAAGCAGTGGGTATTTTATGTTCTGAAACAGTGGTATGTAGAACATCGTCTGTAAAACGGCATTATAAAACAAATCACAAATCTCTTTGTCAAAAAAGTGAACCAGAGCAAAAGGAATTTATTGCATGTGCAATTGAAGAGATAAATAAACAGGCAACGTCTATTATTCAATATGTTATCAATGATTGTCATACAGGTGCTGCAAGTTTCTCGGCTGCAAATGTCATTGCTCGGCATGGTAAACCTTTTAACGAGGGAGAGTTTTTGAAGGAAACCTGATTTTGAAAATAAAGATAACATAATTTAGCGCATTCAAGATATTCCTTTATTTAGAAATACAATAAAAGATAGCATCCTAAAATTGGCGAAAAATAAAAGAACAACAAAAAGATTACATCAACTCCTCTCCTTTTATATCGCTATATCTTGACGAAAGTACTGATGTAACTAAATCTGCTCATTTAGCTGTCTTTCCTCGATATTGTGTAGTAAACCGTATCAAGGAAAAATTAATTGCGATAACATGATTGTCAATAACTACTAAGGCCACATATATTTATACGGCTGTTAAAAATTCATTTGCTGAGAAAGAAACTGATTTAAGCAAAATTGTTTCGATAACGACTGACGCTGCTCCAAGTATGGTGGGCAAAAAAAAATGTTATCAGTTTATTTCAAATACACATGGGGCACTCGATTCTTGAACTCCACTGCATTATTAATCAACAAGAACAAGCCTTGCGTACTAAGAGTGGTTTCGCCTTCCTTAATAATATAAAGGCCGTAGTCACAAAAATAGTGAACCACATATCGTCGCAGGCTTTAAGTAAGCAAAAGTTTGATGCTTAGTTGGATGAAGTTAACTTGGTGTATAATGGTTTACTGATGTATAATAATTTTCGCTGGTTGAGCCGCTGTTACGTACTTTTTTTTACAAAATGGGGGAAAAATTGAACAATACTCGTAATTGATGAATATTATGTGGCTTTCAAAATTATTGTTTTTTTTGCAGCCATATGCCAATATTTCAATGAATTGAACGTAAACCATCAAGAGGCAAATAAATCAATTATCGCTATGATATATTTCATTCGTGCTTTTGAGGCTAAATTGCAAGTTTTTTTTTGTAAAGATATTGTTACCAAAAACTATAAGTAATTCCCAAACTTGAAAAAAATCACCAGAGATTTGGTTTTACACGAAAAACCAGACCAAGTAAAAGAATTTTGCTCATTGAAGAGTTTAATTCGGTAATTAATTCTTCAATCAAAGAATTTTCATCGATATTTTCTCAGTTCAAAAAAAAATTATCGGAAACACTCGAGCTTATTAAGTAAATTCACTTGATAAATTGAAGTTGTCCAAATTTGATTGGTTGGAAACTGAAATGCAGCTGAATGATTTCCAGCCTAGTTTAATATGGATTCAAAAAATTATCGAAAGAAGGAAAGTGTTGGAATTAAATTAAAAGAAGAAAGATTAATAGGCAATATAAGTAAAAATAATAATACAATATTTTCATCTATCTATGCCTGACTCATTATTTCAGATGTTCAGAAATGAATATCATAAAGACTCGCTTAGAAACCGTTTGTCAGATGACTCCAGTTCAGCTCGTGTTCTTCTAAGTAACAACATATGAACTTAATATATGTTATTTAGCATCTAATTTGCAACAGCAGAAGTCGCACTAATTTTTTCTTTCATTTAAATAAACGTAAAACGGTTAATATTACTATTGCTGTACAAAATGTATATTTCTGGTTGCAAATAAAGAGTTTTAAGTTTATTGTATTTAGTTTAATTTTTTCCCCATTAATCACAAAGTCTAAATTGTTTGACGGCACGATGGCCTCGTTAAACATTTCTTTAGAAAAAATGGCACGCAGATCGATAAAGGTTCGCCATCCCTGGTATAGATGCTTCTGTTGTGGACTTCGTTTTATGTTTTTGATACTAATGTCAAAATTGTTTTTATAACGACAAAGGTAGCAAAATGATTATTCAAAGCTTGGCATACAATACGATTATCCATTTTTTACTCGTTTTTCTTGGACAATTTGTAGTTTCTGGTTGTTTTTGGGCCACATACGATTATTTCAAAACTTTAGCAATTACAGGTGTTAGCTGTTTAATTGCATTAGTAATAAATGTATAAGATTTGTTTTGGCTCCTCAATTTTAAAATGAAATGTCTTTTTCAGCAGAACAAGGTCTAGCGCGGCCCCTATTTACTTTAATATAGTGGAAAACAGATTAACTTTTGTTGTATCAACAAAATAAATACCTATTTTATCAGAATTGGTACGCGATAACGTGTATAATATTAGTACTCTTATTATTTTTTCACCACTGAAATGCAAACCATTAGGAGGAAATATTTTTTTTAAGAATATAAGCAGCTAAACTTGAAGAGATTTACCACTAAACACCAAATTACTTTTTTTGAACTGCTCGACGCGCGTTTCTCTAACCATGTTAGCATCATCAGGAGATGATTTAATCCAATTCTAAAACTAAACTATGTACTATTTATATGAAAAACCGTACCTAACAAAGCGTGTAAAAATCATAAACCGTGAAGTTTACTAAGGGTTACATTAATAATTGAAAAAGTTGACTGAACAGGTTTGAATTTCAATTTTCAATTATTAATGTAAGGCATGATTTTTACACGCTTCGTTAGGTAGGGTTTTTCATATAAATAGTACATAGTTTATTTTAGAATTAGATTAAATCATCTCTTGATGATGCTAACATGGTTAGCGAAACGTGCGTCGAGCAGTTCAAAAAGTAATTTGGTGTTCAGTGGTAAATCTCTTCAAGTTTAATATTTCACACCAAAGATTCCAATAGAAGGATTGAAGATGAGCAGCAATAAAATACGCTGGTTACATTGTAACCAGCGTACCAATTCTGATAAAAATATGTATTTATTATATTAAATAAATTAGAAAACTTGGCTTTTAAAAGCTTTTTACCACCCGTTTTTTCTTGGCCACCGATGTATTTTATTGTAGAAAAGTTATGTATGTATACCTATTGCAACATCGAAAATATTTATATTAGACAAATCTACAGTGCCAGTGAAAAATCTCAAACATTAATGACAAAGTGTAAGTTTTGAAAAAAATCTTTTGTTAAACATTTATAATGCATTTTCACTGAGCAGAAGCCAACACAATTTAAAAGTTTTAAATAAAAAAAACAATTTTAAAAAAATGTATTTAACAACATATGTCTATAACAATACCTGTATCTAAATAAATATTTTTTTTTACAGTAAAAAAAGTTTAATGTAGTAACCTCGCTCACAAAACACCCAAAAAATACACAAAAATCGATTTAGTCTTATTTTCTGATATAAAAATTTTATAACCTAAACACCTGCAAAAAAATTAAAAATCTATTTCTTCCGATATACTTATTTGATGGTAGTTTGAACTTTTTCATAAAACCAATGATAATATTCAATAGCTTTCTCTGAGGTGGTATTGTATGCTTGAACAACTACTCTTTGAATATTATCTGGTGAAAGTTGGCCACTAAAAAAAAAAAGGTAAATAAACATCCATTTATATTTAACATATGTGTACTTACATAAATACTTCCTTTTGAAGATAATTAATGCTAACGCGATAATAATAAGCTGATTTGGCAAAGGCATCTTTACAGATAGTCTGGGTATTGTCGATGAGTCCTGGAGCATAACTATCAACCTAAAAACATTTATGCTGAAATGTTTACACTTATTACTAACTAATTACTTACTGATGCCACAACAACAGGATATTTTTCTTTTACATATCCAACACAAGTTTGTCTTACATTCTCCTGAATGTTGAAAACAATTTTTCCAATGTCACTTGCCAAAGACCAATATGGCTGCAATACCAGCTTGGCTTGTTTATATTGATCTGGTACGTTTTCTTCCAGTCTCGAGTCCACCCAATTTAACCCAGTTCCCGTAATATTAGTAATTTTAGTACTAAAACGCACTATGTACAGGTCTTCTTTTGGTCTGTTTGGATATCTCAGCGGTTCGGTAATTACAAACAAAACGGCCATAAACAAGGAGAAAACAAACAATTTTCTACATAATCCGCTGCGACGCTTCGGTGTTATCTTCTTCGTTTGAAGTTTCTAAAAAACAGCAATTTTAAACAAAACATATTTTAGTTAGTCCTCAAAAAATTAGAAGCATATTCAGAACTCCAAACTGCAACGCTTAAAGAAAATTACCTCTTGTATTTTTGAATCCTTGGAGGCCATATTGTCAAAACTTAAAATCAAAACTGATATGTTAAATCGGAAAAACAAGAACTAACTTTATCTAAGAAATTCTTTGTAATATCGATTTAACACGGCAACGAATACTCAAGTTCAAAAGCGCAGAATCTCTTTAAATAGCGCGCGCATGTCAACACAGGCATGATAACTGATCAAAAAACATAAATATCGAACAGGGTCGGACTATAAATGCTTTACTTACGTTGACAGCAGATATCGCCGATTTTAAACCTTCATCTTTTCTTTTCTTTACACTTAGTTCCTTGTTAGTATCGGAAAAGTTTATTAGTAAATCTTTTAACGACTTTATTAAACTGGATTGAATATTACCATAGTTATCACCTAAAATTTTCAGTAAAAATTGCTGTAGTGTTATAAAATTGTTATATAGCACAATACTTACTTATATAATTTAGTAAAATAGCACTAGATTGTAAATTCTTTATGTATATCTTATTCCAGGAAGCCAAAGTGGACTGGTCTTTTGTAAATATTTCAACAATAATATCACAGAGGGAATTCTGATATGAAGAATTGGTAGTTGATGAAAGTCTTTTTAAAAACGGTTCCACATAACTGTGGTATCTCTCCTTGTTATTTGCAAACAATAAATCTTTTAGATTTGGCAAATTTTTACATAAACTCTTTTGTAACTCCACTGGGAAATTCTTTCTGTTTGAATAAATAACATCCAAAACAAGTAGGTACTGTTCTTTTGTTATTTGAACTTTTTCCTTTTGATTTGTGAGATCTAACAAATACTTTACGACATATTTAGAATAATTCTTCATTTCAATTAGTGGTAACATCAATTCTTCAAATACTGAAACCAAAAATAATTGAGTTTCTTTTAAAGAACCTATAACAATCACACTAACCTTTTAAGCCACATTTTAGGTCATTTATTCCTACATGACCAACAGCCCACAAAATAGATAAGGCAATATTAGGTCTATTTTGATAAGAATTTCGCAAAACTATATGTTTTGAAAGGTTATCTGTAATTAGTTTCGGTTCATTAAGGGCTATGTATTGTAAAAAAAACCGATACCCAATGGCTGGGAGACCTTTACTTAGGTCTGTAACCATAGATGTTAAAGCAATATCGAAATAAAGTTGTGCATTCTGTTTGCCAGCCTCCCTTATTGCTTTTTCGATAGTAACCTTAAGACTGGAGGGTACCTAAAATATTCAGCTCCATAAATCAAAAACTATTTATCTCCAATAACTCAAAAATACGTACTACATTGAAAGGAAATCCTTGAGGCTTTGACAAAAACACTGGGTCTAAAATCTCAAGAGATATTTTCTGATTTAAAAATTGGGTCAATTCTTTAAGCCACAATATAGGGGCATCAGGGTAAGCCTTCTTTGTTTTATCATACAGTGAATGAAATTCTTCACTGTTAATCTAAAAAAACACAAACAAGAATAAATGGGGAAAACTTAGTTCATCATCTTACTGCTATTAATCCAGCTTCAATAGATTTTGGTGCTTTTGGTTTGGGTGGTTCTGGAGGCGCCTTTGGTTTTTTAGTTTCCTGTTTTTTTGGTTCCGTATGTTTCACTTTCTCTTGTTTCTGTTCTTTGTTAGTCTGTTTTGCAGAATACAAGTTCTGGACTTGTGATTTAGGCACTTAAACACAAAATTTTTCAGTGAAATTAGGTTCATTCGATACAAATACGGCATGCTTACAAACTTCTTCTAGCTTGACGCCGTTTAAAATATTTTTGTTTTTCGGCTGTGCGGGTTTATTACTCGCTTTTGCGGGCTGGACCTTATTTCGGCGATCATTTTTACTTCGAACAACTTCCCACTGGCCCGACATAACGTTATTTCTTTAAGAAATGAAAAACAACTCAACTCAAAGACAGTACTTTTAACACGGCTCGTATGCCTAAAACAGAACTAACCTTCAACAAAAACAAATCCTGATGACGAGTAAGTTTGTGCTTCCACGTCACTTTTATAATTTCATTGATAAACCAAGGTCTTCATTATGTATTTTAAACGATATAAATTAACACCGTAATAAATATTGTTTTTAAAGTAATTATATTGGAATAAAAAGTTAAATAGAGATAAGATATTTTTATTAATTACTTGATATGAAACCAAATCAATTTAAAGAAATGATTATTTTAGATTTTTGAACTATGATTTACGTACATAATAAAGACAGGACCGTGTCTTCATTTTTTTAGAGATTAATTTAAAAAAATATTTTTTGATGGTTGATTGAAACAAAATATTTCGACATATTAAACATTTATTCAAATTCTTAGAGTAAAATAGTACAAACTCAATTTAACCATTAAAAAGCAATGACTAAAGCTACACAATTAATTCTAATGTACCATAATATTAATGTAAACTTTCCCTTACAAGTAACATTGATATTTACGGGTTTCTTCTCTGTTTCTTGAACGGTGCATCTCTTTAAGAGTAGCTTTATGTGTCTTTTTCAATTCTTAAATTCAGTTTAACTTACGCAGGTATATCTCAAATGACTATAATAGTGAGCCCATAGATAACTCACAAAATAAAAAAAATATACTAGCGTCAACTGCCGCATCATTTAGGAAACTCCAAAGCTTGCTCATCAAATCCTATAATCTAACTTTAAATAAATACACAAAGTTATATGAAATTTGTTTTATATATACAGTTGAAACTTAAATAGTACTTGAACCTATATATGCTAAAAGTGTTAACCACATCAAAGTATCTGTTATTATTATTATTATATTATAATAATGAAGTCGATAGTATGTAGTTCGAAAGATATATGTACATGTATATTAAATCAAAAGTAAATTGAGATCTAGCAATTGAAAATCATTGTCACCATAATCCTTTCCACTTCGTATTTGATACAATAATCATATAGGCTGCGTGTCCCTTTTTAAATACCTATTTCCCAGCTATTAACAAAGTGTAACCAGCAACTAAAAAGCATGTGGTAAAATTTATTGCACTTTCCCTCATCCAAGATCAAAATATTCTTTGTTTCGGTCAAAAGTGGGAAAAATATAAAGGTGTTCAGCTGAGAAATACATAGTAAAAAAAGGATCATCGATGTTAGGTGTGACAAAATATACAAGTAGCCAGTGCGCCCTCTAGCGAACGATGTTATCACGACTCTCCGTTTCCGCTGTCGTTGTCATCTTCGTCGGCGTATTCGGAGCCGTCTGATACGTCATCGTAATCTTCGTCGTAGTCGTCGTCGTAGAAATCGGTCATTTCAACCTGTGATTCTGAATTGCTCGGCTTCACCTTAAAATATAGTTTTTTTGTTAAAACAATAAAGAGAAATACAATGTCAGGAAGATTTTGTGGTACCTGAGTTTTTATGCAATAGTCTTCCAGGGTTAAAGGTACTTGAATCCCGTCCCTTTCGGCCTCCGCCCGAGCTGCCATAGCTTGTTTTCTGGGGAAATCATATTGACAAGTTAATTCACAGAAGAAAGTGAAATGAATAAATTTAACATTTTTAAACAAAATATGTATTTCATTGGTTCTTGTACCTGATGATGTTTTCATATTCTTTATCTCGGCCTTTGGAGTCCCGCCAGCGACGGTACATAACAGAGGCGTCTACATTTGCGGGGCTGAAGGTGTTGGGTTCATTGAGCAGTGAAATGACAGAGAGCAGAATGGTGCGCACGTTTTGGGTGGGATTCCAGCGTTCGCATGGTAATTCGCCGGATTGGGGATCGTCTACTGGAGGATGTAGAATACTAATGCACAAATCTCCGTTCTGCAAAAATGCATCAAAAATATATTATATTATATTTATTTATACTTATATATATATATATATATATATATATATATATATATATATATATATATATATATATATATCCAGTATACCCCGCCTAAGGTACTGGACGGGTCACGGGTGGTGGATAGTGAAAGTTCCATTAGATATTAATGGACAGCTGCGAATATCTCAAAATAAGCAGCCCCGAACCAAGGCAAAAAAAAACAAAATCCACTTAGCGTCTGACTTGTATCAAGCGGTTGAGTGGTCAGCGTCTGTTCACCAGTGGTGCGGCTGATATTTAAATTCTGGAACTAACCCCTCCAGTCTTAACCTCTGAACCGTCATGGTTCAAACCTTTAATTCAAAGTACAAGATGAAGCGTTCTAGTAATTACAAAATTACCCCAGGAGGTAGACAATCCTCTGCCAGCTTTGCTGGTACAACCGGACTTTCGGATTCTGGGGCGTCCGGGCTTAAACGCAAAATCTTTCAGAGGGAGTCGGAGACCTCTGGCCAACGTCTGAAACCAAAAACAAAAACTTTCTTTGGAACGGTAAATATCAATTCTCTCCTGCGTCCAGGAAAACTACACGAATTGGGGCGAACATTAAATCAGCAAAAAATCCAAATTTTAGCTTTGCAAGAAACCAGATTGACAGATGATAACACCTTGGAATTCGGCAACTACAGACTTTTTAAAAGTAAAACGGACAAAAGAATACTCAAAAATACACCACATCTCGGTGTTGCTTTTGCTGTCTCAAGAAACATTCTTGGTTCTATAACAAATGTCCAGCCAGTAAATAATCGACTTATGACACTATCCCTCAAGTGTGCTAACCAAAACTATACATTAATCAATGCACACCTCCCAGTTAATGAAGAAAATAAATCTAATCTTGAAAAAGTAAATAAGTCCTGGGAAATTCTGGAAAAGACTATCTCTAACATTCCCTCTAACCATATAAAAATCCTATTGGGTGATTTCAACGCCCAACTAGGGAAAGAAAAAAAGTACAGGAAAACAGTCGGCAGTTTTCCCGCTCATAAATGGACTAACCATAATGGTAGAAGATTGGTTGAACTATGTTCGCAGTTTAATCTAAAAATAATGTCAACCCATTTTAAGAAGAAAATATCAAAACAAAAGACCTGGAGGTGCCCAAACTCGTACATGGGTGAATTTCAAATTGACCATGTTGCCATTTCGTACCCCAATTATAAAGAGATTTTGAATGTTCAAGTCAGGAAAGGAGCTAATATAGACACGGATCACTACTTGACTAGAATCAAACTTAGCTTAAAACCTCGAAAACTTATTCAAAAGAGGCTGCTAATACCAAAGTTTGACCCAACGAAAATAAAACCAGCCCTAACAGAAGAACTTGATAAACAACCAGCACAGAACTGGCAAGAATTGAAACAAAAAATTATTAAAACGGCCTTAAAGTTGGTCCCTTTACAAAAACGTAGAAAACATCCGTGGTGGGATGAAGTTTGCGAGCAAGCAGTATTAAGCCGAAGTAAAGCATTCAAAGATTGGAACAGTCAAAAAACAGTAATAAACTATAACATCTTTTTGGAAGTAAGAAAAGAAACATCGAAGCTAATTAGACAAACTAAAAGAAAATATGAAAACAATCAACTTAATGAAATAGAAAAAGATTTCCAAAAAAATAACACCCGAAACTTTTACAAAACATTTAAAACTAAATTAACAGGCTATCAACCGCAAAGTCTTTGCTTCCAAAAGGAAAACGGACAATTAGCTCTAAATAACCAAGACAATTGCAAAGAACTTGCGAAATATTTTGAACAAATACTAAACTGTTCTGAGCCCTTAAACAAATTAACAACACTAAAACCTAAACAAACAAACCCAGATTCATTACCACCGAATGAAGATGAAATAATTAGGCAAATTAAGCGTCTTAAAAATGACAAGGCTTCTGGTGAAGATGGAATCACTGCTGAACTTTTGAAATCCGCTGGTCCAGGTACAATCAAGGAAATAACCAAAATTCTACAAGAAGTTTGGCGAACCGAACGGATTCCGGAAGATTGGAAAGATGCTCTAATCCATCCACTACATAAGAAAGGAGATAGAACGGATGTAAACAACTATAGAGGGATATCTCTTCTCCCAGTTTGTTACAAGATTCTATCTCAATGTCTACTAGACAGAGCACAGGTACAGTTAGAACCTAACATTGGTGAATATCAAGCAGGTTTTCGACCGGGCAGATCCTGCCCTGAACAGATCCTGAATCTGAAGTTGATTCTAAGACATCAAAAACTGTACAATAAAAATCTCGTCTGTACATTTGTGGATTTCAAAAAAGCATATGATTCTATTGACCGCGAATCTTTATTCCGAATCTTGAAAGAACAAGGACTAGATCTAAAAACGCTGGCAATTATTAAAGCAACGTTAACTAACACAAGGTCAAAAGTTAAATTCATGGGTGAGATCTCAGAGCCCTTCGAAATTAGAACTGGAGTGAGACAAGGGGATGGACTCTCGCCACTCTTATTTAACTGTGTTCTAGAAAAAGTAATACAGGAGTGGCGTGAAAAAAAGTCGGCCCTGAATATTGACCAGCCCATTAAACTGGGGAGAACCAACATCAAAATTGATTGTCTGGCATTTGCTGATGATCTAGCAATTTTAGCTCATGATGTATTAACGGCACAGAAACAGATTGAAATCCTAAAAGAAACAGCAGAAAATGTAGGACTCCAAATTTCCTTTGAAAAGACACAATACATGACCTGCAACAGACTAAGAACGCCATTTCTAAAAACAAAATATGGTAACATCAGACGAGTCTCTCAATTCAAATATTTGGGTGAAATAATCATGGAAAATGGGTTGGAAAAAGCGGCCAATAAGGGTAGATGTCAAAAAATGGAAACGGCATTGAGACTTACACAAAATATTTACAACAAAAAATGCCTATCTAAAAACACAAAACTGAGACATTACAACACAGTTATTAAGCCAGAATGTCTATATGCTGCAGAAACGCTCATTTTGAATAGAAAGAGGGACATCGAGGACATTGAAAAGAAGGAAAGAAAAATCGTAAGGAAAATCCTAGGCCCCAAACAAATAAATAGCACAACATACCGACTTCGAGAAAACGAAGAAATCAAACAATACACAGATATACATAGCGATATGAGAAAAAGAAGACTTAAGTTTTACGGACACATAAAACGGATGAATCCGAGTAGGTTAACTAGACAAATAGTCGAATTTTATGAAAATAGGAGTAAAGCTAAAGTAGAAATAATTAAATGGATTGCTGCAATTAAAGAGGACCTAAGGTCAGCAAATATTTCACAAAGTGAAATTCAGGATAGAGGCTATTTCAGACACAAGGTGAACGTTTGGAAGGTTGGCCAGAGAGAAAAATGTAGGAAGACTGGAACAACTTGGTCTGACGAAAGGAAAAAAGCTCATAGCGAAAGAATGAAATTAGTATGGGCACAAAGGAAGGCTAACAACAACAAACGCCTCTAATTGTACTTCGCGTGGTCCACTAGGGCCCATACGTGAATAATAATATATATATATATATATATATATATATATATATATATATATATATATATATATATATATATATATATATATATATATATATATATATATATCAGGGTGTCCCCTAATTAATGGTACACAGCAAAACTGCACATTTTTTTAGTTGCGATTTAACCCAACTTACCTTAGTTAAAAAATTAATAGTAACCAAGATACAGGGGGTTAAAATTATAATTTTATTTTCAATTTTCGTCAATAAATTTCTTAAACAGTATCTTTCTTAAACGGAATTTGGTAGTGGGGTTTTATTTTACGATACGAGATTTAAATTTCTCGAAAATTCTTATGCAAACTGTAGAGAACGCTGTTTGCTACACTTTTTTACGTTTAAAAGGTCACTATTTAGGGCCTTAGTGTAGTCGCGTTTTTAATGAAAATATTATTTTGTCCACGTTTTTTATGTAAAAAAGGTATACCATGCAAATGTCACTCCGAGTTACCATTTTCTAGATATCTGCGATTAAATTGTTCATTGCGCCGTTGTAAATTGCGCTTTTGAAACATAATATTTGTGTTTGTTTTCCCTTTTTTTGTCTTAGTACTCGAGCAATGTTATCTAAATATTTGGGTAAATGAGATTGAAGAAAATTAAGATATAGTTCGCCGTTTAATTCGTAATTCGAATGAACCATTGGGTTATTACATAATCACCAATAAGACAACATCGTTACTTTATAATTCGTGTTGAAAATGACGTTCGGATACTAATAAGTGTGGATTTTCTAAATCTCACGCATGTTTATTTCTAAAATTGAATACACCTCTATGTGTAAACGTTGATTCGTCTGTAAACAATATATTTTTTTTTAATATGGGCATTGCTGTGTTGTGACATTTTCCTGGGTATGACAGAAACGAGCAAATTCCAGTCTGGTTGGCAAATCAGCTTCAAGTAGATTCTGTATAGGCGTGAAGTGAAACGGATACAGTCCCTTCTCGTGAAAAAATTTGCATACGGTGAACTATCCCAACTCCCAGAGCAATGCGTCTTCTGCTTACTTCAGGATTTTCGGTTCATCATGGTCGGTGGTTAAAGTCTTCCGACGACCTGCGAAATCTCGTTTCGGACGGAAAGAACCTGTTTCACCCAGTCTGGCATAGATATTTTTGAAAATCTTAAAATCCGGCTGTCTTCATCATGGATACGTTTCCAAATATCTTCGATGAGACCGGCTGAGATGAAGAAAATATAATTTTCATTAAAAATGCGATTACACTAAGGTGCAAAAATTGTTGTGACCTTTCAAACGTAGAAAAGTGTCGTAGACAGCGCCCTCTACAATCTGCATAAAAATTTTCGAGACATTTAAATTTCTTATTTCACTACCAAACGGTACCTACCCCATTACCAAATTTTGTTTAGGAAAGATACTTTTTAAGAAATTTACTGACGAAAATTGAAAATTAAATTATAACCTTAACACAACATTTTTACCCAAAAAATCTGCAGTTTTACTGCGTACCATTAATTAGTGGACACACACACACATATATATAAATATATGTATATATATATATATATATATATATATATATATATATATATATATATATATATATATATATATATATATATATATGTATATATGTATATATATGCTTTAAAGCGTGAGGATGGCACAGTGTGCAGGGCGCGTACCGAAATGTTAGAGATTGTCAGAAGGTTTTATTCCCAGTTATATGAAGATCAGAGCCAGTCAGGGACAGGAATACCCACGGAAGAACAATATATAATGCCAGATATCCTAGTGGAGGAAGTAACAAATGCTATAGAATTGATGAAGAACGGCAAGGCTCCAGGAAAGGATAGTGTAACTGTCGAAATGCTAAAAGCTGGTGGTCGGACGTTACATAAAACACTGGCAAAATTATACTCAAAATGCCTCAAAGAACAAAAAGTACCTGACTTATGGAAAAATGCAGAAGTGATCCTTTTACATAAAAAAGGAGCACAGGAAGATTTAAAGAACTACCGTCCAATAAACCTCCTATCAGTGATGTACAAAGTTTTCACAAAGATAATTTGTAAAAGAATATTAAAAAAACTGAATGACGCACAACCAAGAGAACAAGCAGGATTCAGAAGTGGATTCAGTACAATGGATCACATCCAGGTTGTACAGCAGGTCATAGAAAGGCATAACGAATACACCATGCCACTGTGCTTGGCTTTTATCGACTACGAAAAAGCATTTGATTCCATCTCAAAGCATGCGATAATGGATGCACTGCTTAGCCAAGGTGTAGAGAGAGCCTATGTAAACCTATTAGAATCGATATATGATGGAGCTACAGCCACAATTCACCTTGATGATCTTGAAGTGGGAATTAATATAGAACGAGGTGTACGGCAGGGTGACGCAATATCGCCTATTCTTTTCTCGGCTGGCCTTGAAGAAGTATTCCGTAAACTGGATTGGGAACAGGATGGTGTAAAGATCAATGGTGCAAACTTAAACCATCTTAGATTTGCAGATGATATTATTCTCATTTCACAAGACCCAGAGGAGTTGCAGACGCATACAAGAACTGCAAAGGGCTGGCGAACCATTTGGCTTGAAAATAAACCTGGAAAAGATTCAGGTTATGTTCAATAACTTCGCTCAGGACAGAAGAATTTCAGTTTTAGGAAGGGATTTAGACATTGTGGACAGCTTTATATATCTTGGGCAGAGGCCAATTTCTTAATAACTTTTTCTCGTATTGACCACATAAAAGACACTTTCCTCTCTCTATTCTCCATATATATATATATGGAATATATGGACACTTTCCTATATATATATATATATATATATATATATATATATATATATATATATATATATATATATATATATATATATATATATATATATATATATATGTATATATATATGTATGTATATATATATATATATATATATATATATATATATATATATATATATATATATATTCATATATATATATATATATATATATATATATATATATATATATATATATATATATATATATATTTAAAAAATGCCTTATCCTTAGAGACGAAAAATTGAACCAGTGCTTGTCTGATATCTTCTACGATTTTAATTTTTTTAACCTGCAAACAATTTTGTAAGGGCAGAAACAAGTGATAATCGGATGGTGCTAGATCCGGAGAGTATATTGGATGCGAGAGAATTTCCCAGCCTAGCTCTGCGAGTTTTTGACGAATTCCCCAAAGCAGTATGTGGCCTGGCATTATCATGAAACAGTATGATGTCCTTCCTATTGAACATTACCGGCCTCTTTTCTTGAAGTGCTATTTTTAAATTATCCAATTGTTGACAGTACATCACCGAATTTAGCTTTTCGTTCGGTCTACGAATGTCCCACCCTATACACAACATTCTCTTACTCAGGCCCAACTTCGGTTTAGAGATGGAGGGGGAACGTTTTCCGGATTTACAATATGCCATTTTTCTTACGTTTTCATAGGTAACCCACTTTTCATCCCCTGTTATCATCCGGTCCAAAAAGAGTTTGATTTTGTTCCGTGCAAGCAGAGATGTGCATATGATGACTCGATCATTCAAATTCTCCTCACTTAACTCACTCACCCATCATGTGACACCCATCTCGAATATTTTCACACCGATTCTAGTTTCCGAATATGATCCGAAATGGTTTATTGAGCTGAATCAAGCCTTTCCGGCAATCTCCGATGTTGTCAAAAAATGATTTTGCTCTAACATGATTTTGACAGTATTGTCATTGACCAAAGATGATCGCCCAGAGCGTGGCTTATCAAAAAAGTCGAAATCACCTATTTGAAATTTTTCTGAACCATCTTGTGCATGTTCAGAAACTGTACCTTCACCAAACACTTTCAATAAATTTCTACACGCTTCTGTAGCATTTTTTCCTTGTTAGAATTCGTACAAAATACAGTGGTGTAAATGAACTTTATCAGTAGCCATGGGTACACCATCGCGTCTCATTTAATACTAAGATGAATCATCTTCGTTTTAGTCCATTTGCTAGATCAGTATGTATATATTCAGTGATAAAAAGAGAGAGCCGAATATGCTTGAAATGAATATGCGCATACTTGTATGGTTTTCCTAAAACACACTGTGTCAATACTGCCCAGAATGGAAAGAATCCCGTTGGCTCTTGATATACCCTGATAGTAAGGCCAGCCTAGTTGCTGAAGTGCTGTGAATGAACAAAGTAATCACACCAAGTGGTACTGATTTAGAAAAAAGTATAGTGGCCAATGTAAGACGCCTAAGCCCGCTCGATATTCTTAATAACAATGTGTTTGTGCTCTTTTGTTATCTCGAAATGTGGAATTAATATCGCTTATGCGATATTATTCATCAGTTCTTCTATTGGAAGCATCAGTGATGAAACACTAAACTCGATGATTTAATAAATCATCTCGTGATGATGCTAACATGATGAGCAAAACGCGCGTCGAGTTTAAAAAAGTGATTTGGTAAATCTCTTCGAGTTTAGTGACCTTAAACTTATGCATAATAAATCACGTATTTCAAAAACGTCAGTGATCTTTGAGCATTCAACGCGTGTTATAATGTTTCCAAGTAACTACAATCTTCAATAAAACCAAGATATTTTATTCTTTTCTTCACTCCCACATATACGAACGATGTTTAGTACGTTTTTGGCAACCGTTACACATTTTTTTGTTTGCCATATTCCAATTCTTTTTTATACGTTTTAAAATCACTTTTATTATTAAGCTTCCTTTGTGATTTTTTTACATTATCGTTCGCTTCAAAACTTTCTTGCTACTGAAAAACACTCGACATTGAATAGTCGGATATATGTCCCAATCTCTTGACAGATGACCAGGGTTTACTGTAGTCTCTCATTCTAAAATAAATTGTTTCAAATTTGTAGAAAAATACAAGAAAATCCAAAAGGATTTATTGGATTATTAATATTCTCTGTTAGTGTTTGAAGTGCCTTGTGCGACAATGGTTCGAAATTTAGGAGTCAAAGAATTTTATCAAAACGATGACCGTTTGTAAAATAATGATTAGGAAAATATAAGAGCGGCATTTTCAAAACACTGATAGCAATTGGGTAAATTTCAGATTAAATTTGAAAATAAATTATATTTCTAATCGGTTATCATTTATAGAGCAGTGTCAGTCGGTTTCTTGGGTTGCATAGATTATCCATCCAGATCTCGATTGATGTTTGAAGCGATGCGGCTGGCCCTTAAAGCCTTTAAAAATAAATTCATATTTTAATTCAAATAAAACAAACCTCTTTACCGAAAGACTTTTTAAAAATATGATACAGCAGGCAAAAAAGTATTTGCACATCCTGATTTAAGGAATTTGTCACAAATAATGGCAAAATAAATCAATTTTTTTTATTTGTAAATATTAATGTTAAGGATTGGGGTTCGAGACGCGTCAGAACTAGAAGGCTACTTAGCGACTGGACCTACAGCTTAACGTGGGTTGCGAACCACGGTCATCAGGCACCGACAACCCAGGCCCGCACCCCCCTCAGGCTATCAATCCTTGGTTGTGCTTACCCATAAGTCTATCAGGAAGCCTACCGACTGGCGAGTGACCAACGTAGAACACTTCTCAGAATGCATCCGGCCTTACCCAGCCATAAAAATGGTATTTTTTCACTATGCCATTATTACTTTCATTAATGACTAAAGACCGGATTATATGCAACCAAAAACCTTAAGAATATGCGCATATATATGCACATATTTTTTTTAATTTATGCAGGATATATGCAAAAAATCCGTAAATATGCAGTGAATATGCAACTAAATTTTGATTTCCTAAATTACATTTTCATTTAATTAGGTGATTGAGTATTGAATAAAGATAAATTCAAGTTATAATATAATATACTTTATTAATTCAGTTAACACCTAATACAATGTTTTATATGAAACTTATACTAAATATTAATATTAACTCGAAAAGTTATAAAACGCACTAGTTATAATGTATGCTTCAAGGTTCTGAACTAGAAAATTGTGGCGTCTATCACTAAGGAAATGTTTATACAAAGAAAACGATCTTTCTACATCTACTGATGTTATAGGGCAAAATTTTAATTTCGGCAATTTAACTAAGGCAGGCTCAATAGCTAAATTATTTACAGTTTTCCCTGACATTATGTCTACGACCTGCCTTAAAATCTTGAAACCTGGGTTTTTTTCTATCAAATTTTCTAATTTTGCCACTACTGTTTTCCCTACCTCACCTCGTATATTTTTGCAATTTTGTACCCATGTCTCTATTATATCCATCGACTCTGGTAAACTTGTAAAAAAATAAATACATAGTTACGCTTAATATGCATTAACTGTTGTTCCACTACAGTACTTTGAAATATTTCTTTCGATTTTTGGATGCACTGTGAATCATCACCAGACATTTGTGAGATTAAGTCCTTCAATTTTTGAAAATTATCTGCATAAAATAATGCCGCACGAATCCAGGTGCCCCATCTGGTCACGACAGGCTCAGGTGGTAATGGTACTCCGGGCAAATTCTCTTTGTAAAACTGCACTCTCAATGGGGCCTTTATGAATATCTTTTTGACATTTGCTATTAGGTCATTGACCAACGGAAAAGAAACTCTAATAGTTTCCGTAACACTATCTATTTAATCCGTGAGCTAGACAAGTTACATGAATCAAATGTTCATAAAATATTTTTAAATTCCTTCCTGCCTTTATCATATACGGCGCAGCATCGGACAACAGGACAAGAATTTTATCTGTAGGAACTGAGTTCGGCAAAAAGAAATGTGTTAAGGTTTCTTGAATAAAACGTGTAACTGTAAGATTGTTTGTTTTTTCCACTTCTTTTACGCCGCGTGTATATAAATATGTCATTCGAGATACAAAGTAGAATAGTTGAACTATACTAAAGTGGTCAAAATCAAGCTACTATAGTTAAAAATTTTAATTAAAAAAGGAACGCTGTATCAATAAACAAAGGGGAACAATAGAAGTATCGCTAAGATCCGGTCGTCCCAGAAAACTTAGTGGGAGAACAGTAATGTTAATTAAATATATTTCATCCAAGACTCCAATCGAAATAAGAGTTGATGAAGCTGATTAACCAAACAAGGATTAGCAGACGTGTTTACGAGGATCATTAAAAGTAGGTTTAATGAATAAGAGTTGTTTGCACGTCGACCTATCTAGAAACCCATTCTTTCGAAGAGCAGAAGGAACCGTTTAGGTTTTGCTCATCGACATCTCCATTGGATTTTACATGACTGGAAATGGGTATATTGGAGCGACCAATCAAAATTCATTATTTGGATCAGATGGAGTTCGTTATGTTAGACGGCTTGTTGGAAAAAGAATACATTATAAATACACAGTTCCTACTGTCAAGCCTGGAGGTGGTACAGTGGCGGGTCGTGAGGAAGGGCGTTGGGGCGCCGCCCCTCCAGCATTTGTCACAGTAAACAATTTTTCAGAACAAAACACCATATTTTATTTTCGTTCAATTTCTTTCCTTTAACTCATTTTAAGTGAAATCTCCAAATGTAGAAGAACGTCTGTCGACCCATCACACCAAATAATGCGGATAAAAGTTCCATCCTCTGGCCACAATTTTTATATCGTTGGTCGGACGTTTACCTCTAGCGACCGTACGCCACGTCCATTTATCTCGTCGTTGGCGTTACATGTTTTGTTGGTAGTCAGAATTCGGGGGATTAACTGCTTTCTAAAACATGCGATTTGGACGGAGATTCCTGCAACCGATGGTATCGGTAATTAGTTTTAAAAGCTGATTTGATGGGTACGGAGCGTTTGATGTCTCGCATGACGTATTTCGTTCGCCTCGCGAATGCTCGTTTTGATTTGGGATTTGCTACGTTTGTACGTATTTGCTTATACACTGAGTAGTACTTTCTAAGTAAAAATAATGAACTTTTAATTGCAAACATGAAGGTGTCTGATTTAAAACAGTTAATGACTAATTTAAGTTTTTTTCGAACTTTTTCGAATTTTCTCTATTGATTTGCAGTTACAATAAACTGTTTGAATGTTTTTTCTCTTCGGGAAACGGTAAGTACCTACTTATTCATTCATTTATCTGCACAACAAGCAACAACCCATCTTCCAATGTCCTTGTAAGTAGTAACAACACAACATTTTAATGTTTTCCTGGTTCACCTCCTGTATAGGGTTTCAATAGCACGAAAAGTAAAAAGGAGGAAGGGGAAAGCAAAAAAATCTTCAGCAGCACTATTTTCTTCTACGCCCTCCCACTTCAAAAACCCACGAGCAGCTACTGAGGTGGTACTGTTCAAGTCTGGGGTTACTTCTCGTGGTTTGGAGCAGGTCCATTACATCGTATAGAAGGGATTCTGGATAGATTTATGTATCACGATATATTAGTGAACATAATGCTGCCTTATATGGAAGATGATATGCCTTTAAAATCTTCTTTTCAACAAGATAATGATCCCAATCATTCTTCAAAAATAGTCAAGTGTTTATAGATGAAAACATTGCATCTTAAAGTGGCCAACGCAATTGCCGGATTTGAACCCTATAGAAAACATGTCGGATCACTTGAATCGACAGATTAAAGATAAGAATTATTCCACCAAAGAAAATCTATATATGGCATTGGAAGAAACATGGAAAAGTATTGATTATGATATATATTAATAATAAACTTCTAAAGTCAATGCCTAGAAGATGCCAAGCAGTTATTAATAACAACGGTTACGCCAGAAAATATTAAGCAAATCACTTAATATTTTGGCTTATTTAAAGTGTTATTTAATTTTGTTTAATATAAATCATGGTAATATTAGTTTTGTCTATATATTTTTGTCCTGTAAGAATTCAACTTTTTCAATTCTCTTCATGATATTATCTGGATATTTAGATTAATACTTTATATTTATACAAAAATAACTTTAACTCAGAAATTATAAAAATTCACTTTGTGTATATTAGTGTAGATATTATATATAAAAAAAATCTACAAAAAATGAATATTTTGTTGGTCCACCTTCAAAACTTATAACGTTTTGTAATTGTCTGGGCATGGACTAAATTTTCCGTGACGTCTAGTGTGATTTCAGCCCAAGCCGATTGTAGAACATTTTTTAAAGATATCTCATAGGAAATGTATTTTCGCACTCTTCTTTCTCTCATCCCAAAGATGCTCGATTGGGTTTCAATCGGTTGACCAGGGTGGTAAATAAAGTTGCTTAGGAACATTATATAGGATCAATTCCTTGACAAGTGCAGCTGTATGTTTGGGATCGTGATCTTATTGAAAATAACAGATGAGAGTAAGCAATATAAGAGTGTATTGGAGTGTTTTGCTTCGAAATACAGTGATCCTATCAAGCTTCTTCAGTGTCCTCTGTGACCCAGACAATATATTTGACACCAATGGATTGGCATGATGTTTGGGAAATGATAATGGAATTAAAGAATAAAAAATCAGGTGGCGATGACGTTCTTCCAACACAAATAATTAAAGAAATTGCATACTATATATCTAAGCCGTTATCTTATATTGTACACCTGTTTTTCCAGTGGTGCATATCCTGATTTATTGAAAAATGCGCTTATAAAACCAATATACAAAAAAGGGCAAATCAGACGAAGAAAAAAATTACAGACTTATAGTATTACTAAACAACGTAAATAAAACATTAGAGAAGGCATTTTATATGATTGATATGATTTTTTAGAAACGTACTATATAATTAATGATTTGGTTATCATTAATGGCTTCAGAAAATGAAAATTAACAACTATGGCAATTTTTCAGGCAATCACGTATATATCAAATGAATTACATGCTAAAAGAACCACGATGACAATGTGCATTGATTTGTCTAAAGCTTTTGATGGTGTTAACCATGAAGTACTGTATACCAAATTAAGTAACTATGGCAGAAGAGGCAATGTTTTAAAACTAATTAAATCATATTTGAAAAATCGTACACAACTGGTTTTAATTAGGGATACTGATGGCAGGTACCCCAAAGAGGTTATGTATTACCAAGAGTGTTCCTCAGGGTTCGGTCTTAGGTCCATTGTTATTTGTACTATATATTAATGACATCACTAAAGTGTTGAATGAACAAACAGTTATGTATGCGGATTATTTGAAGCTTATATTTAGTGAGGGGAGCATTACGGGCATGTACGAGCAACTGTAAATAGGGCGTGCGAGGATCTTGATCAGTATTTTTCTGCTTACGATCTCCTCTTGAATGTATCAAAAACACAGTGCATTCTTTTTGAAAACTGCAAAAGTAATGACCTCAATTTTGTTTACAACAATACTGTTTTTAAAACGACAGAATGTGCCTTTATTTAGTTTAGATTAGTGATCGACCGGAGATTGGATTAGAGAGCCCATATTGAAAAACTTGCGTAGGACATATCAAGATATTCGTATGCCTTGAGAGTTATTTCCAAAAATGTAGAGATAGATGCAACAATTTCGGGGTATAACGCATTCGTTCGGTCTAGGATAGGATATGGATTGATTTTTTGGGGAACCTCACTTGATATGTATAGAATATTTCTGCTTCAAAAAAGATGTATTTGAGCAATTTTCAAATTGAATTATAATGATAGTTGCAAGCATATTTTTTGTTAAAGAAATGATTTTGACTTTGGTAAGCATGTATATTCATGATTTTTTTATGTTTGTATATGACAACAAGGAACTTTTTTAGTAATTCCAAAATGAACATGAGTATGCAACACGACATAAGTCCGATCTTTTACAATTAAGATATAATTTTAGTTATATTCAAAAGAATCTTAATTTTATAATTATAAAAAAATATAACAGTTTTCCTCTAATTTCCAGTTAAAGTCCAAAATTGCAGCAAATAAAAGACTAAAGGAAAATACTTGTTTAAAAAAGCGTATTACTCGTTAAATGATTTTTTTACTGATACGGACAGATTTGATATAGCTAAATAAAACATTTGTATATTTTATATTAGAATAGTATTCATTATTAGTGGCACAATGCTAATAATTAATTGACTATTTCGGTAAATAAAACAGTTTTTTAAAAATCAAAACCCTTCATGTACTGCCTAACTATTCTAACAGTTTTTGTTTATTTTTCTTAGATATGAGTGGTTTTTTCCTTGCTCTCCTGCCATGAAATGCTTTTGATCTGAGAACCCTACGTACCGTTTCGGCACTGACCCATTTTCCAGTTTCTTTTAGAACGTAACCGGCCAATCAGTTATGTTACATTTTTTCAAAATTGTACAAATATCGCGTTCACTCAATTTTTTTTTGGACGATCAGCTCTGGGCTTGCTTATTCTGACCGTACCACGTAAATTTAATTTTTTTATTATAGTCTGAATCGTAGCACGACATAAATGTACTGTTTTTGCAATTTCATAAAAATTTTCCTTCACTTTGTAATTTTACAATTAAATTTCGAATATGAACAGAGATTTCGTTTCTAACCATGGTAACAAAAATAATATACTTGAAAAAACTATAAACTTCTTCATGTTGTAAAAATAAAAAAGCCAGCAACTAAACCCTTTTTGAAAATATAACTAATCTGAATGGTGTAAGTATACTTTTCTGACTGACTGTATAAACATGGCACGTGTAATAGAGGATTTTCTCCCGAGCATATCGAAATCAAACTTGAAACTTTCGATGCGAACAACCAAAACCCAACGGTACCATACATTAAACTGTAAATGAAATAGGCTCCCGTATTCAAACTGTAAAAACACTTTTTCTACAGACAAGTGGAGCATATCAGTGGGATCTTTATTTTTAGTTAATCTTTTCAAACCGTCTATTTTCTAAGAGAAAGTATTTTGTTTCTTCTACATAGGTAAAACGTAAATACTACTTTCTAGTAAATTGAAAACCCATCGCAATAAATCAGCTATTAAAATATTATTCTTTATAGAACCTTCTCTGTTTTTATTGTGTTTAACTTAATATAACATAACCTATGAATGTTAAATATATTGATATTTAATGTGCTTATTGTTAAGTTTTGAAAAAAATTAGATAAACCCTATAAAAATGGAAGAGTAACATGTGAATAAGTTCCATATTTATGAATGTCGAAAAGTAGTCTTGAATAGCAAAACATGTTAGAAAGACCTGTTGAAAGATAAGAAACAGGCCTGTTGAGTTTGAAATGGATCTGTTGTTGGTTCAAGATGAAGCTACTCCCAAACAAACCATGCAGGAATTAGTCACAAAGCTAAAACCTCAGGGTTCACAATACAACAGTGTTTAAAACAACTGAACAAATTGAAAAGAAGTTGAAAACAAAATTCAACGTGTAACCATCTGCAGTGCACTTTTGTCCGAGTTGGGCTAGAGATTATGTTCGTCAACAAATAATCTATAGTAACAAATTGTTACTATAGATTACATTTTCGTAAAAAAACCCTACTGTGAGTCATCAAAAGTGCACTCAACGAATATTTGGACTTTGGACAAAATCACTCTCATTTTACAAAAAAGGAATTGGAAGATTGTCAGAGAGATGGGCAAAAGACTCCCATTAAAAAAACGAAACTACCTCCTTAAAGTGTTTGCTAAAATATGACTGACCTGTGTTTATAAGGGTAAATATTCTAGTGAACTCTTTTTTTCCGGTTAATAGCGCTTTCTATTTTGAACACTTTGCCTATGTATCTAGAACAATTATGACCTTCCTTATTCAGGAGTATGTTCAAGAATGCAATTTTTCCATTTCTTTCATTACCTTGGGCTGTATTATTGGAGTAATGTTTTTACTCAAGGTCAAACTAGGCTCTCCCAACAAACTACTTGAAAGCCGAGATCCAAGGGACTCAGGATAATAGTATGTGCCGTCTGTGTAACAACAGAGAGGAGACTGTGCAACATCTGATATGCAAGTGCTCGACCATTGCACATACTCAGTACAAGACACAGTATGATAATGTTGCATGAATAAACCATCTTGTCTTTGTACGGGAAGTTTGTTGTTTCAGCTGCAGAAAAGTTTTACAAGCTCAAGCCGAAAAAAAATCGTTGAAAATGATGAACGGAAGACAGACAAAACCAGCGATCACAACACCCCGGACATAACAGTAACTGAAAAAGCATAACATCTTGTTAATTAATGTGGCGATACCAGGAGACGGAAGAATTCAAGAAAAGGAGAAGGAAAAATTAGACAAGTATTATAATTTGAAAACTGAGATTTCTCGCCTTTGGAAAAGACCTTGCGACAGTCGTCCCTATTATTATAAAAGCACTAGGCACTATCTCACGCAAATGTATGGAGTACTTGTACTTGCGCAGCCTGCAGCTCGAGGACATTTCCATCGCCGAGCTGCAAAAGATGGCCGCGATTGGAACTGCATCCAATTCTACGACGGTATTTATCAACTCCCACCTCTAGGGTTTAGGGGCAAGTTGATGAGACAGTGCCAGCATTTGATGATCTTTGTGATATTCTGTGTTTGTTATTAGACTTACTTTTTTTTTTTTACTTTGACTCTTTTGCTTTATAAATACTCAAGATATTTCTCCAATTTTAGTGTATTGTTGGCTGCAGCCAGTAACGATAATAGCTTCAAATTCAATTGAAACCTAAAGTTGGGATGACATAAAGCGAAGCGTTCGCATACTCTTTTCAATATTGTAGTAAAAACGTCTATCAGAAAATAAAATGATTTTCAATAAATCCGTACAAGCGTTTCGTAAAATGATGACCACACGTCATCACACTGTGTTATTTACCTTCAAAATGATAGAAAATTATTTTTAAATCAGGGTTGATCAAGTTAAAACCAATATTACTGAGATGCAACAAATGAAGGAAGAATGCAGGGCTTATTAATTTTGTGTCTGGTATATTAAACTTAGTTTATTAGATAGTATCTTTGATATAATCCTATAGGAAAAACTTAAGATACTATCAAATCAGGTGATTTTAATGGACAGATGTCGGAATTGAGAAATTGACTTTCTTAGATATATATATATATATATTCTCAAATGTAGATGTCCTTTGTACCTAAATAAAATTATAAAGCTCTAGTGGATTGGTATATCCTGTATACTTACTATATCTTGTATACTTACGAAACCTTATGCATTAAAACCAAAAATGTTTTATGAAAACACTCTTTCATCAGACAGAATGATCAATACAAGTTTGATTAAGTTTTTAAGAGAAAACATGCATTTCAATCCCCTCAGTAAAAACGATTACAATTGCTAACCCAACAAGAAATATAATAAAATCACATAGAAAATAAACCAGATATTAAATTGTATTAGTTCCAATAAAAAAAAACTGAAAGGTCAATATCAGTATCTACTTCCTAGGAAGTTTGCAAAGTACCACCTTTATAAAGTGTGTTGACCTAGTCAAACCTTGAAATTAAAGCTAGCTGATTCATCAATATATCACAAAATGACAGATTTATCACATCTAAACCTTTTTTTTTGGCTTAAAAATCATGGTTATCTCTGTTCAGATACATCATAGATTTACACACAAATAAAAATCTAATAATATATTAGAATTACTCACCTCATATACATTGGGATGCCAGACTTTTGACAAAAACCTGATTGAAGGTGGCGAGTATGGATAATCAGAAGGAAATCTCATTCTTGCCTAAAAAAAAACAGAAAACCAAGATTGTAATGATGCTGATGTGTTAAGTAGTGCTACAATTTTTAAGAACCATCAAAATAGTACTATATTCTTACCTTGAAACAACCTCCCATATATAAGGTATCTGGAGGTCCAAATATAGCAACCTCCCATTCAAACAGATTGTCCTCATTCACAAGTTTAACACGAAAGCCTTCCACTGGTTCTTCTTGAAGACTCTTGTATTCTACAGCTAGAGCGCGCAGTGCACTACTTGTGGCCTTAGTAGCAGCCATTATTCACAATCACTACGACTGTCCAGCAGAAACAAAGGATTATTGTTAACAAAGCAATTTCACTAGTGGTATGTCTCAATAGTTGTTCCTCAAATAAATTTGAATGACGCCATTAAAGACATTAGAACAAAAAAGAAAATAAAGATATCTTTTCAACAATTGCACTACGAGTAATCTGATTATTGAGAAATCGTTTTGATATATTTTATTTTGAATCGCAATAAAAGTGACTAAAACTGAAAATAATCAACAAAAACAAAGAACTCCGTTCTACCACCCACAGCTTTCCACTTCTCAACTCTGAGAACCTGGCCAAATTAAATGATTAGTTGTGTGAGGGCGCTAGTGAACCAATCCCTATCTCTCTCTTGTGTGCTGAAGAAATGCCAAAATCAGCTGAATCAGTTTTCTTTCTCCCACTTGAACGTCAATAAGTTTTTGACAAATGTCAATTATTATCATTTAGAAAATGAATATTTTGAAGAGGAAATCATTTATAAAATTGGGAAATTAAACATATTCGAAACCATTTCAAAATATTTGTGAGGCCTACTAAGAATTTTTAAAACTAAAGTAATAATTCTTATTACTAAATTTTTATGTTGGCAAAGCATCTTAAGTTGGTAATACAAGTGCCATTTTTGTTTTGAAAAATGAATGTTAACCTTGTTAAAAATTTAGCTCAAAATTCAAGGAATTCTAATAAAGTGATCAATAAAATTTTAAATCGAAGTAAATTATGTAGTCAACGGTATGTCTGCCACAGTGGTACTTTTGTAGAATTGTCAAATCGTCGAAGTTATACCGAGGACGGCATACTTTTATACAATGGAATTTTCAAAAGGTGCCTTTGTGGTGGTAGCAGTCCACCAACAAATAAGTTACCTCCTTTAATGAGTTTTCCTCAACTTGTGTGGCCTTCCATACTCAAATCATTTAAAAATTTGTTATTAGCAACTTTCATAATAAAACCATACTTTGATCCAGAGTTTACCTTACCTGACTTTGTCAATGGATCAAAAAAAGCAGTGGAGGTATGGAAAAGTACTAATTGATTGAAAGTTTTTTTACTATGGAGTTTTAGGTGGTTTCACATAAACTCTCTAGTGGTGAAATTAAGGGATTAAATGGTCTTGTCACATCAGATGTAATTCCAGCTTTACAACAGACTGTTAGTTTATTATCATTAAGCCAAAGAGAACTTTTGTTAGTTGATATCGAAGATATCTATTTAGCATTCCCTTATCAAGTATAAAAGCAATATCTGTTACAATGTCTTAATTTATGTAAGCTTTTTAGATTGGAGTGATTTTCAAGAATGAAGATCAACCCCAAAACCAAAAGAGGTTTGTTGAAATCACAATGGTTTATCATACACTTAAAGGTCTTGGAGCAATGAGAAGAAATTCAGATGAACCCCAATTACATGTTGAGATGTTGCCAGAATATCAATCAAAAATTTCTATTTGCAATTATCGATTTATTAAAGAGTTCACTAAAGGAGTAGATAGTGACTGGACAGTCAATTTATTAAATCATTTTAGACCTATTGATGGAGAAGATTGGAATTTATAATTATGTGCATAATTAAAGCTATAATAAAGGAGTGAATTATTTTAAAATAAATAGTATTTAAAAATGTTTTTGTCTTTCCAACCTTTCCCTTAAATAATAATTTCTATATATATATATATATATATATATATATATATATATATATATATATATATATATATATATATATATATATATATATATATATATATATATATATATATAGATATAGCTTTATATGTAAAAGTTTATATTAACTACAATGACCTAAGAGCTGCTTGTCTGCTGTTTAGTAAAAGTGCCACTATGTGTCGCTGTTTTCAAATATGCAACCAAATATACGTACGTGTTATTCCAAATTCCAATCCTTGAACAAACGTGAGAACGCAATTTTCTATGGCAGCGTACAAACGAAGTGAAAATACAGACGTTTAAATTTTACGATGTTGCTTCTAATGAGTGACGGTTTTACTGTATCGTTAGAGAAATCATCGAGGAAAGGGCCGAATTATGGCGAAATGTAATAAAGAAAACTCCATTATCGATTGTGCCGACATATGAACAGAACTGACTCTCGTCTCTTCGGATAAGGACCGCGCAGTGCAGTATAGTGAACATTGTGTACGGCAATCATGGCGAATCCGAGAAAGTTTAGTGAAAAAATAGCACTACACACTCACCGGCAAGCTGAGGAGACTGCCGCGTTTGAGAAAATCATGAAAGAAGTCTCGGATGTTAAGGTACGTGAAAAGATATTTGCGTAACCTCTAAAATAACAGCAACAAATCTCATCTATGTACAACGTAAACAACATTCTTCTGCCTAATGCTGCAATCAGCATAATGATCATACAGTTCTAATTATTTAATAATTCATCAGGCTATTTGATTTTTGTTGAATCGAATTTTAGGACTTTTGTGGATAAGTTATAAATATTGTATTCTTTATGTTTGGTTTATCGTTTTAGTAGTTTTATGACAATCAATAACTTAAAATACCTATTTGACAGAACAAGCAACAACAAAATGTTCATTGGGGTAATGCGATCTGGCCATTTAATTATCTTAATTTAGTGAAAAACTTGTTTATTATTAATGACCATTAATTAGGATATTATTGGATGTTTAAATGATAAGTAATGTGGCATGATTTATGTAAACATAAACACATTCTTCTTTTTTGGCAGTCGTGAAAGAACCCAACACAAATGCCTCATAAAATGAATTAAATTGTAAAAATTCATGTCCTCCTCGCCTAAATATTGAGTAAGACTTTGAAATAACCGACAGTGAACTTGGCATTATATGTTTGTGATGAATTATTAATTAGTTATTTGTTGTTTCCTCACTATTTAACTTAATAAATGACTGTAGATGTTTGTATTTTGATTTTGGAGAATATTTTCTCTAGTTAATCATTTACAAGTATTCAATTAATATATGGGTTTTTAGAAAGTGTCCATGTTTAGGTTAATTATTCTAATAACATCATTAAAATGAAGGGTGTACTGTTTGTTCTCTATGGTATATTTTTAGAAATTGAATTGTGGGGTATGCTATTGGTCAGTGGTAATTAGTTCTCAAATAGCTATAGCTATTTGTATTTGATAAAGTCAATAGGTAATCCTTTTAATGTTATAAACAACTATTTTTATAAATGGCATTATCATTAATATTGCTTGTTTTGTCAGGCAGTAAAAAAAAATAGTTTGATTTTCAAAATGTTTATAACCTTCTTAGTCTTATCAGGTCTTGTATGCTTATATATTTTATATTATAAAAATAATTTGCATTTGAATTGTATGTGTTGTATATTATAATATATATTATAGAGTTCTCTAATAAGAGTGTCTGAACTTAAATGTAATAGTGTCAACACTGTTTCAAATGTAAATTTCACTTCTAGACTGCTGCCTTCAGAACTTTGTGCCTGAAACCTTCTTCGAACTATTCTTGTACTTATTTCTAGTCCAGTTCACTTTTAATTTCAGTAGACAATTTAAATGGGCCGTTTTTTGAATTTAGGACAATCTGCCTGATATTTATTTTTTATTTTAATATTATGTTTAATATGTATATTATAATATATAAGACAAAATATAGAAATTTTAATCAAGGGGCTACAATTACAAGATAAAGATATTTAGAAATAATATCAAGTCTAAAAATGCGAAGAAAAATATGGAAGGTGTTAAAAAGCTGAAAAAAGTACTGGATAGAATTTGACGAATAATATCTCAACCATATTCAAACAATATTTTTTTGAATGAAGGAAGAAATGATAGAAAATATGCCTAAGAATACAAAGGGCAGGAGCGAAAAAGTAGAGGACATTTCAATAAGAAAGACCTGTTTTTAGGTAAAATAAATTATTTTTTTTATTTAATTTTAAAGAATAGTTATGTGTTTTGAAAATAATGTAACTCCTATATGTGCTTTTTGCTTCTTTACAATTAGTTTTTTTGATTTGGATCTATTAAACATTTTTGAAAAAATACGGAGCAATGATATCTTTGGACTATAACACACTACACAGTGACTTTTTGAGGATATATTAACAGTTCATTATTGTAGAAATAAAATTTTCTTAGCTCCGTATATGGTAATTTTATTTGTTTAAGTATTAGTTTTAATAGGAATGCATCTTATCGCTAAAGATAAATTACGTTTTTATAGAACTACCATTTTTATAACCAATTTGAACGTATTTTATGCGCTGTCAAAAACAAAAAACTGTCAAATATGAAGGATGAAATAGATTACCTTTAAGAAAAATTATGTTGAAAAATTCAATATTTATGAAGTATTACAGTTTATATATACACAGGGTGTCCTATAACTTCCGCCACAGAGCCAATCCGCCACAGAGCAACTGGTGATAGCAGATATCAAAATAAGGGGATTTAGTCAATAAATGTGTTGGCAAATGTTAGTTATTAAAAAGATACACAGCGTTGAAAGTGAAACTAAATTTTCGAAAAATTGAATTAATTTAAATTAATTGAATTAATTTAAAAACTGTTGTAGATATTAGGTTCAAAATCGGGGTAGTTGGGGTTTCAAAGATGACAAATCCGAATTTGGTACTAGTTTGAGCCTAGTTCCTAGAGGGCGTTTGCTACCGACTTTGTGAGGAATTAACTCGCTCATATTTTTTTTATCCTATAAAGCTGGGAATATTTTATCTTCAAAATAGAGAAGAGTCATAATTCCCACGTAAAAAAGGTACCCTTGGCCAGTATCGATATTTAATATTCAATATCGAATATTCCATTGTACATTTTGTCGATGGCTGAAAAATCTGCAATTCACAAAGTGAGCCTTGAATAAGAGTAAAAAAACATTAAGATGTCAAAAATACAACGGACTTTATTTACAACTTTATTTACAATAACAATTTTTTGAAATTAGCTTTAATAGGTGTTGAAAGTGCCCACCGTTTTCCTCAATACACTTTCGCAGGCGCTTTGTTAAGTGACGCCTCATATTTGAGAAGATATTTTCTTCATTTCTAATAACATTGGCCGCTTGTTGAATTTTTTGTAAAAGTTCGTCTCGTGTATTGACTTCATGACTTCATACGACCTCACAAATAAGAGTCTAACGGATTAATGTCTGGGCTACGAGGTGGCTAAGGAAACTTACTACCTTGCCCTATCCATCGATGTAGAAAACGTGGATTTAAATGATTTCGCACTGCAACGGTAAAATGTAGTGGCGCCCCATTTTGCATGAACCATATGTCTTGTCTTAACTTTAAAGGTATACCGTCCAAAAGGTCTAATAAATAATTTTCTAAAAACTGCACATATTGATCTCCATTCAGTCTTTGCGAAAACTCAAATAGGTCGATTAAAAAATTGTCGATAATACCGCACCAAATGTTAATAAAAGATTCGTGCTGGAAATGTCGCTCCATTGGTAGATGTGGTTTTTCCAGGGCGTAATAATGATTATTTCGTCAGTTAAAAATTCCGCATCTGGTAAAAGTTGCCTCGTCAGTAAACAATATATTTTTCAGGAACATGGGGTCTTCGTGTTTTTATGTAGTAGGTTTTGACAAAATTCTGATCTAGCCGGCAAATCTTGTGGCAATAAATTTTGAACAGGTCAAAAATGGTAGGGAAACAATTTTTCTTTATGGAGAACTCTTGATACGGTAGATATGCTAATTCCTCTAGATGCGTCCAAACGCTTAGTTCAGGATTTTCTGCGATACTAACCAAAATGTCCTCTTCTTGTTATACGTTTTGGTTGTCCACCAGGAATGTTGTAATAAAACGAACCGGTTTAAAATTTGTCGATCTGAGATGATTCTGGTTGGGTAGAGCTCTTCATACCTTCTAACTACAGCGCGACTATTGTAATTTACTTGTGCATAAACGCAAAGCACATCCATAAAATCACGGTTAGGAAACTGATTAAGTCTGGGCATTTTTTACAGATTATTTAGTACCAACTTAAGATTGGAGAAACTTGTTTCCACCTTCGTTTAATACAAGATATTGGAAACAATGACTGTTGTCATCGGGATGTTATAATTTGTACACAACATTCAAGGCACACTTTGTGAACTGCATATTTTTCAGTCATTGACAAGATGTGCAATGGAATATTCGAACACGAATATCTCGCAAACGGCGTGAGCTATCGATATTGACCAAGGGTACCTTTTTTATGTGGAAATTATGACTCTTCTCTATTTTGAAGTCATCATATTCCCAGCTATATAGGTTAAAGAAATATGAGCGAGTTAACTCCTCATAGAGTAGGTAGCAAGCACCCTCTAGGAACTAGGCTCAAGCTGGTACCAAATTCGGATTTGTCGTTTTTGAAAACCAAACTACCCTGATTTTGAATCTGATTTCTTCAACCAATTGACTATTATTATATTATTATTTTACTTATTTTGATCATTTAAAAACCGAAGTTTTTTTTGCTAAATTACTAGGTAGACTGGAACATGGTAATATGAAATTCTCTACCATTATCATTTATTGTGATATTAGGTTAATTAACTTTTAAGGTAGTAATTGTAATAAATTATATAAAAGAATTTCTTACTAAACATCTTAACATCGTACTTTCGCACTGAAGTAGGCACAGTGTGTCGGACAATTGTCATACTATTTTCTTATATAGTGGAAATTTAGACATAAACCTTATTTCTTTAATTTAAAATAAATTTCTATCAAATATCGACTACTTCAGTTAAATATAATATCTATTTAATTTGTGTAATGAATATTAAATGTTTAAATTAAAATAGTAGATTAAGATTTAGAGTAATTAACCAGCATCTATACATTCATTGATAATTTTTAAAACCACTTAGGCTTTGTTTATTTAGTGCAAAATAATCAAACCTGCATATAAGTTTATCCCACAGATGAATTTGGGGAAAAACTTTTTTGGATATTTTAAAATTATTATAATCATTTGAATTATTATAATCATCAATCAATCAAATTGATTTGTACTTTTACCATCTTTCAGACAACTGTCGAAAAATGGTTGTTTTAATGCGGTATAGTCATTGAGGCCTTTTTCGACTTCCTCTGGAGATGTGAAGCGACTATCAACCAAGTTATGTTACAGGAATCGAAATAGATGAAAATCTAAAGCGGCCAAGTCTGGAGAATAGACTGAGTGCGATAATATTTTCCAGCCCAACTCTTGGATCGTTTCCAAAGTCCGTTTTGCTGAATTTGGCTGTGCGTTATCCTAAAGGAAGTTCACTTTCCTTCCTACCTTGCCCATATAAGGCCTTTTTCCCCCAAAGCGTCATTATCACGAATTAGTTGCTACTGATAACTGTCACCAGTGACCGTTTGACCAGATTGGAGCAACTAATAGTGCAGTCATTGACAAGATGTGCAATGGAATATTCGAACACGAATATCTCGCAAACGGCGTGAGCTATCGATATTGACCAAGGGTACCTTTTTTATGTGGAAATTATGACTCTTCTCTATTTTGAAGTCATCATATTCCCAGCTATATAGGTTAAAGAAATATGAGCGAGTTAACTCCTCATAGAGTAGGTAGCAAGCACCCTCTAGGAACTAGGCTCAAGCTGGTACCAAATTCGGATTTGTCGTTTTTGAAAACCAAACTACCCTGATTTTGAATCTGATTTCTTCAACCAATTGACTATTATTATATTATTATTTTACTTATTTTGATCATTTAAAAACCGAAGTTTTTTTTGCTAAATTACTAGGTAGACTGGAACATGGTAATATGAAATTCTCTACCATTATCATTTATTGTGATATTAGGTTAATTAACTTTTAAGGTAGTAATTGTAATAAATTATATAAAAGAATTTCTTACTAAACATCTTAACATCGTACTTTCGCACTGAAGTAGGCACAGTGTGTCGGACAATTGTCATACTATTTTCTTATATAGTGGAAATTTAGACATAAACCTTATTTCTTTAATTTAAAATAAATTTCTATCAAATATCGACTACTTCAGTTAAATATAATATCTATTTAATTTGTGTAATGAATATTAAATGTTTAAATTAAAATAGTAGATTAAGATTTAGAGTAATTAACCAGCATCTATACATTCATTGATAATTTTTAAAACCACTTAGGCTTTGTTTATTTAGTGCAAAATAATCAAACCTGCATATAAGTTTATCCCACAGATGAATTTGGGGAAAAACTTTTTTGGATATTTTAAAATTATTATAATCATTTGAATTATTATAATCATCAATCAATCAAATTGATTTGTACTTTTACCATCTTTCAGACAACTGTCGAAAAATGGTTGTTTTAATGCGGTATAGTCATTGAGGCCTTTTTCGACTTCCTCTGGAGATGTGAAGCGACTATCAACCAAGTTATGTTACAGGAATCGAAATAGATGAAAATCTAAAGCGGCCAAGTCTGGAGAATAGACTGAGTGCGATAATATTTTCCAGCCCAACTCTTGGATCGTTTCCAAAGTCCGTTTTGCTGAATTTGGCTGTGCGTTATCCTAAAGGAAGTTCACTTTCCTTCCTACCTTGCCCATATAAGGCCTTTTTCCCCCAAAGCGTCATTATCACGAATTAGTTGCTACTGATAACTGTCACCAGTGACCGTTTGACCAGATTGGAGCAACTAATAGTGCACTACGCCCAGCTGATCCCACCTTATACACAGTAACACCTTTTCGGCGTGGATATTTGGTTTTACCTGTACCGATTAATGTCTCACCGGGATTAATCCACCATTTTTGTCTCTTTGGATTCTCATAGCTGATCCACCTTTCGCCACAGTTCACAATCTTATACAAAAAGTGCTTTTTCTTGAATCTGGAGAATAAGGACACATGAGGATCAGCATGACAACATCAAATCGTTTATTATTATTCTCAGCGGTGCGTTCATAAGGATCAATGGACTCTCCTTATGAATTTCCTCTAACTTAAACCTTTAAAAATGACTTGAGGTGTTAGTCCGAGCTTTAACAGTGAACTACAAGGATTTTCTTTCAGCTCTGCTTCCTATTCTTAATCCACCACTTTTTTAGCTGTCCCGTAGCTGTTTTAACTGAGTTTCTACATTATTTAAGCCAACATTTCCAAATTTAACTGAGGTAGAGGCAGGTATTTTAAATAAATAAGCAAATATTAATATCTAAAATGTCCACTATATGTAAAATTGTATGTATAATAATTGTTTCGACACACAGTGTCTTTTTCAAATACAAACTATGTTAAAGTAACAGTGAGAAAATTAATTACAACCTAAACTGTCCATCAACCAATAATACCATAAAAATGATAGTGGGGAAATCTATTTTTTCAAAGTCTAGGAGGGCAATATAAGTTTAAGAGTGGTGAACCTCATACCATTATTAAACTTATAATAATATAACGAACCTAAATAAATTTAAAAAAATCTTTTAAAGAGCCTAGAAATTAATAAAAGGAAAAAATTGGATATTTTGTTAAATGACCAGTTGGGCTTGAATGGTTTACCGTTATTAAAGTTATATTGCCCTCCTAGACGTTGAAAAAATTGATTTCCCCACTATAATTTTTTTATGGTATTATTAGATCGATAGACAGTTTAGGCTGTAATTACTTTTCTCTTTGTTAATTTAACATAGTTCGTATTTGAAAAAGGCACTGTGTGTCGAAACAATTGTCATACATAAAATTTTAAATATAGTGGAAATTTTACATATTAATCTTTGCTAATTTATACAAAATTTCCAGTTTGATGTTGCTGGAATCACTTTTTATAACTACTCTATGAAACAGCATTATCTCTCAAAGTCGCACACATTTTGCTATGCCCCAAATGTTGCATTTTGAACGACACCGCGCCTACAACAGATTTTTCAGGTTATATTCACAGTGTACCCGTATATTATACCTCATTTTGATGCTAAAAATGGTCCTTTGATTCGAATATGTTCTACAGTCGATAAAACGTAGGGGTCCAGAATTAATTGAGGACTTAATATGTACAAGACAATAGTGGTAATATAGAAAACGACATTAATTATCCAAACCAATCCAAACCAAATAGTTTGACCATTAAATGATTGTGAGTTGAACCTGTTTTACGGCTTGTTCATTTTCCTGGTTGTAAATTTAAAAAAACCGTATATACTTATATTTCAGTTTTTTGTCCAGTTTTGACAAAAAAAATATCGACAAAAAATAAAAGACCGGTTTTACTTTGAAATTAAAATATATAATAGCATTTATATAAATTATAAAAAAGTATCTCTACCTGTTCTCTTCTGGCCTTGATAGATCGTGAATTATTTTCTAATTCCTGCGGTTTTTATTACTCTTCAGGAGTTTGTTGGTTTTTGTATAAAAACATAAATTTAACCATTTAAAAGTCGGCTTGGGTTTTTTTTAATTCTGCTGAGCAACAATTAAAAAAATTGAATCGTTACAAGGGTAGCCTGAAAAGTTTTTGATTTTGACTTTATTAATTGTACTTCTACTAAAAGGTATACAACTTTGCTCCCGCCGTTTTTGTTCAAAATTCAAGGCTTTATTGTAAAAAACTGGTTATATATTTATGATGCAAAGTATTATCGTTGGCCACTACTTTCTCCCATCTTTCAGGCAGCATTCGAATCCCGCGTTGAAAAAATTGGTCATCTTTTGAAACGATCCAGGAATCGATCCAATTTTTGACTGCTTCATAAGACCAGAAGTGATGGTCAATCAGGCCGTGTGCCATCTATCGAAACAGGTGATAGTCAGAGGGAGCAACGTCTAGAGAATAAGGCGGGTGGGATTGGACTTCCTATTTCAATGTTTTTAAGTATGTTTTAACCACTTTCGTAACATGGGGCCGAGCTATGATGCAATATTACTTTATCGTGTCTTTCGCTGTATTGTTGCCGTTTGTCTTCTAATGCTCGGCTCAAACGCATACATTGCATTCGATAACGATCCCCTGTGATTGTTTCAGATGATTTTAACGGCTCATAATACACTACACCGAGCTGGTCCCACCAAATACAGAGCATGACCTTGAAGCCGTGAATATTAGGTTTGGCCGTCGGCGTGGAAGCGCGGCCGGGATATCCTCATGATTTTCGACGCTTGGGGTTATCATAATAAACCCATTTTGCGCCCCCAGTCACAATGCGATGCAGAAATCCCTTCCGTTTTTGCCTTTCAAGCAACTGTTCACAAGCAAACAAACGGCGTTCAACATATCTCGGTTTCAACTCCTATGACACCCAATATCCTCGCTTCTGGGTCTGAAATTGGTTGTTGAGTCCCTTCCAATGATCTTGTCAACTCTTCTTCAACTTCAACTTCAAAAGCTTTTCCACCGCTATGCCGGTCTTCGACATAAAAATCACCGCTCTTGGAGCGTTGAAACCACTCACGACACGTTCTTTCACTCACAGCGGCCTTGCCATGAGTGTCTGAGAGTTTTCGGTGAGCCTCAGCCGCAGATTTTTTCATATTAAAGAAATGAATTAACACCTCCCGCAAATAACGAGAATTTGTCTCATAAACTGACATTTTTAATTACGAATAACTTTATGATGTAAACACAAATCGACTACTGGTGCTATGTGGTTATGTTTACAAGATGCCCAAAGGTATTGCATGCCGTCTATGATGTATTTATGTCGACGACTACTTTTCTCTAACGCCATCTATAGAAAAACGGCGAGTATACAACTTTGGTATACCTTTTATAATAAATGTAGAAATAACCAACTATTTAATAATACTATTAGGGTGTAGCAAAAGTGTTTGCATTTTCCTTATAAATAAAGGTGGTAAAAACAGACAGATCAGAGAGATATACACAGAAGCAGGATACCATGCTTCGCATAACGAATCAAAGGAATTGTTTGAAAAAATCCGTTGTTTGGCTAAGGAATTTAAATCTCACATACAAATAATCAATAATGGACACGACGATATTGTAAGAAAGGTAGATGATATAAGCGAGGTATCACCCGCTCCACCATCATTTCGGGCGAAGGAAGTTTAATATACGTAAAGACTAGGTAATAATAGTCAGAAAGAAGTTTTTTTTTAAATCCGATATCCCTTTTACCGCTAAGTGTCGGGAGATTTTTTTGGACTGGCTATGTTAAGGCCCATCCAAATATTGACCAAAATCGATATCGTTTAACTTCAGTTATCTAGAAGGCGATGTGGCTCGCCCTTGGACTAGCTTAAAGCGATCAAAGTTCAGCTGGGCCATCACTGACACACACCTCTAGAAAGAAGTTAAATAATAGAAAATCGTCCGGTATTGATGACATAACAGTTGAAGTCATAAAGGTAATAGGGGAGATTAAGGTGCATGTAATGCACCAAACATATCTGGATTACAAAAAATGGATCGAAGCAGTATTTGTACCATTACACCACGTAGCAACATTGTACGAACCAATTCAATACCAATAATGTAACATTTATATCAAGTAAAATTTCCCTTACCATAATCAACGAAAGACTGAAGATGGCTCTCGCAAATGGCAGACGAACAGACAGGTTTCGTACCGGGAAAAGGCACCTTTTTGTAATTATTTACAAAAAGGCCTTATAGCGACTGACTGCGAAAAAGAGGAAGAAGGAGCTGTATCAATTTGAACCGCTTATCTCTGGTCAAAAAAAAAATCCTGGATAGAGACTTGAGTGTTGAAGATAAGGTAATATCAGGTCATTCACGATCTCTCCATGAACGTTTTAAGTCTCGACAACGTTTTAAGGATGTATCAGAGGTACAATCGGAGGCAAAAATACTGAATATCATAAATTTGTGAATATCTTTGCTTTACACAACATAGAAAAGGAAAATTAATAAAGATAATGCTAGAAAGTAATGTATAATTAAAATAGAGCAACTTTCATCTGAATATGCCCTGATTTTAACTTTTCGGCAAAAACATTTTTGATTTAAGAGAACTACGAACATGGAATTTTTAATAATACTTAAATATTAATTAAAACCTCTAAATATTATTTATTTTTGATAATTATTAATGATAAATATTTTAAATTTTAAGTATGTATCGGTGGTATGTCAAAATGCTATAAAAGGTTTAAAAATTTGACAGGATATTCTTTACCCAAGCCTTAAGCCACTGAAAATTTCAATTGATTAAGCTGTTCAAAAGTTATTGTATTTTATAATTATTGAAATTGCATGTGTGATCCTAACTTATGGAGATTCACTAACATAATAAGTTGAACATGTTAAGCGTCCAAACTTTCAGATAATGTAACTTAAACTGTTTAGCACCAATTTTGCAGTTTTTATTTTTATTATTCACGTATGGGCCCTAGTGGACCACGCGAAGTACAATTAGAGGCGTTTGTTGTTGTTAGCCTTCCTTTGTGCCCATACTAATTTCATTCTTTCGCTATGAGCTTTTTTCCTTTCGTCAGACCAAGTTGTTCCAGTCTTCCTACATTTTTCTCTGGCCAACCTTCCAAACGTTCACCTTGTGTCTGAAACAGCCTCTATCCTGAATTTCACTTTGTGAAATATTTGCTGATCTTAGGTCCTCTTTGATTGCAGCAATCCATTTAATTATTTCTACTTTAGCTTTACTCCTATTTTCATAAAATTCGACTATTTGTCTAGTTAGCCTATTTGGATTCATCCGTTTTATGTGTCCGTAAAACTTAAGTCTTCTTTTTCTCATATCGCTATGTATATCTGTGTATTGTTTGATTTCTTGGTTTTCTCGAAGTCGGTATGTTGTGCTATTTATTTGTTTGGGGCCTAGGGTTTTTCTTACGATTTTTCTTTCCTTCTTTTCAATGTCCACGATGTCCCTCTTTCTATTCAAAATGAGCGTTTCTGCAGCATATAGACATTCTGGCTTAATAACTGTGTTGTAATGTCTCAGTTTTGTGTTTTTAGATAGGCATTTTTTGTTGTAAATATTTTGTGTAAGTCTCAATGCCGTTTTCATTTTTTGACATCTACCCTTATTGGCCGCTTTTTCGAACCCATTTTCCATGATTATTTCACCCAAATATTTGAATTGAGAGACTCGTCTGATGTTACCATATTTTGTTTTTAGAAATGGCGTTCTTAGTCTGTTGCCGGTCATGTATTGTGTCTTTTCAAAGGAAATTTGGAGTCCTACATTTTCTGCTGTTTCTTTTAGGATTTCAATCTGTTTCTGTGCCGTTAATACATCTTGAGCTAAAATTGCTAGATCATCAGCAAATGCCAGACAATCAATTTTGATGTTGGTTCTCCCCAGTTTAATGGGCTGGTCAATATTCAGGACCGAATTTTTTTCACGCCACTCCTGTATTACTTTTTCTAGAACACAGTTAAATAAGAGTGGCGAGAGTCCATCCCCTTGTCTCACTCCAGTTTTAATTTCGAAGGGCTCTGAGATCTCACCCATGAATTTAACTTTTGACCTTGTGTTAGTTAACGTTGCTTTAATAATTGCCAGCGTTTTCAGATCTAGTCCTTGTTCTTTCAAGATTCGGAATAAAGATTCGCGGTCAATAGAATCATATGCTTTTTTGAAATCCACAAATGTACAGACGAGATTTTTATTGTACAGTTTTTGATGTCTTAGAATCAACTTCAGATTCAGGATCTGTTCAGCGCAGGATCTGCCCGGTCGAAAACCTGCTTGATATTCACCAATGTTAGGTTCTAACTGTCCCTGTGCTCTGTCTAGTAGACATTGAGATAGAATCTTGTAACAAACTGGGAGAAGAGATATCCCTCTATAGTTGTTTACATCCGTTCTATCTCCTTTCTTATGTAGTGGATGGATTAGAGCATCTTTCCAATCTTCCGGAATCCGTTCGGTTCGCCAAACTTCTTGTAGAATTTTGGTTATTTCCTTGATTGTACCTGGACCAGCGGATTTCAAAAGTTCAGCAGTGATTCCATCTTCACCAGAAGCCTTGTCATTTTTAAGCCGCTTGATTTGCCTAATTATTTCATCTTCATTCGGTGGTAATGAATCTGGGTTTGTTTGTTTAGGTTTTAGTGTTGTTAATTTGTTTAAGGGCTCAGAACAGTTTAGTATTTGTTCAACATATTTCGCAAGTTCTTTGCAATTGTCTTGGTTATTTAGAGCTAATTGTCCGTTTTCCTTTTGGAAGCAAAGACTTTGCGGTTGATAGCCTGTTAATTTAGTTTTAAATGTTTTGTAAAAGTTTCGGGTGTTATTTTATTGGAAATCTTTTTCTATTTCATTAAGTTGATTGTTTTCATATTTTCTTTTAGTTTGTCTAATTAGCTTCGATGTTTCTTTTCTTACTTTTTGACTGTTCCAATCTTTGAATGCTTTACTTCGGCTTAATACTGCTTGCTCGCAAACTTCATCCCACCACGGATTTTTCTACGTTTTTGTAAAGGGACCAACTTTAAGGCCGTTTTAATAATTTTTTGTTTCAATTCTTGCCAGTTCTTTGCTGGTTGTTTATCAAGCTCTTCTGTTAGGGCTGGTTTTATTTTCGTTGGGTCAAACTTTGGTATTAGCAGCCTCTTTTGAATAAGTTTTCGAGGTTTTAAGCTAAGTTTGATTCTAGTCAAGTAGTGATCCGTGTCTATATTAGCTCCTTTCCTGACTTGAACATTCAAAATCTCTTTATAATTGGTGTACGAAATGGCAACATGGTCAATTTGAAATTCACCCATGTACGTGTTTGGGCACCTCCAGGTGTTTTGTTTTGATATTTTCTTCTTAAAATGGGTTTTCATTATTTTTAGATTAAACTGCGAACATAGTTCAACCAATCTTCTACCATTATGGTTAGTCCATTTATGAGCGGGAAAACTGCCGACTGTTTTCCTGTACTTTTTTTCTTTCCCTAGCTGGGCGTTGAAATCACCCAATAGGATTTTTACATGGTTAGAGGGAATTTTAGACATAGTCTTTTCTAGAATTTCCCAGGACTTATTTACTTTTTCAGGATTAGATTTATTTTCTTCATTAACTGGGAGGTGTGCATTGATTAATGTATAGTTTTTGTTAGCACACTTGAGGGATAGTGTCATAAGTCGATTATTTACTGGCTGGACATTTGTTATAGAACCAAGAATGTTTCTTGAGACAGCGAAAGCAACACCGCTGCAGTTTGCAGTTTTATTAATATCAATTCTCGGTACTTTTGCATCCGATAGTACCTCCGATGCATCCTTAAGAGCCTTTGAATATAAAACTACAGGAACGAACATATTATTCTGTAAGTGCGACCAGAATGGTATCTGCATATGGCCGACTACTGCTTCCGGTTTGGCAGTGGCGTAGGGCAGTATGAATAAAAACAAGAAACTGATAAAAGTTTACAGTTATTTAAAATAATAAATTACTACATTAAAATAATGAAGACTTATTAGATACGGCAATCAATATTCAGGACCGACTTTTTTTCACGCCACTCCTGTATTACTTTTTCTAGAACACAGTTAAATAAGAGTGGCGAGAGTCCATCCCCTTGTCTCACTCCAGTTTTAATTTCGAAGGGCTCTGAGATCTCACCCATGAATTTAACTTTTGACCTTGTGTTAGTTAACGTTGCTTTAATAATTGCCAGCGTTTTCAGATCTAGTCCTTGTTCTTTCAAGATTCGGAATAAAGATTCGCGGTCAATAGAATCATATGCTTTTTTGAAATCCACAAATGTACAGACGAGATTTTTATTGTACAGTTTTTGATGTCTTAGAATCAACTTCAGATTCAGGATCTGTTCAGGGCAGGATCTGCCCGGTCGAAAACCTGCTTGATATTCACCAATGTTAAAATGGGTTGACATTATTTTTAGATTAAACTGCGAACATAGTTCAACCAATCTTCTACCATTATGGTTAGTCCATTTATGAGCGGGAAAACTGCCGTCTGTTTTCCTGTACTTTTTTTCTTTCCCTAGCTGGGCGTTGAAATCACCCAATAGGATTTTTACATGGTTAGAGGGAATTTTAGACATAGTCTTTTCTAGAATTTCCCAGGACTTATTTACTTTTTCAGGATTAGATTTATTTTCTTCATTAACTGGGAGGTGTGCATTGATTAATGTATAGTTTTTGTTAGCACACTTGAGGGATAGTGTCATAAGTCGATTATTTACTGGCTGGACATTTGTTATAGAACCAAGAATGTTTTTTGAGACAGCGAAAGCAACACAGTTGCAGTTTGCAGTTTTATTAATATTAATTCTCGGTACTTTTGCATCCGATAGTACCTCCGATGCATCCTTAAGAGCCTTTGAATATAAAACTACAGGAACGAACATATTATTCTGTAAGTGCGACCAGAATGGTATCTGCATATGGCCGACTACTGCTTCCGGTTTGGCGGTGGCGTAGGGCAGTATGAATAAAAACAAGAAACTGATATAAGTTTACAGTTATTTAAAATAATAAATTACTACATTAAATTAATGAAGACTTATTAGATACGGCAGAGAATGTCAACTACTATTTAATTCTCAATTTTAAATTAAATTAGTTTTAGAAGAGGAGTAATATAATTAGTTGTTGGTGTTGATTTCCTTTCTGCGCAAATGTAAAAATGTAAATTAATTTTTAAATCTATTTTTTCAAAGAGGAAAGTGTCTTTTATGTGGTCAATACGAGAAAAAGTTATTAAGAAATTGGAATCTCGTCTCATAAAATCATATAATTTAAAAAAATTGGTTAGGTTTTTTATATATATATATATATATATATATATATATATATATATATATATATATATATATATATATATATATATATATATATATATATATATATATATATAAAGCCGTAATATTTACAAAATTATTTATTATTAAAATACATATTTCCTTTCTGTATTTAGTTGTTCAGTGTTTATTGTCCCTTAAACAATATTAACTTTGTATGCATACTATGAATTTTTTTCATCTACTACAGCGTTTTTTAAAATGTAATTAATTCTTGTAATGTAAATAGTCAATAAATAAACTAAAGTGGGAGATATGAACTCATTTTCCACAACAACCAAAAAAGCTAACTTTCAAGAATATATGCTATGAAAGATAATTATCAAAATGATAAAATAAAAAATTACATATTTTAAACGGTTCACTTCAATTGTTGGAACAGCATTTGGTAGTAGTCTCACTTTTACCTTAGATGTTCGATCAAAACAATTCTCGGCAAAGTGATGGGAACATAAAATACTTCTGCGGTTTGGAATAAAGTCTGATTTTTTAATAAAATCAATCTACCGTATTCTTCTATTTGGATCTTTGGGAAATCTTGAAAAGAAACTAGTTTAATAACATGAAATCGATATCAAAATGGAAATTACATTTACATTTATTAGTACAATAATTTCTGAAAAAATATAGGATTGTAAAAAAAGTTAACACTATAAAGAACCTATAAAACATAACTAATAATACAGAGTAAAGTAATATATTTAGCATGTATCAAATGAAAACTCAAAACATCTGAATTTTTAAGGCTCAGTATCTCAGAAAACAACATTTTAGAACACACATTAAAAACTTCAGTTCTAAAAAAAGATAATTACTACTTGATAATATTTTAATTATATTATTTTACCTAATATCAATTTGACTACGCCTATGTATACCAGGCTATTTGTTGGCTTCATAACCTTAAAATTTCATTCAAATAAAATTCGTTTTTATTTCTAAATAATTGACAAATTTAGTATTAAAAGCACTTACCTTTGTAATGTTACTCCCGGATTTTTATTTTTTCGTGTCAGGGAACAGCCACAAGAGGCACAACTAACCATATTTTGTGGGTTTGCCTCACTTCCGATATTATTGTTTTTATTGTTAATATAGTAAGTATTAATATGTATTTACGCTAGAACACACAAAAAGAGTATTCAGTACACTTATTCGGCACTTATTATTGATTAAACCAAACTAAAATTGCTCAAATCTACTATTAAACTTCTAAGTTGTTGACACCAACTACCAAAATTCCTCTCAGTATCTCAGAAATAAATATCATTTTTTCATATCTGACATATTTTCTGTCAAAATTTAGTAAGTACACTATGCTTGTTCTCATAGCAATGCGATATTATTTTGTCTGCTAAAAATATTCAATGATAACCATCTATCCATAGTTCACACAACAATGTGAACGTGACATCTAGGAGCATCTTGCTGTTCGAAACACCAGAAGAAAATTCCAAGTACTCTGGTATTAATATAATGTAAAAGTCGATGCTTGGGACACCTCGAATGCATTTAGAACTGCCTTAAAATAATACTACCTTAAAATAAGAGGATTAAGCAGTGTACTTAAGGAATAATATTCCCTTCCATATCTTCAGTGTCGATGTGAGTTACGTTTTAGGCTTGTCAGCCGTAGATAGGTTCAAACAAGCGTTTTTGGGTGTCACCTATACTCTGTATCAAGTAGTATCATTATTATAATTATTAATGCCTGTTGCAGGTAGCGTCACCGCATCTTGATCGTGTCGCGCAGTCGAAAAACACCTTGCGAATCAGTCCTGCGCAGAATCAGTCGCTCGGCACCTTTCGGGGCGGCTCGTTACCCGATGTGTCGGCACCTCGACCGCCCGACAAAAGAACGACAATGGGGCCGACAGCTCCGCGTCCTAGTGACAAAATCAACAAGGTGACAGATGCGCTCTTGTTTTTTTTTCTGTATTTTATTTTCCCTCTTTCTCTTCTTCTTTTGGCAACCTTTGCACGAACCACCTATGATTTATTTATTCATTTAATTTTGGATGGTTTTTTTTTTCTGTTGCTGCTGCTTTAATTTTGCCATATATTTTTTGGTTCAAGTTATTTCAGTTTGTATTATCGCATAAACATACAAAGGTTAGTAGAGGGCGCTGTAAGCATGCGGCGTGTTTCTGCATGTTATTTTTGAAGTTATAATAGGGGATTATCCATATTAAATGTGCCATCATCTATTCCGAAACATTAATAACATGTTTTTGTGAATTTTTATGAATTAAAACTTTTCCTGCACGTACAAAGTAGGCGATAAGTAACTGACCAGTTTAAATAGCTCGCCTTTCTTGTTGAACTTGTTTTTTGGTCATTCTGTAGGATAGTATTTCTTTTTAATATTGGTTCGGAATGCCGATCAATTTAACCCTGCAATATAATTTCACAAGGTAAACAAGATGGAGTTGTTTTGTTGATAAAATTGTAGTTTTAAACTTGCAGTTTTGTTGATAAACAAAATTGCCAAAATCAAGTCTGCAAGAGATATAGAATGATCTTACTTGACTAACTATATATTAAAAATTATATACAGCGTGTAAGGGAAATAAGTTTCGTAAAGTTAACCAACGATTCTTCACATCATTTGAAAGAAAAAGTTATACCCTTTATATGTACGAGGGTTGCTCTTTACGTATCCGGAATTGGCAACAATGGTGTTTCTGGGCGCCATCTGACATGTACATCTTAAAGTCTGACATTGTTGACTGTATACGTACTCAGAACGTTTCGTCATACACACACTATTTCTGTTGTTTGGTGACTTGAAAATTTTATCTCAGTCAAGAAATGGAATTATCTCCTGAGAATTTTCGTGCTATGATTTACTACGACTTCGATGCATCGATCAACCCACGTGCATCGATCAACCTACTTCGACTTTTGGCGTGATGCACTATCTAAAACCACTGTATATCACTGGTTTAGTGAATTCAATCGTGGCTGTCGTTTGCTCACGGACGAATTTAAAGCAAGTCGTTTAAAATCGGTTGTTGTGGCAGAAAACGTCGATACTGTACGCGAACTTATAAAGCAAGATTGTCATGTGTTATACCGTGAGATTGAGGCATCCCTGGGCATTACTATGACAAACGTACACAAGATTTTACATGAACATTTAGCCGTGAAAAAGATTTGTGCGTGTTGGATTCCGCATAATTTGATAATCGCTCAAAAAAAAAGGCTCATGTCGATTTGTGCAAAGAAATGCTAAAAAAAAAACAATCGTGGTGCGTTAAAAGCGGCGACGAATATTAGATCTATGCATACGAGTCCGAAAGTAAAGAGCAGTCGACCATATGGATCTGTCAAAATGAGCCAAATCCAACATAAGTTGTTCACGCAAGAAGCACTTTGAGGAATTAAATGGGCATGTGGCTACAGTGCCATTAGAGAATCGTAGAACGATTCATTTTGAATGATATACAACCATTTGTTTTCCAGAAGTCTTTGAAGAAATAAGAAAAAACAACCATCGACGCAGAATCATTCTTCACCAGCTCTCACATCGGACCGAACAACTCAATATTTCACCGGTCAAAACATCGAATTAATGGGTCATCCGCTATACAGTCCTGATTTGGCATCCAATGATTTATTTTTATTCCCGTCTGTGAAGAATAAACGTGGTCAACGGTTTTCAATGCCAGAAGAAGTGGTTGATGCGTTCAATGCATGTTTTGGAGATACCGGAATGGTATCGGAATGGAAAAAGCGCTATGAAAATTGATTTAAACGTATGGAAAAGGGTATTGATCATCACGGAGAATATTTTGAAAAACAATAAAACTATTTTCAATGAAAAATATTTGTTTTTATTTATTATTCCCAATACATAAATCGCAACCCTCGTATATATAGAAAAACTACATTTTGAAAATATTGTCATAATGAAACTCTTAAAATGTATAGTGAACTTGTGCCTTAGATTGCAGTCATATTTTCAAAAAAATACGACTAAAATATATACTTTAGTTTCAAATCGGTGCCCAATAGCGCAGCGGGTACACTTCTTGTGTCCTAGCCGAAAGGATATAGGTTTTTATTGGTTTCTTTGGACTTTCTTCTTTATGGTTCACAAATTAACAGCGGATCACACACTTCTAAATGATGCTTAAAATGTCAAATAATGCTACTTTTTGATCAATTTAATATTTACAATTTTTAAAGTTTGGGAGACATTGGGAGGCACATTTTCTCTAATCTGGATATTTAAATCCAAATGCAGTATCGTTTGTTGTCATTAGTACTTGGATGGGAAAAGGATTTTCCATCCAAGGTACTTGTCACACCAGTTCAAGGCTAGATAAGGCCGGATGCCGTCTGAGAGGTTTTCTACGTTGGTCACTCGTCAATTAATAAGAGGCTCAACAAGATTAAAGCACATATTTTACGTTGATAGCTCTTGACGGATGATGATCGGGGTTAATCGATCGGTGATGACTGTGATTCGGAGTATACGTTAAGCGGAGGGTCCAATTATGGAATAACACTATAAGCTCTGAAAAGACTCAAATAAATGAACTGATCATACGAGTGCTTTAAAATGTAGTTATCTTCAAAAACTGCGCCTAAATCTACAAATCTTCTATCTTCGGTTTATGGCGCAGCGGGTACACTGTTCCAAGCTAGACATCTTATTTATTGATGTCATTTACGCCCTCAACAATTAGATTTTTGATGCTGTATTGATGTACACTTGTTTCTAAGTAAATATAAGAAATAAAACATACAACAGAGATATTATTTACACAACACGGAATCTAGACAAGTATTTACATTCCTTAGTTTTCCTTATTTTGACGATAAAACATACAGTTAAAAGGTTTCAACATCGAGTTTACTATACCGCATTGCATCACATAATGTTTGTTGTTCATGTCACGAATGGATTTTTCACCGCTATTAAGGAAATCGTAGCATTTTTTTTCGTGCATCTCATTAAATGAAGCGAGATAGAGATGGAACGAAACAGAATTTATTATAAAGTCATTTTAAATAATACCGCCGTCATTTCCATTTTCTTTGATATTTGTTTATAGTTTCAAAAATGTTTATTACGAAAAATCTTTATTGCCAAATTTTTATGGTCGAATTACGCTTTAACAATATTAGCGTTCGAACTTATTTTTACTACTTAGACGGTTAAGTTTTAAGGTCGATTATTGAAAAAGGAGAAAACAAATCTAAAACGGGTTTTCAATAATCATGTAGCTCAACTTTGCATCCACTCTTGTCTATATCCGAACTGGTGTTTCTGATACTTTCCCGTATTTCCTTTGTGTATTCTGAGCCTCTATTGTACTTGCCTTAGGCTTGCAGTTCCGCTGATTTCACATTCCTCCGTCTTTTTACGATTTCTGCGTTTGTAATGTTTCTGTTTCTTCTATCAATTTATTCTCTGGTTAAATGGAAAGCATCGTAGTTTCCATTGTATAAATAATATCACGCACGCTCCCCGGAATTAACGCCTTGCAATTAAGAAGTGCATTAAAGAGAGAAGTAAATACTGTAGAAGAACTACAACAGCACATCGAAAACGCTTGTGATATTATTCGTTGACACCGGAATTTTATTTTTGACGCTTATAATGACTCATGGGTACGTCGAGTAAAATTTTGTACCAACCGAACAAATGGTGACAATTTTGAACAATTTTTGTAACATGCAAAATTTTTGCCTTTCCCGCCATCAAAATGACCGTTTGACATGGCCTGACCCTGATCGTCTCTTTTCGACTGCTTTCCTTGCGTTGAACTTGAGCTCGGCTGATTAAAGCTGAAAGGTTAGAAAGCGATCCAGAGAAAGATCTGTTAGCGTATGGGGGTAGTTAAACAGAGACGAACAATGGCACCACATGGAGTACGGATGAAAAGTTTCTGTTAATAATTTGGGAGTTTCCTATAGATGGCCATGAGTTATTATAAGACATAAAGTTATTCGCGATTAAAAATGTCAGTTTATGAGCCAAATTCTCATCATTTGCGGGAGGAGTTAATTTATTTCTTTAATATGAAGAAATCTGCGGCTGAGGCTCAGCGAATGCTCTCAGACATTTATGGTGATCTCTCTATGAGTGAAAGAACGTGTCGCGAGTGGTTTCAACGCTTCAAGAGCGGTGATTTTCACGTCGAAGACAGGCATTGCTGTGGAAGAGCGAAAGTTTTTGAAGTTGAAGAATTAGAGACATTGCTTAATGAAGACTAGTATAAAAGTCCAGAAGAGTTGGCAAGATCATTGGTAGTGACTCAACAGGTAATTTCAAAACTCCTCAAAGACCTGGTAATGGCCCAGCAACAAGGATATTGGGTGCTATACGAGTTGAAACGGAGAGATGTTGAACGTCGTTTGTTTGCTTGTAAACAGTTGCTTGAAAGGCAAAAAGGGAAGGGATTTCTTTTCATCGCATTGTGACTGGAGGCAAAAAATGGGTTTATTACGATAAGCGTTAAAAATCATGGGGATATCCCGGCCACCCTCTCTTGCCAACGGCCAAATTGAAGATTCACGGCTCCAAGGCCATGCTCTCCTGTCCGCCGTATTCTTCAGATGTTGCTCCCTCTGACTGTCACCTGTTTCGATCAATGGTACACGGCCTGGCTGATCAGCACTTATGAGCACTTATGAAGAAGTCAGAAATTGGATCGATTCGTGGAGCGCTTCAAAAGATGATCAATTTTTTCAACGCGGGATTCGAATGCTGCCTGAAAGATGGCAGAAAGTAGTGGCCAACGATGGACAATAATTTGAATCATAAAAATGTAACCAGTTTTTTACAATAAAGCCTTGAATTTTGAAAAAAAAACCATCAACCTATATATTTGAATTAGCTGTCATCTGGCTACTCTCCCGTGTAAATCAGCTTCCTTAAGACGCCATATTAATGTACTAGCGGAAAGTGAAACTCCCTGTTGAGCGATTAAAGCGCTACTTAAATTCCGAGATGATTTGCGCCGATCTTGTAAACCGAGTCGCTCTAAATATCGATCGGTTCTACTTGTTCGCTGTTTTCTTCCTATTTTAGCAATATTTTCGTAGGACCCCATTTCCTTATACCTTTTTAAGGTGATTTGCACAGAACATCTCGAATATTTCTTTTTTTTTTCATAATTACGACTTATATTATCCTTGTTTTCTTAACAGCATGATCTGGCTACGTTCCGGCACAGCCAATTCACATATTTTAGGAATTCTTGCATCATTAAGCACTTACGAATCAACACGAAAATATCTCTCACGAGGCAAAATAACTGATCTAATTTTCTATTAGTTTACGATATCTCTTACGATGTCGAATAGAACTAAGACGTGGTAGTATGAAATCGCCGACAGGCAGAGGGTAATAAAAATTATCGTTTAATAAGTCATAAAACCCTCATTTTAAGCCCTTTCTAATCGATGAGAATAAATATTTACTCCGAATTTCGATCGTTTGGAGGGTTTCTAAGGGTGCCTAATACTATTGCACATAGTTGTATAATTTTTCTTGGTGCTGCGTTTTTTTTTTGGGTCACATAGTATCTATCAAATGGTTTGAACAAAAGATTTACAATACCGCATTTCATCGCATAATTGTTATTGTTGAATAGTCGCGTGAATGAATTTTTCATCGCTATTAAGGAAATCGTGCATTTTTTTGCATGTGTCTCATTAACGAACAGAAGCGAGAAAGAGATCGAGCAAGACAGAATTTATTATAAAGTTAATTTAAATAATACCATCGCCTTCTGATTTTATTTCTCGATGTTTGTTTTGATCGGTTTCAGAAACGCTTATTACGAAAAATCTTTATTACTAAATTTTTATAGTCGATTTATATTTCTCGTTAATATCAAAGCTGGAATATTTATTGCGATGTAGACGGTCTAAGTTTTAAGGTCGTTTATTTAAGAAGGTGAGAAAAAAAATCGATTCTAAAATGTGATTTTGTTAATGACGTAGTGCAATTCTACGGATCATTAACAGGCAACTTTTACAGTAATTATTTTTTCTATATATTTTACACAAGCATTAGGAATTCTGAACAAGACAGACGAAATTGGTAGATGGTTACCCCTATAATGCCTTAGCTCTAAGTAACATTGTTTTATGGGATTTTATATTTATAGAGCTTAAATTTCCATTCTATTAAACAGCTTGACTTGATTTGGCGCAGTGGGTACAGCACTACTATCTACAGCGTCATGTATTAATGGAATACGAGTCATATATTTCAGGGGGGGCGAAAAGTAATCAAAATTTCTTCGATGAGCTCATTATAGTCAGGATGTCGAGACACGGCCCTGCAAACACGGAAGCTTTGTTGTTACGTTCAAGCTTGGTTGTAAATTTTATTTTTCGGTTAAAAAGTTTTTGTTCTACCAAGGAGATAAGATGTTAAGGCCAACAATAGAAGAAGCACACTTACGTCATTGTATGCTATTTTTGTTCGATCAAGGAATGAAGGCAAACGAAGCAGTGAAAAAAAATTACCGATACTTACGGGGATGTTCTGAAACTAAACAAGTGTCATAGATGGTTTAAAAAGTTTAAAAATGGAAGTAGGAATCTCAAAGATGCCGCACGAAAAGGGCGACCCCAAAAATTAGATGATGATATCTAGATATGATATCTATAAAATTAGATGATAATTGAGGAATTATCACTGAAGATTAGATGTGCATGGTCTACAGTTCAGGATCATCTTCGTCGCATAGGAAAATTGTACAGGCAAGGAATTTGAATTCCTCATGAATTAACGAAGACGGCGCTCGATCAACCGCGTACCATCTGCGCGTCTCTTTTGTCTCGGTATGAAGCCTATCCATTTTTGCGACTAATTGTAACTGGAGATGAGAAGTGGGTGCTATACAATAATTCTGTATGAAAAAGACAATGGCTTTCTTTCGGAGAAGCACCTGTTCCGACACCTCGACCATCGCTAACAATAAAGAAGCTCCTTGTTTGAGTGTGGTGGGATTTTTCTAAAATCATACACTATGAATTGTTTGAACCTAATCAGACCTTTACAGCATCAGTGTATTGTCAACAACTCGAGTGAATGAAACAAGGGCTCATAAAAAACGATCTGTTTTGGTCAATAAGAAAAAAAGGATCCTTCTACACGATAACGCGAGGCCTCATGCGGCAAAAATAACACTGGAAAAAATAAGAGAGCTTAGATTGGAATTTTTACCTCATCCACCCTATTCGCCAGATCTCGGGCTGTCGGATTACCACCTTTTCAGACCGTTAGAGCATACATTAAGAGGTAAAAAATTTCACGATGTTGGAGAAGTGAAAACGCACTTGTAAAAGTTTTTCAATGAAAAATCGAAGGACTTTCTTAAAAAGGGAATCGAACAATTGCCTTTACGCTAGTAAAAAGTGTTAGAAAATTATGGAAATTATTTGTTGACTAGTATTTAAAATTTCTTTAATAAATAAATGTTTTTCGCCAGCAAAAAAAATGATTTTTTAGTTTTTTAGTTTTCACCAAGATAATATATATATATATATATATATATATATATATATATATATATATATATATATATATATATATATATATATATATATATCCTGCACAGTGTGCAGGATGCGAACGGAAATGTTTGAGATTGTCAGAAAATTTTATTCACAGTTATATGAAAATCAGGACTAATCAAAGACAATAATACCTATTGAAAAACAAATGCCAGATATTGTAGTAGGGGAAGTGAAAAATGCTGTAGAATCGATAAAAAATGGCAAAGCTCCGGTAAAGGACAGTGTAACTGTTGCAATACAAAAAGCTGGTGGTCGGACTTTACATACGACACTGGCAAAATCTTACTCAGAATGCCTCAAAGACAAAAAGTACCTGAGTTATGTAAAAATGCAGAAGTGATTCTTTTACATATAAAAGGAACACTGGAAGATTTAAAGAATCACCGTCCCATAAGCTTCTTATCAGTAATGTACAAAGTTTTCACCAAGATAATATCTAAAAGAATATTAAGAAAATTCAATAACGCACAACCAAGAGAGCAAGCAAGATTCAGAAGTGGATTCAGTACAATGGATTACATCCAGGTTGTACAACAGGTCATAGCAAGGTACAACGAATACATCATGCCACTATGCTTGGCTTTTATCAACTACGAAAAAGCATTTGACTCAATCTCAAAGCAGGTCATAATGGATGCATTGCTTAGTCAGGGGGAGACAGAACATATGTAAACCTATTGGGATCGTTATATGATGGAACTACTGTAACAATTCACCTTGACGATCTTGAGGTTGGAGCGAGGTGTATGGCAGGGCGACGCAATATCGCCTATTCTTTTCTCGCCTTGCTTTGAAAACGTATTCCGTAATCTGGATTTCGAACAGGATAGTATAAAGATCAATGGTGCAAATTTAAACCATCTTAGATTTTCAGATTATATCGTTCTCCTTTCATAAGACCCAGAGAAGCTGCAAAGACGTATATAAGACCTGCAAAGGGCTGGCGAATCATTTGGCTTAAAACTAAATCTGAAAAAGTGTCAGGTTATGTTCAGTAAATTTGCTGAGGACAGAAGAATTTCAGTTTTAGGAAGGGATTTGAAGATTGTGTACCACTTTATATATCTTAGGCAGATGATTTCAATGGGTTCCCGTGAATAAAAAAAATGCTAATGTTTTACATCACTAATCAAAAAGCTATAATAACAATTAACATTTTAAGTAAATATGTGTAAAAGCATTTTTGGCAAATATTAATTGGTTATTAACAAATAAACTAATGAACACTTGTTATACAACATATTGTTAAAACATTTTTTAAATTGTGAATCACGCCATACATCAGTCAACATCGTTGCAAATAAACCAACGGCAAAGAATATTATTTCAACCTTACGACAAAAATTAGTTGAGTGTGTGTTAGTGCGTGTATGTAACTTACATTTAAACCCAAAAATATATTCTGTACGCGAATATCACGACATGATTTTTATTTATTGGGAAGCTCGTATTAAGAACGAATTTTTAATGTTGTCGACGAGATTAGAAATATGTCAGGACTTTTTGAACGAGTGCGAGAAAACTGGTTAAATTGGTGTCTGGCTTTCCTATACTCAAATTAATTTGATATAACAATTAATCGTGTGATTTTTAATGTGACGAGAGTCGTATTAAACTTGTTATGATTTATATAAATAGTAAATTTAACTGAGGTAGCCGATGCTTGATGGAAATTCATTTTAAATAAATAAGCAAAGATTAATATCTAAAAATTTCCACCACAAAATCTCCACATAACAATTTTAAATGTAGTGGAAATTTTTAGATATTAATCTTTGCTTATTTATTGAAAAAATAGTGTTAGTAGTTTCAACTTTCATATTAAATGACAATAATGTGTAAGTTTTCTTTTTTTTTTAACAAAACAAACTAATTTTATGCTGAAATGTACGGAATTAATAATTAGCTATAAAAATATTGCTTTTTAGTTTCAAATAATACCTTAAGAGGCCAACACTCAAACAAAAAACTCGATTCCGTTCGATGGAAATAAATATGGCGATGCGATGTTGACAATTGATGTTGAATTTTTGATCAACATGATCTGACGAATCGTTGGTTAAATTTAGGAACGTTATTTTCCTTACATCCTGTATATTAAAAGGCTTTATGAATTTTATTCTATTAAACAACTTGATTTAATTTGGCGCAGCAGGTACAACACTACTGTTTACAATGCTTGGAATTTTGGGATTCTAAAACCGGCAAAGTTGCATTAGGTTATATATATATATATATATATATATATATATATATATATATATATATATATATATATATATATATATATATATATGGGATTGGTCCCACCAGAAGATTATGTTGAAATTGTGAGATGTAAAACGTAATATCGTAAGTTTGGCCATCTGGTAACAACATAACCTTAAAGTATTAGTTACCTCCTATCAGCATCACATATTTTTTTTCGTGCGAAAATGTCAAGTTTTGTGCTGAATAAGCGTCATTTGCGGGAACTTTTGATTTCTTTAATTTGAAGAAATCTGTAGCCTAGGGGCATCGATTGCTTGTAGAAGCATATGATGAGGCTGCTTTAAGTGAGAGAAGTTGTCGTGAGTGGTTTCGAAAGTTTAAAAATTGCGTGTTTGGCGTGGAAGACAAAGAACACAGTGGAAGGCCGAAGCTGTACGAATACACAGAATTGGAAGTAATATTAGAGGAAGATTCGCCCCAAATGCAAAAAAAAACACTTACACTTACATTAGAAGTGACTCAACAAGCAATTTCACATCGTTTAAAATCATTGGGAATGATTCAGAAACAAAGAAATTGGGTTCCATATGAACTTAAGCCGGGAGACATTGAACGCCAATTTTGCATGAGTGAAAAGTTGCTTGCAGGCATAAAAAATATTTTTTTTTGATTATATAGTCATTGGCGATGAAAAATGGATCCACTACGATAACCCAAAGAAGAGAAAAGCATGGAGACTACTTGGCCATGCTTCAACATCGACAACCAAACCGAATATTCATGGAAAAAACTCATGCTGTGTATTTGGTGGGATAGCGCAGCTTGATGTCGTGTATTTTCAGTTGCTTAAACCGAGCGAAACCATTACTGGAGCTCTCTATCGAACATAATTAATGAGATTGAGTCGAGCACTCAAGGAAAAACGCGCCCATTACTACTTCAGACACGAGAAAATTATTCTACATGATAATGCTCGTCCGCATGTTGTGGCGCCGGTCAAGACCTATTTGGCAACGCTTAATTGGAAAATCCTACCCCACCCGCCGTATTCACCGGACATTGTCCCTTCCGATTATCACTTCTGATTTGTCATTGTATCACTTCTGTTCTGTCATTGTTGTGTTATGGCACATGGTCTGTCTGAGCAGCGCTTTACAACATATGAAGGTACTAAAAATTGGGTCGATTCATAAATAGCCTCAAAAGATGAAGAGTTCTTCCGATATGGTATCCGAATGCTTCCAGAAAGATGGAAAAAAGTAGTGGTTAGTGATGTACAATACTTTGAATAAAACGTAATGTACCATTCCTTCACAATAAATTCTTAATTTTTGATAGAAAACGGCGGAAACTTATTTGTACACCTTTTGTATAAGTATATAAATACCTAAATCCTTATATTTTTGTAAAACAGATATAAAAGACAAACATTGAAAACTTTTATTCGTCTTATCTTTTTATTTAAACATTGTTTATGATATGGTAATGGCGTTTTTAGTATTCCTGCCGATTGGAAAATATAATACTGCATTTAATGATTCATATTTTTATATCCCACATTTTGCTTTATATAAATATGCATTTTTATTTTTGCCTGAATTCTAATCACGATTTTTTTCTATACATAATAAAGGAATATCTATATATGTAATACAATAATATGAGTTAATTGATATTTAATAAAAACAAAGCTGAAATAAACGACCATGAAATTGACAGGTGGACACATTATGATATTAAGTGCTCGTATTTCTAAATATTATGTATTTAAACTTGTTGTGGACGATCAGATGTGAGACCAGCTGCAGAAGTTGGGCAAGAGAAAGCAATAAGGGAAATGAAAGTTAATAGTTCCGGAAATCCCGGTTCAACAAGATTCTAAAAAAAAATTATTAGTATCATTTCATTGAAAAGAAGACTTCCAAGCGTCAGTGTCAGTGAAAAGATGGCTAAAACTTTTCTTACGTCGTACCAATGAAAATAATTAAGATTGAGAACATATCACATACGGAGGTCGCTTGAAAAGAAATTCAGATTTGGGGAAAAGAAATTCAGATTTGGGGGTTTATGGTTTTTGTTTCATAGTAAATTGTATTGGGTTGATGTACAAGTTTGTCTCATTTTTTTGAGAAAAAATGTTTTTACCAAAAATTACGTTTAATCAGTATATTATCACCAATTCTATTGGAACTTTCGTATGTTATACACCAAACTCGAAGAGAGTTACCACTCAAAACCAAATTGGTTTATCTTCTCGGCGTGCTAAGCTATTTTCTATTTATATGACAAGGTTACCTAACGAAGCGTTACATTGATAATTCAAAAAGTTAGCTGAATGAAATTGATCCTTTTTTACAGTTCATACAATGCTTTTATATGCGTCCAAAACCCTATTATTATTTATACTTTTAACAAGCCTTAGGTTGTTAATAATAATATTATGGTCATGCTCAAGTGCATGTTGGGCAGCAAAGGATATCTCCTATATCTAATAATAATAAAAATGCTTGAAAATTTATCAAAATAAAAGAAAACCATGAACCTTGATAATGCTAACATGGTTCGCGAAACGCGCTTTGCGAAGTTAAATATAGTGATTTCGTATTTAGTGGTAAATCTCTTCGAGTTTAGTATAATATGTGCCGTTGTTTTCGATGATCTTTCTCAGTCTCTTCGGTAGCTGTATAATCTCGCGCTCATAAAAGGGCTGACGTTTATATCTAAAGAACTACAGCAATCTTCCTAGGATTAAAGTTTTTACTATTTAAGCTATTTCGAAGTGATCTGAATACATTGTTGTCTGAGGGCGCAAGATCAAGGGAGTACGGTGGATGGGCCAGAATATCTCAGTCAAGTTGTAAAAGTATGTGTTGAGTGACCAAAGTGACTTGTGGTCTAGCATTGTCTCGATGGAACGCACTGTCCTTTCTCTTGGTTAATTCAGTCCGCTTTTGGTCGATAACTTGCTTTAATTCACATAGTTGCAAACAGAATTTCTGCAAAATAGTGAATGGGTTTTTAGGAAACAAGCATTTCAAACATATCCTTCTTTGCATGTAAACTGGCTTTTACGCAGGTTGAGGGAAGCTTATGTTTAAAATTGGACGTCATGAAAGATAGAATACATCGGACTAGGTGCACTAAATGTGGATGTTTACAAACGATATCTCCCGTCAACGAAATATGTTTATCGTTTTCGGCCACATTATCCGGTGGAACGGTATAGAGAAAGTGTGCATTCAGTGAAAACTGAATGATGATTAACCAAAAATAGGATTACTTTGATGTGATATGTGACGCTACGTGAAAAAAGACGACAAGTTGAAGGAGAATTTGGCCCTTTAGCTTCTTGACGCTACTTCAGTCAATGGCAGATAAGGAAGCACAGATATTTGGATTTTGATATTAAAAATCATACGTTTCAATAATATACGGTTTTCTAATGAGTCGAATTTTCGATTTCGATATTGGGCTCCCGACAATCCGCTAGAACTGCACCAAAAACCATTACACTCGTCTAAGGAATCGGCCCCTACTTTTTGAGGATTCGTTATTGCCATATGAGCCGGACTTTTTTGGCTCCAGAAAAGTTAAACTCGATTGGGTACAACCGCAATACATTTTTCCAACAAGATGGAGCAACTTTCCACATCATGAATGATTCTTTAGCAGCTCTTCACGATTTATTCCCTGAAAGAGTGATTAGTCGCCATGGGAACATCAACTGGCCACCGAAGAGTTCAGATTTAACACATGCTGATTTTTTCTTATAGGGCTACTTAAAAAGTAAGGTTTTCAACCCATTACCACCCAACTTAAATGTTTTAAAGCCAAGAATAACAGACGAAATCTACGCGATTCCAAGAGCGAGTGATTGAAAATTTCAGTTCCAGGCTAAATGAGTGCGAAGAAGCGGATGGGGCGCATTTTCGGATGATTATTTTACAATGTGTTTTCTGTAATTTAACAGCAATTAAAGAAGTTTGAATTAATTCTGATGTTTTATTTTTTAAGTATTAAAAACGAAAAACATTCTGATATACCCTTTACAACTATAGCTCGTGCAAAATTAAAACCGTTGCACCTCATTAAGCACGTGATCAACATTTCGGCTGCGCTGTTGTCAGATTGCGATTAAAAATCAACCTTACATTAGCGAAACATTTTTACAATTTAACTTTAATAATAATTTAAAAAAATAGCTAAATTAGATGCAAAGTACAAAATAACTAAAAAAATATAATAAATGTTGAAAGTCTTGCAAGTGTCGCCTGTTTAGTATCTCTAGATAGATTCAGCATTTGTAAAATGCTTCGTTTAAAAATCATCGACATTTTTTAATTGAATGGTTATTAAAATAAAAAGATTATATAATTACTTAGATTATAAGTAATTATTAGTAGATTACTTAGATTATATTATATTTTTATTGCAAGTATAAAATAAAAATAAACAATAAAATATCTGCGTACACTTATATTTTAAAATAATATAATCATTAATTTTCAATCAAGTATATGCTGTCTGTCATACCATTTCATTATTTCTTTCTTTCATATAACCTCTAAAAAAATCTTAGGTTAATCTCTCAAAAAGTTTTAGGGCAACATTGGGAAGCTCCATAAGCTCTCATCTTTGCTAATCTCTTTTCCATTTAAAACCTAATTTTTTCAATATGTTGCATAATGACATTCGGCATCCATCAAAACGTTGTTTCTCTTTTAATTGCAGCCGGCCGCGGTGGTCTGGTGGGTTAGTCGCCTGCCTGGTAATCCAAAGGTAGCTGGTTCGGTTCCAGTGTTCGGATGGGTGTTTTTCTTTAATTCTTCTGTCCGTCTTACTTCCTACCCCACACACACTTATATCACACACACACGCCCACACATATCTACACCTACATGTCTGTGATTGTTTTTAAGCAAGAGTATAAAATCCGACAACGAATTACCCTTCAGTCACGCCAATTAAAGGCTGGGTAAGGCCGGATGCCTTCTGAGAAGTGTTCTATGGGTAGTGACTTATGGGTAGGCACATAACCAAAGGTTGATAGCCTGAGGGCGGTGCTGGCCTGGGTTTGTTGGTAGGTGATGACCGTGGTTCGGAACCCACATTAAGCTGTAGGTCCAGTCTCTAAATAGCCTTAGATGCTGATGCGCCTCAAAACGTAAATCCTTTCCTTTCTTTTAATTGCTCATGTAAGGAATTGAAGGTATCATGCTGTCCTGAAAACGAAAATTAAACTGTTAGTGCCTACGTATAAACTACATATGGGTTTAAGAACAGTATTTTCTGCAATTATATAAGCAAATATTAATATTCAAAAATGTCCATAATATTTAAAATTGTATTGCTCTTTTATTTAAAATGAATTTCCATCAAGTGTCGGCTACCTCAGTTAATTTTGTTTTGCAATTCTTAGGTTACGAATACTTAGTGTGTTCATACAGGATATAAATGGTGTCACGAACAGAACTTGTATACAAAGTTGCAGTATTGGTAACCTTTCTTTCTTCGTTCTTGTTCAAAATAGTGTGTCAGAGATATAATAGTGTGTTACAAACTCTTGACAACGACTATTTAAATAATTTGGCATTTTATACGTGCAGCTTTGACAATTATAACACTGTGGTAGTTCTTAAAAGCACTGTTTTCGATCGTAAGGTAAAAAAAAATGAAAGTTTAAACGTTCAGATGCAGATGGGATAACCTCCAAACGGGTCAAATATCAACACGAAAAATTTTAAACTCGACAACGTCGCATATGCTGCCAACCGAATCCAGCTCTAAATTTGAAATTTATTGAATACAGTCCATTTGATTATTTTAATATTTAATTTCTGTAGTGGTATTTCTGCTGTTCTTCAATAGCGTCATCGATGACGTACAACGGTTTTAGTTTTGTACAGGCTACATAATAGTAATGTTTAGCTCTACAGGTCTAGAGGTCCTTGGCTTCGAGATATTTCTCCCTTCTTTTCTCTCTTTTTCGATTCAAAGCCTCATTCTTTCAGTTCCTGTATCCTACTTTTCTCAAATCATTCATCACCTCATCCATTTCCTCCTCGGCCGCCCCCTCCTTGTCTTTCCCTCTTTTCCTCTCATCAGTATTCTTTTAACCCATCTCTTGCCGGGCATCCGCGATATGTGCCCCAGTCATATAGCTCTCTGTGTTCTCACCATCTGAACAATGTTTGTTTTTTTGTACAGTTTTTCAAATTATTTATTTGTTCTAACAACAATAAGATATACATTTCTGGCTCTCCCGGATATTCTACAATATTAAATAAAAATTTCCAGGCCGGAATCACTAGAACTACTTATTGCGTTAGTAGTGTACGAAATAGCATTACCTGCCTACAAATCGTGTGGAAGAGGAGGCATTGCTTCAAATATTTCTTTTCGAAAGACATCGCGTCTACAACTGATTTTTGAGGTTATATTCACAATTGGCTCGTATTTTTTTTCTAACATTCTAATTTGAATAACTTCCGTAATCGATAAACTGAGAATTATGCTGAGGACCTAATAATCAGCATAGATTATTGATACTTTTACAGGGTGCCTAATACTTTTAGCCATGATTCTATAATTCATATTATCTTGAATTTTGCAAAGTCCGATTTTAAAATTTCTCCAAAATTTCATAATGCTATTTAACTTTCATAAGTATGACCTAATATTTTTTTAATACCGTCATATACACTTTCAATTAGGAAATAGAAATATTTTTATTGTTGATATAAAATCTAATCTTCAGAGTTAAGGAGAATATGACGCATTAATTATATAAAATAATTGTAACATCTGCCGCTTCTATCGGCGTCGATTTTACAAAAACTTCTCGCACACAAACATAGTACCGTATTTTTTTTTTATTAACAATAACATTAATTTACATTGTTTTATTTATTTCGCTGCGGATGTTCCAATATGTCGTCCTGGTCCATCTTTTTTGCATACTAATTGTTTTATAACATTATATATCCTTTGCCTTTTAATTGTAGTACAGACATGTGTTTAAATGGCGATAGATAGCCTTATGTTATTACTGTATAATTTAACAATGTATTTTGATACTTGGCATACACTTTAACTCAACTTATATTACAAGGGGCTTTTCAGAAGTATCGGTTTGTGCGGAACCTTAACAGGATTTTTGTTTTAGGAGAAAGGGAAGCGCAAATAGTAAATGTCAATATTTATTCAGTTTATTATGTATTGACTATTATTTTGCATAAGTTTTTGCCAACCTAGTAGTTCAAGCGTTAAAAGAGCAGTCGTTTTGCTAACCATGTTAGCATAATCAGGAGATTATTAAATTAGCGAAACGTGCGTCGAGAACTTTTAAAAAGTGATTCGGTGTTTAGGGGTAAATCCCTTTGAGTTTAGTTTATCCAACGATTGTTAGCATTTCAATTCTTTCTCTTTCAGTTAAATACATATTAATTCCATACAAAAATTGAAAGAAATTTGAAATTAACAAATTGACGTTAACAGTTTTCAAGCAGACTTGAAGTCGAGTTGCCTAAAACAGACTGAAAAATTTTAGCCTTTTTTAAAAATCCATTAAAAAAACTATACAATATTTACCTCGTTAAATTCAGAAAAAAAACTCTTTCTAACAATGCCAAATTCAGGTACTGTTGTCATTTAAAAAAAAATTAGCTAGTTAGCCTTGTATTTCAAATATGCGACAAGAAAAAAAACGAAAATATATCCAAAAAGTGGCAAACATTTCCTGATGTTTATTATGTAATGACTATTATTTTGCATAACTTTTTGCCAACCTAGTAGTACAAGTGTTAAAAGAGCAGTCGTTCGTAGGAAAGTCCTTACAAAATTTTCGGACAACCCTATAGTTAACTTCACCCTGCAAAACTTTATACTATATTAAGATAAGCAATTTTTAGTCTTTTATGCTTAATGCATTAAGTGCGATGTGGGAAAAGAGGGTCATTCCAAAAGTTCTCAACCTGACAAAGATTACTTAAGTTTTTTGAGAATTTTTCATTATTTTTCAACATAGTTACCTTGCAATTTAATATATTTACATTTTAATACCCTCACTATAATGCGATTTGTCCAGCTCTGCAAAATAAGCGGTTGTCTCTTCAATTGTTAGCATCCAACAATTGAATTTTTCTATTGGAACCTTTGCTGTGAAACGCTAAACTCAAAAAGATTTACCACTAAACACCGAATCTCTTTTTTTAAAGTTCTCGACGCAGGTTTTGCTAACCATGTTAGCATAATCAGGAGATGATTAAATCAGCGAAACGTGCGGCGAGAACTTTAAAAAAGTTATTCGGTGTTTAGGGGTAAATCCCTTTGAGTTTAGTTTATCCAACGATTGTTAGCATTTCAATTATTTCTCTTTTAGTTAAATACATATTAATTCCATACAAAAATTGAAAGAAATTTGAAATTAACAAAGTGACGTTAACAGTTTTCAAGCAGACTTGAAGTTGAGTTGCCTAAAACAGACTGAAACATTTTAGCCTTTTTTAAAAATCCATTAAAAAAAACTATACAATATTTACCTCGTTAAATTCAGAAAAAAAACTCTTTCCAACAATGCCAAATTCAAGTACTGTTGCCTTTTAAAAAAAAAATTAGTTAGTTAGCCTTGTATTTCAAATATGCGACAAGAAAAAAAAACGAAAATATACCCAAAAAGTGGCAAACATTTCCTGATGTTTGGGTACAAAATTTCATTAAGAAATCTCAAAGCGTTCTTGAAATATTTGACGCTTTCCATACATAATAGCGACCCTGTAAATAATTGTTTATCTTAGAATGAACTTAATGTTTGAGTATAGTAGTCTCGCGGCGTCTCTATGGGAAAACAATGTAATTTTTGACCATTTACATTATTTTGACACTGTTACCAAATTACAGTAAAAAAAAATGTTTTTACGCCGGCTTTTTAAATAAACAATGGTCACTTAATTGAATTAATTTTTATTAGAATAGGAGACAGACCCAAGATCAAAAAAAGTTTTCCCCATTATTCGAACGTATTAGATGGAATAGACCCAAGATCAAAAAATAAGATTTCCCCATTATTCGAATGTATTAGATGAAGCACACGACGCGATCTAGACCTATTGTAATTATAGTTCTTACATATTACATATCAGAACTAACATCTCACCATGAATGATATTATTTGACATGTTATTAAACGCGGATCGATTTCCGCTTATTATTCTTGTAGTTACACGCATTGTGTATATTTAATTCCTAAATTATAAAGCGCCACTTGTCTTGCATGTAAAAGGTATATTTTTACGTCAGCACAATATTTTGGTATGTGTAGAGTCATAATATTTTAAATATTTAAAATGTGCGTATATATCAATATATTTTAAATATTTAAATAGAATATAGGTTATGTTACATTAAGTTAAATTATTGCCAGCAGATGGCAATGATTTTATAATAATAATATATCGATACCTTCCAATTCTCCATCACACTCTGTCCTATAGATCTTCTAGCAATTCCCTTTCTTTCTTTTCTTGATCGATTCCGTCTCTCCAGCTGCTCTTGGACCTTCTCCCTTGTGGTGTCCATGTCGTGATTTGTTTTGTTAACTTATACATAAATAATACGTAGTCGTACTATTTTAATTATTTGATTTTAATGTCCTGCACTGTTGTATGTATAATTATATTTGACACCCATTGTTTCTCTAATTTTTTCATTTTATATTCTGTCCCCTCTAGATTTTTCCACTGACCATCTCCTGAAATCCATTTCGGTTGTTAGTAGCGTTTTCTCTGTAGTTTGCTTTATTTGTTATATTTCTCTGCTGTATGTAATAATACTTTTCAAATGGTGCCGAATGGTGTTACATATTTTAGTCGTTTTTAGATATTGATTGGTACCACAGTATTTCGTTTATCAGAGCTATAGTCTATCTACCTTGATTAGCAATAGCAATGTTTTTAAAATTTGAAAAAAAACTACTTTAGGGGACCCCTTTTAAGTACGAATACCCTAATACTATACTAGTACCCCTAATAATAAAATTATTATAAAAATAACGCATTAATGCGTTATTAATATTATATATATATATATATATATATATATATATATATATATATATATATATATATATATATATATATATATATATATATATATATATATATATATATATATATATATATATATATAATTTTAATAACGCATTAATGCGTGATGGTGGCGCAGTTTACGTACGGAAATGTTAGAGGTTATCAGAAGATTTTACTTCAAGTTATATGAAGATCAGAACCAGTTAAAGAGAGCAAAACTCACCGACGAGCAAATGCCAGATATCCTGATGGATGAAGTGACAAATGCTATAGAAGCGATGAAGAATGGAAAGGCTCCAGGAACGGACAGTGTAACAGTTGAGACGTTGAAAGCTTGCGGTCGAACTTTACATAAAATACTGGCAAAATTGTACTCAAAATGCCGCAGGGAACAAAAAATACCCAACCTATGGAGAAAAGTGCTGAAGTGATTCTTCTTCATAGAAAAGGAACACAGGGG